>OY759153.1:15874270-16046770 GCA_963662125.1 Diplazon laetatorius | reverse complement strand
TGGGACCACCCTGTGTATATAAATTCACACATAACCGAGCAAGGGCAACGTTACAAACGTAAATAATGTGAAACGCGACGATATACTGTCGGAGACAGCACGCGACCTCTCTCTCTCTCTCTCTCTCTCTCTCTCTCTCTCTCTCGATCATCTAGTCATTGTCTAGTGGCAATCCTCGTGGGAATGGACAGTGTTCGGCAACCTTCAGCGCACTTTCTCTCTCTCTCTCTCTTTCGCTATCTCCATTTCTTCTTTTTTCGTTCACCGTACAAAAGCTCTTTAATGCACTGTTGGCTGTTTACACTTCGCACTAATGGTCCGGCTTAGGGAGATTTAAATTTGTCAGTTCGCGGAACACATCGAGACCCCTGGGGGCCAGCAGGGCGCGCATCAATGCGAGCGTCGCTAACCCCTCTGTGTTCAACTTACACGGACTTTGGGTCCCATTGAAACGACAAATATACTTTTATCGAGTCTAATGTTCCAATATCGAGGTCGTATACTCGTTCCAATGCGTTAACTACGCGATCTCAGACAGGCCCCGCGGTTTTGGGTGGGGCTCAAAATTCAGAACGAGCAAAGTTCAGAAGGATCAAAATTCCGAACGTCCAATTTTTCGAATGACATGGCTTCGAACGGTCAGAATTTCGAACACATCTATTATAGGGTTGGGCTCGAAAATCGGAACGAGCAACGTTCGGAAAGGCCAAATCTTCAGACGCGCAATGCTCAGAACGAAAATACTCGGAACGGTCAAAAGTTGGAATATTATATATAGGAGCGATTCCACGTGACTTCAGCCACTCAAAAAAAAATTTTTCCACAAATAATTTTAAAAAATGGAGCTATTTTTTTGCAATATATTCACCGAGTGCCGATTTTTTAAAAATTTTTTGACGGTTTTATCGTTAATTCACGTTTTTTTGTATTTTTCCGTTCAAATGGCTGTATCTTTGGCAGGATTTGACGTATTTAAATTTGTAAAAAACGAAAATGTGCGTGTTTTTAAGGCCTTCCAGAAAAAATTTTTTTTCAGTTTGATTTTTTTTTTATTTTCATGTGCTCCAGTCGCTTGACGCGAGTTCAGAAGCCTCCTTGAAAGAGAAATTAATGATAATCAATGCTTGTTGAATCGCGTAAAGCGGAAAAAATCAAACTGTACAAAATTTATTAATGAAATCGGTAAAATTACGCATTACCGATCGCCGGTCCCACGATATAAAAAATACCAAAAATTCTTTTTTCGTATTCAGAATTTGGGGAAATTTTGAAAAAAAATTAAAAATGCATTTTTTGAGAAAAAAAATATTTTTGCATATTTTGCCCTAAAACGGACGTGCAACTTGCTCAATAAAATCTAAAGTAATTTTTTTCTGGAAGGCCTTAAAAACACGCACATTTTCGTTTTTTACAAATGTAAATACGTCAAATCCTGCCAAAGATACAGCCATTTGAATGGAAAAATACAAAAAAACATTAATTAACGATAAAACCGTCAAAAAAAATTTTTAAAAATCGGCACTTGGTGCACATATTGCAAAAAAATAGCTCAATTTTTTAAAATTATTTGTGGAAAATTTTTTTTTTGAGTGGCTGAAGTCACGTGGAATCGCTCATAGGTATAGTTGCGGACCTCGTCCGTTGGCCGCGAGACTACATTGCCCGACTTTCGAGCTTTCCTACGTGTAAACTATCAATGTTAGATGTATGCCTTCGTGGACTTTTTTGTAGGAAATTTAATTCTCTACAACATTGTTCATGTAAATTTTTGGTCTATATAGCGTTGTTCAGCCAGCGTTTGGACAGAAAGATAAAAAAATTGAAGAAAATCAATACCTTTTTACCTTCCCGTCCAAACGCTGGCTAAACAACGCTATATAGACCAAAAGTTTACATGAACAATGTTGTAGAGAATTAAATTTCATAGAAAAAAGTCCGCGACGGCATAAATCTAACATTGATAGTTTACGCGTGGGAAAGCTCGAAAGTCGAGGAATGTGAGAAACCGCGTGACTGGTAGACGTTCGGAATTCTGTACGTTGAAAACATGGTCATTCGAAACACTGCGCGTTCGGAATTTTGTCCCTTCCAAACTTTGCTCGTTCTGAATTTCGATCCCTGCCCGCGATTTTCTTATCACGTACGGTGTATTAATCCTACACCGGTATACCGAGATGACTCGTTAAACCCCAACGGATATCCAAGCGGTATTTTCGGTACGAAATCGATAAGCCAGGGCGCTACAGGGTATGAGGTAATATAGTTTGGGTCTCCGGGGTTACCTCGGAGTAAGGGGGGTATTCCTCGACCGCTGGCCGCTGAACAGTAAGCACACGAAGACCACCTTCGTGTGCTTACGGGAGAAACTAGTTACCCCAGTCCACCCTTAACGGACGTTTTTTATCGAACGGCAAGTGGATTTTTTCTCTTCTTGGAAAGAGACTACATTTGATATTTCAAAGCATGTTTAGTAGTAGTAGTAGTTGTTTATTGACAATAGATGGCTAACATTTATTATTATTATTATTATTATTATTATTATTATTATTATTATTATTATTATTTTTTTCCTCTTCTCTTTTTCTCTTTTACGTTCTTAAACATAATATCGCCCTGTATTGATTTTTGATTATAGAGACTATAGTGATTTTTTTTTCGTGTGTTTGATTTAATTATTTGTTTTGGTCTTAATTTCCTATCTCTTCTATTTCCATGGGATCGTTGGCCATAGTTACCGGACGTTGGTGTATGGTCAATGCTGGATGTTTTGCTACATGAAGTAGGGGTTTGGTACAAAGTTGGTCGATATTGTTTATTTGGTTTTTTGCGAAATTCCTGCCGAGCTGTTTGGTACGGGTTATGATTGGTGTGATTCCTGCTAATTCATATAGTAGCGTGTTGGGTGGGTTATGCAGTGGGTTTGCTAGATGTCGGATGCGAGTAAGACTTCGGAGTGCGCAAGTCTCTGCAGTTCTAATTTTTTTCAATGCTTTTTCCTTGCAATTCAGCATGAGTGTGTGGTCATATTCTAATATTGGTCGGCATACGCTTTTGTAAATTTTGGTTTGATGTTTTCTATGGAGGTTGCGGTTTTTGAAGGTGATACTCCCGAAATGTGCTGCTCTTGTTTTTACTTTTTTTTTTCTTGTTCAAGGTGACAGTTGAAGTTGAGTTTGTGATCGATCTGTATATCGAGGTACTTTGCGTTGTGGACTGCCGCGATTTCTGTAGCATGTTCATTTATCTAACATGGTAAATTTTTGAATGACAACATTTTAAAATAATTTTTTGTTGTTGGTTAGTTGCTCTGGTCGTATTATTTTATGGTAAATTCGTTATATGATGTTATTTTAACGTGCTTTGACGCAGGGCGATCTGTTATAGATGTAATTTCGTCAGATTATTATTTCTCTCTTGGTTTGAGAGCGAGAATCCTACTCTACCGATATTATTTTTTTGTCCCGGTTATTCTATTTTTTAAATTAAATTAATTGCTCAGTTGATTCGTAAGAATTAACGAAGCAATATTTCTCTATCAATGATGTTCTTGAAAAATAAAAATTTAATCGTGAAAAAAAAATGTTTTTTTCCATCAATTTTTTTGGTGATTTTACATAAGAATAATATTTTTCCGTATTTGCATGAAAAATTATTTTTAAAAATATAAATAATATCGCCGATTTATAAATGACGTACTAGTATGCTCTTAGGAGCACGAATCTCAGAAGTGGTGTAATCTAAAGAGTGTATTACATTTTTAATGAAGACAATTATGATAGAATCGATTTTTGAAACGTATAATATCCATGTAGCATAAAGAACATTAAACACACTCGATTTATAACATTTAAAAAAAAAAACAAAAACTCAATTTTTCTCATTCATTCGTGCTAATTTCAATTTCGTACGATTGGTGCGATGACCTTCATCCATTCAAATGATTATACTTTTCGGAGCAAAAAAAGCTGCTTTATTTTTTTCTTGGTACACTTTCATGTTCTTACAACACCGTTCAAATTTTTCGATCCTATTGATTTGAAAAAAAATAGTCAGGAATATTTATTAAACAAATTCATTCAATTTTTCTGAGATTTTTTATCGCTCCAAATGTATTTTCTACTGGATTAAATTCTGTATATCGAAATAAAAATGTACACCAATCTTTTTCTTATTGTCTGAGGAAAAATTGATTTGAAAAAAAATGGTATTAGATTTTTTGTATTTTGAAAGATGGTCTTTCTGGAAAAAAATACGCCGCATCTTTGAAATCAGACAATTATTTCGATTGCTGAAATCACGCTATTTACGGAGCTTTATGAAAGACAAGAAACATTAGAAAACGTATATTGAAATTGAATTGCGGCACACAAATAAACGGTGTTTTTCGCAAATCGGTTTATGGCATCAAGAGCAAACGTCAGGACTTTTTATTATCTTAATTTTATCGTCTCATCTTCGGATGATTGGTGTTCGTTATCCTCGACCACACATTTTGGTGCTCCGAAAAATCGCCAGAGTAGTTGATAGGTTCTCGGAGGGTTTGAGGCGTTTGGAGTAACTGTGGGCAGCGAGTAAGTGTGCGCAGTGCCTATATCTTCGTAACGAAACGACGGGGGTGGCTGATTGTTCCGATCGAACAATAGTGAGACCATAGATGCGATATAATTCATCTACACATGTTATTGCATTCCACGCTACTTCGTGTTTGAGTTTTTGTGAAAAAAAAAAAAACGAACTTCATGATTTTCATCTTTACATTTTTGCATCACGGAAAAGTTCATCACACCCAGTATATCGACTTGTAAATTATAAGTAATTTATTATCTTCTTCTCTCACATGGTAGTACGAATATCAAAAAAAAGTTTGAGGTCAAGTTTGTTGCCGTCCGATTTGTGATATTGTGATGTTTTTCAAATTGGGATCCGTGGGGGGGGGGGGGGGGAGGTTGGGCTCGAAACTCGGAACGAGCAACGTTCGGAAAGGCCAAATCTCGAGACGTGCAGCAATGCTCGGAACGAAAATGCTCGGAACGGTCAAAAGTTGCAATATTATATATGTATTAGAGTGGTCGTTGAAAAATCGATTTCGATGCTTTGCCCCGAAATCGAAAGTTTACCTCGTAAAACTAAAGTTATCGAAATTTGAGCCCCTTAGCATAATGCTAAGGTGTGCCTCTAGAATTTTTATTATTAATTTTTTACAACTTTTTTTCTTTTCAAGTTGAACAATCTTCAGTTGATCTCAAAGAGAACAAGTCCCCCAAATTACAGCTCTCTATCTCAATATTAAGGCGTGCTCGTGAATTTTTTAAAAATGTTTTTATTAACTTTGATTTTTTTTTTTTAATTTTTTTTTTCAAGTTGAACAATCTGAAGTTGACCGCAAGAAAAGAAGATGCCCTAAATTACAGATCTCTATCTTCATATTAAAGCGTACCGGTGAATTTTTTGGTTTATTCAATTATTTAATTTGAATTTTTTTTTCATTTTAAATAATACGATTTCTTGGTAGTAGATGATTCATAAGACGTAAAAAAAAGTTTTTACGAAAATAGCTTTTATTTGAAGATGAATTCGAATTTTTACACAAATTCTTATTTACGTAAAATTCATATTTGCGTAAAAATTCGAATTCATCTCTTCAATTCGAATCATCAATAAAAGCTATTTTCGTAAAAACTATTTTTTTTAATCGTCTACTACTACCAAGAAATTGTATGATTTAAAATGAAAAAAAAAATCAAATTGAATAATTGAATAAACCAAAAAATGCACAGGCACGCTTTAATATGAAGATAGAGATCTGTAATTTGGGGCATCTTCTTTTCTTGCGATCAACTTCAGATTGTTCAACTTGAAAAAAAAATTTTTTTAAAAAATCAAAGTTAATAAAATTTTTTTTTTAATTCACGAGCACGCCTTAATATTGAGATAGAGAGCTGTAATTTGGGAATTTGTTCTCTTTGAGATCAACTGAAGATTGTTCAACTTGAAAAAAAAAAGTTGCAAAAAATTAATAATAAAAATTCTAGAGGCACACCTTAGCATTATGCTAAGGGGCTCAAATTTCGAGAACTTTAGTTTTACGAGGTAAACTTTCGATTTCGGGGCAAAGCATTGAAATCGATTTTTTAACGACCACTCTAATATGTATAGGTGCGTACCTCGTCCGCCGGCTGCAAGACTACATTGCTCGACTTTCGAGCTTTCCTACGCGTAAACTATCAATGTTAGATATATGCCGTCGCGGACTTTTTCGTAGGAAATTTAATTCTCTACAACATTGTTCATGTAAACTTTTGGTCTATATAGCGTTGTTCAACCAGCGTTTGGACGAGAAAATAAAAATGTATTGATTTTCTTCAATTTTTTTATCTTCCAAACGCTGGCTGAACAACGCTATATAGACTAAAAGTTTAGATGAACAATGTTGTAGAGAATTAAATTTCCTACAAAAAAGTCCGTACCGGCATACATCTAACATTGATAGTTTACGCGTTGGGAAGCTCGAAAGTCGAGCAATGTAGTCTTGCAGCCGGCGGACGAGGTACGCAACTATACCTATATATATAATATTCCAACTTTTGACCGTTCCGAGCATTGCGCGTCTCGAGATTTGGCCTTTCCGAACGTTGCCCGTTCCGAGTTCTGAGCCCAACCCCGAAGCGGATTGTGTAGGCCCAGTAGGCTGAGCTAGGTTAAACGCGGACTGTATGCGTCATATAGGCTGAGTTAGGTTGTCGGAGGGTATATGGATAGGTTCAGGTAAACTGTAGGGGGCTTGCGCAGATCGACAGAGCGTGTACACGGAGTGTCTTGGTAGGTATCACGGGGTCACGGAGGTTGTAGCCAAAGTTGCGAGCGATGGTTCAATCCGCAAGTAGGGTGGCCGTAGGCTGGATGGAGGCTAGAGCAGGCGTCGGCATCCGCATGATCAAACTATTTGGCAGTGCGGGCGGAGGGTGAAAATTTCTACTCGAGATATAATCCTTTAATAATGCAGGCGCACACTCACTCTGCATAGTTGCGCACACTTACCCACAATATATGGGGCAAGTGAGCACAATCTGGATCAATTAGCTTATCCTTAGATTATAAACAATTTAGAAGGAATACTCCCGCTCTTATAGCAGCGATTCGTAGTTTAACAACGACCTTATCTAAATGTTATACATTTTTGTCAATATCTTTCATCATTATTGTTGAACACAGCTTAGAAGTAATAAGTGCGCGGGCTTGGCCCGAATGGCTGTGATGAGTAGAGCATCTGTTTACTCGTTCTTTCAAACATTTTAATAATTTTCGGTATCCAAATGTTCCTAAAATAACTAAGAATGTTAAAAAAATGAAAAATTTAACAAAAAAAAAAAATCGGTCACTCGCGTCCAACGTCATTTTGGGCTCTATAGTTTTGAGACGCACTGACGAATATCAAGCTCCACTCACCCTTGAGACTCTCTTTCCATCAATTTTTTTCCCCAGCTAATCGATACTTCTAAGTCCGCTCCGGTTTCGTTAATTATTTTAAAGTGAAAAATTAGGAAGATCACGCTAGGGTTATTATCCTGATATCGAGTCCCCGTACCGGTTTAGAAAAATATTTCCGCTATTGGCACGGGCTAAGAGAAGGGGAGACCGGGGCGAGAAGTCACAGTGGTAGTTTGTAACAGTGCGATATCTCTCGGAATAAGGAAGTCAGATGCATGGTTCGAGTTTGAGAACGTTCGTTGAATAACTGCGCACTCGCCTCCTCACCAGCCTCGTCTACGTCGATACCGTCTTTGACTGTAATAACGTTTCGTTAAAAAAAACGATATAATTGTAAATTTTCAGAAATTACTTTTTCGACTGGACTCAATTTTTCACATTTTGTTCTTCCGATTATTTAACATTTCCAATTGTTATCTATCCATAGGCTAGTTTCACATAGATTTGGCGATATTTTTAAGCATTTGTTTATATATATTTTTTTACAAACTTTCAAATGAAATATTTAGGACGAAAAGTAACACTTGCTTGGGGCAAGATGTAACAGTCTTTTACGCTGCAAAGTCCAACCACTGGCACATAAACATGCTGTGAAATTTTGAATGAATGAAGTATCATGGTATTTTACGATAGAATTATCATTTTCGATGTTGCGAAATATGATTGAACTTGAATATTGGCGCAAAACATTAGCAACACTGATTGACCGACATTTTTGTTTCTTCTTTGCGAAGAAAAATACGAGTTGGTGGATTTAGCTGTGTATTAAGATATTGTCCGAAACTATGAGATGTTTTTCGTGATCTAAACACTGATTATTATACAATTTTTTTCGATGAAGATCTCTTTATAATAACGTGTTACAACTTGCCCCAGCACTGTTACTTTTCACGCCGAGGCGGGGTAAAACGTAACACTCCGCAATTGAAAAAACAAAATTCAATGACTTTCTGGTTTTGGGTCGTTAAAAATTGAAAAAAAAATTATTATGATGGTCTAATAACCGAGAAGTAATTTGCCACAAAAGCTAGTAAATATACGACTGGCGGAAAATTCGACTAAAAACTACAACAATTTCAGCCAGAAATCTAAAAAATTGTGGATACATCAATCGTACAAATTTTATAAGAAGTTATTTATAAAGAATTTTCATAAAAACCGAAGCTTTTAGAGGAAGCAAAAGTATTATTCCTAGTATATCAATTTTTGTCGTTGATTTCCATCAATCTTTGTCCGTGAAACTTTAAAACCAGTGTTTGAATGAATAATAACAATTCACAGACACATGTCCGCGAATGTTTCATTTTTAGGCCTAAAGATGTTCGTTTTTTCGCCTAAAATAAATAAGATGACATTCATTTTCAATACAATCGAATCAATTCAAGAATTTGTTCATTTGTAAGGAAATATTTGAAAAAATTCAAATTTTCTGGAAAATATTTTGGAAAAACAAATTTTTAAAAATTGATAATAATAATCAAATAAAATGGAGAAATTATGTCGGAATGATTCGAAGATAGCCCGTGGGGTATAGGGCAGCGAACGGCGATTCTTGGTTCTGGTTGGACTATAAGAAAACTTTGTCCAAGAATCTAATATGATCTGTGGTACACTCACATTCTGGAAATTCCGGTACACGTGCGGCCGTAGTCGTAGTCGTCGTCGTCGTTGTCGTCGTTGTCGCGTATGCCGAGCAGCTCAACGCGCTCCTCTCGTCTACATCGGTCTTGACACGAGCTTCCTACGACTTATCAATCTATAGCTCTCCTTCTGTACTACATATATAGTGCGGTGGGTAAATATATATTTATATATATGTATTATATATATATATATATATATATATATATAATACATATATATATTTCAGGGTGGTCCTTAAAAAAAATTCACTTTTCCCACCCTCCATACATGTATGGAGGGTGGAGAACGTGAATTTTTTATATCCAAGCGAACCAAGGCGATGGAAGAAAAATCGGACAAAAATACGAAAATTGATTTTTTATATTTTCGAACCTCATATATATTAGAGTGGTCCTTATTTGACTTAAAAAAAATTCAAGTTCTCCATCCTTTATACGGTTTGAATATATATATACATATATATAAAACTAATGGTGGTCCTTATTTTCGCTATTTTTTAATTTTTTTTTAATTTTGATGCTCCCAGATGATTAGATAGATAACAATTATTTTAAAAATATGTACTCAAGATTTCTCATCCCCATTTCGATTTTTAAACTTGCCGCAAACCTCCCATACTTTACAGTTCGAATAACACAATGTGTTGTGTTTTTTTTTCCATCACATTTCAAAATTCTTCTTTTATTACGACTAATTACCCGCACTGTGGATGTTACTGCAGACTATACGACAATTATTACTTTTAAGTTTCATTCTACATAAAAAATCAAGTTACGTATATCTTGAACTGACGCGAAAAGAATAATTATTAACAATATCTATGAACAATTCTCGATATTGGTAATCCCGGTTGGTAAAAAAATCTTACGTTCTTTCGGTGTAGTATTTCAGTCATAAAAAAAAAAAAAAAACAATATTACGTTATCCGAATGGCTTAGTATGTGGTTGTTTGCGGGAGCGTTAAAGAATTGATATAGGGACTGCAAAATGTTGATGATATTTTTTTCTATTCACTTCGAACCATTAAATCCACTCGGAGAACCAAAAAGAAAATAATTAAAAATAAAAAAACAACAACAACCAAAATAAGGACCACCCGGACATGTATATATAAATATATATATAATTTATTTATGTATTGTATATGGAGTATCGTCGTTGGTTCTCTCGGCAGTCGAGACGAATCGAGGAACGAAGATAGAATACGGCCAAGACGCGAACGCGCAAGCGAGAGGTCACGACGGTTATCGGGACCGGGTAGAACGCGAGGGAGTAAGGGCGGAAGGGAGTTGCTATCTTAGCCGCCACAAAGCAGTGATAACATTTTCCCTCCCGGACAGAAACCTAGCAACCCTGTTGGCGAAGCGGTGTCGCCACCCGCAGGTCGATATTTTGCGCGGATAACGCTAACCCGGTCGCCCCGGGCAACCGTTACCCGCGGCCACGCCCACGCGATAAACATGGCCGACGGCGAAGATCGAGCACGAAAATTCGTCCCGATATATTTTCAACCGCGAACGCCGCGCACCACCGACAACGTGTGCCGTATACATATATAGAGACCCTCTCTCCTCCACATCCCCGAGCCCACGCTCTTTACGACACGGTCACAATTGCTCGCTGATTCGGATACTTCGTCTACTCGGCTCTTGAATTACCATAATAACGCTTGTGACTGATGGCGTCTTTGAGCTCGTGTTGTCGTGTGTCTCCATGTGTGTGTGTGTGTGTGTGTTTGTGTGTGTGTGTGTGAGGAAGCTTCGGGATTTTGTTTTTGTTATTTTGTTCAAGGTTATCCTGTTATGTCCGAATGATACGAAAAACCGGTCAAGTGCGAGTACGACTCGTAGCGCCCTGAGGATTCCGTGGTATTGCTTCCTCATAGAGGAAGCTATGTGATGGTGGGAAAATTTTTTTTCAAGATCTTCATGTCACCATGTTCAGAATGTGCCAAAACGTCAAGAAAACACATTCGTAATGGCCTCCCAAAATTGAAACGTGCATAACTCGAGAACGGTTTTAGCTACAGCCCCCAAATTTTGCAGCATGTGCAGTTCCGTAATCCCTTCTTTGACTCTAATTTACGCGATGATTCAAGCCGCGACTCGGATTTAATGTCGTTTTCAAATTCCCAAAAAAGGGCGTTATCACTCTAGCGATCGCAAATTTTGAGATACTTGTCTAAATAGTTATTGACAAGGAGATATGTACCCGAGGTTGGTTGGTATTGCATTTGGGCCAAATCCATCAATAAGTTTTGATTTTATGATATTTTGAATTTTTCCAAAAATCAAATTTGTTGCTATAACTTTCGTTAACTTTGACCAATCGAACTCCAACTTTACAAGAGTATAGAACATCATTCAGTCGTGATGTATATCGAATTTGACGGAGATCGGTTGAATGGTTCGGATTTGACAGGAATTCAAGTTTTTCGATTATAAGAGTCTCTGCCGATTCGAAAAGCTGCAAGTTGAAACTTGCAATTTGCTTCCTCTGTTTACAAGTCTGAACACTTGTTTAGTTCCTAAACAGTTTTTCAGTTTGAATGATATTCGAATATTGAATACTATGATCGATTAGAATTGAAAAAAGCTACAAGTTGAAACTTGCAAATCGCTTCCGCATAATTTAAGGCAAGCCGCAAGTTGAATCTTACAATCTGCTTCCTCTGAATTGTAAGTAGTGACGAATACTCCTTTGTGAGTAAGCCAAAAGATAAATGCTCCCCCATAGCTCCCTCATTCTTGCTCCCTCATAAGGGAATCTTGACCTCGAAGACCTGGTACTTCCTATTGACTTGGAATATTACAATTTGGCACGGAGAAACGTTTTACGGTACGAGTAATGGAAAAAGTCCGATTGCCCTTTTTTTTTTACTCATTCATCGTTAAAATGTATAGGGTTCTTAACGTTGGGATTAACTTAACGTTGATCTAGAATCTTTGAATTTGGCACTCTAGAGACCGAGGAAATAGGTTTTTACTGGGTATTTTTTTTCAGAAAAACTACGACATAAATCGAGATTACAAAAAAAGGTGTTTATCATGCTATCAGTGAGTGAATACAAGAATTTTTTTGGAGCCATCAACTTCAAAATGGCGGCTGTGCAGCTTTTTTGCGATGACGTCTCCGTTTTTTCCAGGGTCCACGGCCGGACAAACAGCTCTCCTGTAATTTTGAATTATGATGAGCCAATGAATTTCTTTCGACAATATATAACAACAGCTATGCAAGTACGTAGGATTTTTTCGACATAATTATTTTTGACCAAACGGCGCACTTCTAAAGTGAAAAGTGAAAGATTTACCCCAAAAAATCGTCAGAAAATTGTTAATAACAAAGGAACTATGCGATACAAAGAAAAAATTCTACGTACTTCCAAAAACAATGTATTATTAGAAATACGTTCGAAATTTCAAGTGAATCGGTTGAAAATTGTCTGAGTTATGTTTCCGGCCAACATGAAAAAATTGCAGTTTTGAGACAAACGCGTTTGAAGCTCACAAACGGTGCGAACCAGGCGGCCTTGTACCAAAATTCGAAAACCTCGTACTCTGAGATTTTTCCCGGCCATAATCTTTTGGGACATCAATTTTTGAGGTTCTAAGGGACCATCTAAAAAATTAAAAGATAAATCGATTTTTTCGAAAATTCTAGAGTGGCCTGACCCCTTAATCGTTACGTTCGATTGCACGAAGCATATCGGCCATCTGATACACGCCGTAGACTCGTAACTCACCGTGATGTAAAAAAGCGCGATTATTGGGGAACCGTGGAAAAAGGATCGTTAGTGGGTTATTAGCTTTCGATGTAGCCCATGAGTTAAAGATGAAACGATCGTGTCTGCTCGTTCCCGCTTGTACCGAGTGAGGGACCGGATTCAGCCTATTGCACACCCCTTTAATTGCTCGCTCGTCAAGTGTGTGTGCTTACGGAATGTAATATATCCCCGGTTCGGCACGTGACCGGCCGCGTGTCACCGAGTGTTTGTTTCGGTTTGTATTGTCACCACGATCGCCCCGATATGAGACAAGCCAACCGATCATCCGTCAGCTTTCTCAGCTGCGCATCGTCCTGCTCTTCCCGACCGCTCCATAGTTTCAACCAATTTTTCCCCGCTTCTCTCGTCTCTTTGTAAATAACGCTTCTTCATTGTCCCGAACATTTATAACTTCGCAAATAAAACATTTCCAATAATTTTACGTCAATCCATTGATCGTCGATGAAATGATTATTTATTTTTGTTTTTTTTTTCAATATAAATGTTGGGGTGATTCTTACATGGGGTTCAGACGAATTTTTGAACCTCCATTTTTCCAGATTGGCCTCGAATAATTGAAAAAAAAAGGTTCCCTAAATTGGCAGCTTGAAGTGCACAGGTTTTTTCGATTTTTCAGTGGTACGCTTATTTGAGTGTCTTGAAATGTTCTTGAGGTAGTATCCTACATACTGTAAGAGTGAAAGCAAGCCTAAGATATACCATGCATCTCCTGATTGAGGTACGTAGTACTTTGATGTGGCAACGTCGCGTGTTATGATGTCGATTAGTGAGAGAGAGAGAGAGAGAGAGAGAGAGAGAGAGAGAGAGAGATGGAAAACAAACGCGCAACGTTGCCATGTCTGCTGGATCACGACCAACTCCTGATATAAACTTATTTTCCCGATGTTTATTTGCTCATTATTATCATTACAGTCTCCTGATCTCTACTGTCAGGTGCCCAAAATGTTCTCTGAATATTCAACTTGCAGCTTAAGTGTTTTCATTAAAATCTGACGAGGACTTTTTGTGTTATATCAAATTGAGCGTGATTTTCCATAAGGCTCCATGTTAAACGTGTGAAAATAAAAGTTTTATCTTTTTAAAGTAGTATCTTTTTTCTCGCGCTCCGGTAAGTCATGAAAATTGAACTGAACCTTTTTCTTATCAATACCTCTAAGTATGTCAAGTTGGGTTGGGGTCGAAATCCAGACCGAGCAATGTTTAAAACGGGCAAAAACACGAACGCGCAATGCTTCGAATGGAAATGTTCAGAAAGGGCAAAACTTCGAATGAGATTGTAGCGAACGTATTATATGCCGAACGCCTACCAGTCGGCGCGGTTTTCAACATTTCCCGACTTTCGAGCTGTCCCACGCGTAAACTATCAAGGTTAGATATATGCCGTCGCGGACTTTTTTATAGGAAATTCAATTCTCTACAACATTGTTTATATGAACTTTTGGTCTATATAGCGTTGTTTATCCAGCGTTTAGACAGAAACAAAATAAAACGATAAAAAAATCGATGCATTCTTACCTTCCCGTCAAAACGCTGGTTAAACAACGCTGTATAGACCAAAAGTTTATATACACAATGTTGTAGAGAATTAAATTTCCCACAAAAAAGTCCGCGACGGCATATATCTAACATTGATAGTTTACGCGTAGGAAAGCTCGAAAGTCGGGCTATACCTATATATAATATTCCAACTTTTGACCGTTCCGAGCATTTTCGTTCCGAGCATTGCGCGTCTCGAATTTTGGCCTTTTCGAACGTTGCTCGTTCCGAGTTTCGATCCCAACCCTCTACACTGTGATGAAATTTGTGGTGATAAATGCAATAACGGAAAATAGTTTGAGTTGAAAAAAAAAACAAAAAAAAAGAAGAAGACTTATGAGAGGGTGCTATTAGCCAGCGCGCGTTGTCAACGACGGTGGCGTTAATATACAATACAAGGCACGAGGAAACACTCCGAGGCCTTTTCGAGTGCCGAGAGCGCAAGGGAGAGCAACTTATACATAGAACGAGGGCACAACACGTTCGACCATGGCAGTGGCACCAGCATCAGGCATCAGCATCAGCTCTTGGCACGTTGGCGTTGCACCTACAAATGGGGCGTACGGAGATGCGAACGTGGTGACTGTTATCTCCGCATCATGATCAAGGAATGTAATATCGTCACCCTATGCGACACGAGTTGCCTCCGTATCACCGCGCTTAGAACCCCCCACCCTGGGGAACGGGGGGGATTAAAGAGCAATGAAAATCTACTCATTCTCGTGACGTACGCGCGCGCGCCTTCATCCACCCAACACGACGAAAAGAGACAAACGGAGACGGAGATGGGGATAGTTGTAGTGTCACGAGAACGAGAAGCAACACACCGTGTGCCATGTAGGCAGGGATGAGGGGGGCGAATTTGGGGTGGAACAAAAGTATTTAAATGCAGGTACCGCATTTTTTTTACACTATTATATATTTTATTTTCAATTTGTATAATGAATTATTTATTTGCGAATTATTATGTCGATTATACGGAGCGAAAAACCAATCGTTCTTTGGGAAGAGTTTGAGGGTGGAGTCACTTTTATTCGGGCATTTTTATTTCGATTTGATGTATAGCTTGCATATAAAAAACATATGATCACTTTTATATATAATCTATTAATTGTTTATATCTTTATTTTCCACTTGGGTCACAAAAATGCAACAATTGGAAAATCGAAAAAAAAAAAATGGCGACAAAAAAAAGTAAAAGCGACACCACCCTCAAACTCGTCCCAAAGAACGATTGGTTTTTCGCTCCTCATAATCGACAGAACAATTCGTAAATAAATAATTCATTATTCAAATTAAAAATAAAATATATAATAGTGACAAAAAAATGCGGTACCTGCATTTAAATACTTTTTTTCCACCCGAAATTCACCCCCCCCCCCATCCCTAAAGAACATATCATCACTTCTATATATAATCTGTCAATTGTTCATATCTTTTTTTTACGATCGTTATGGCCGAGTCAATCGGGGCAAGTGTGCGCACTCATCACTCTTCTAAGCTCTGTTAAACAATAATGATGAATTATATTGAAAGGCATTTATTACATTTAGATGTAAGGTTAGTACTATTGAACAATGAATTGCGGCTATAAAATTGGAGGTATTCCGTCTAAATTGTTCATAAGCTAAGAATAAGCTTATTAAATCAGATTGCTCTCACTTGTCCCTGTATTTCGGGTAAGTGCGCGTAACTATGAGGGGTAAGTGTGCGCATGCGGTATCAATAAAGGATTGAAGCGACGCATAGTAGAATAAACTGAACTGAACATAGTAGAATGTGCTGAACTTGAGTCTTGATCTGAGTCAGGATTGATTGATAACAATCTTACTGGCAGCAGCTGTTTAACTTGTTCCCTTAGCGATTGGTACTTTAGCAGCGGCGATTTGATATTCGGTAACAGGGTTACTGCCGGAATTCATTCTCATGCTGAAAATCGAATTCTCTACAAAAAAGATTCAATAAGATTTTTTCCTTCTCCAAAGTTTTTGAAATATTCGAAATAATGAAGAGCTTCATTTCGTCAAATATTTCAAAAACTTTGGAGAGAGGGAAAAAATCTTATTGAACCTTTTTCGTAGAGAATCCAATTTTCTACAAAAAAGGTTATTTGCATTATCGTCGTATCTCACATAGTTTGCGAGTTATTATGGAATTTATCAAAGCTTTTATTAAGAAACAAGCTATCTTAACTTGCCGATTCCCCGCCGAATCCAATCACTGGTAAATGTTTAAAATTGGCATCGAAGACCTACTACCCTAAGTAATATATATATATATATATATATATATATATATATATATATATATATATATATATATGTATATATATATATGGGGTATTCCAAATGAAACCGTGGGGTGATTTCCCTCGGGTCCGCCGATCGTTGCACAAATTTGTATCCGGGCAAAATATGCAAAAATATTTTTTTTCTCAAAAAATGCATTTTTAATTTTTTTTTTCAGAATTTCCCCAAATTCTGAATACGAAAAAAGAATTTTTGGTATTTTTTATATCGTGGGACCGGCAATCGGTAATGCGTAATTTTACCGATTTCATTAATAGATTTTTTACAGTTTGATTTTTTCGCTTTACGCGATTCAACGAGCATTGATTATCATTAATTTCTCTTTCAAGGAGGCTTCTGAACTCGCGTAAAGTGACTGGAGCCCATGAAAAAAAAAAATCAAACTGAAAAAAATCTATTAATGAAATCGGTAAAATTACGCATTACCGATTGCCGGTCCCACGATATAAAAAATACCAAAAATTCTTTTTTCGTATTCAGAATTTGGGGAAATTTTGAAAAAAAAAATTAAAAATGCATTTTTTGAGAAAAAAAATATTTTTGCATATTTTGCCCTGAAACGGACGTGCAACTTGCTCAATAGAATCTAAAGTAATTTTTTTCTGGAAGGCCTTAAAAAGACGCACATTTTGGTTTTTTACGAATGTAAATACGTCAAACCCTGCCAAAGATACAGCCATTTGAATGGACAAATACAAAAAACTTTAATTAACGATAAAACCGTCAAAAAAATTTAAAAAAAATCGGCACTCGGTGAATATATTGCAAAAAAATAGCTCAATTTTTTTAAAATTATTTGTGGAAAAATTTTTTTTTGAGTGGCTGAAGTCACGTGGAATCGCTCATATATATATATATATATATTATATCTATCAGTGACCCATCGAAAAATTTTCCGATACATGGCATTTTGAATTTTTTTTTTTTGAACTCTGACCGTTCGAGATATTGCACGTTCGGAACCTTGCACTGTCGAAACATCGGCAGTCGAAACATGCACTTTCGAAACTTTAGACTGTCTAAACATTTTAAATTCGACACTTCGAGACTCACCCGATTTAAACGACGTTGATCTGAGTTATTAGAAATACTCACGATTGTCGTGTGAAAGACTTCGGTCATGAACCAGCGCACCAATGAAAGTAATGTAGGATAGTAGTGGAGATGTGGATGAATCAGTGGGCCAATCAGACGCAGAGTACAATGTATATCCACTCAAGTACAATTTATTATCGTTTGTTTATTTTTTTTTGTTATTTTTATGTTACAAATCTATTGTTTGGACACAGACTTTTACTATATGATGTTCTGTTGAGTAATATCGCTGTAGACGGTTGATAGCATAGGGCTAACTTCCTTTTTTTTAATTCATAATTTTCCATATTTTCTTTGATTCCTCGACTTGTTTTCATTATTTCATTCGATATACACATAGAACGTACGATAAACTAAACCGATTTTTTTTTCACGTCAGATCCTAAAAACGGTCAATTTCGAACGTCTTCTGTAGAATCCACCTGCGACCATTTGTTCAACGCGAATTATTCTTATTTCATTCGTTTTTTTTTCTTTCACAACTGTCATTCGGAAACATTATTTCCATAGCGTTTATACGCCACGAAAAGTCTTTCGAGTACCAACTTAAAGAGGGAGAGAGAGTTACCCATTGTTCCATTATCAAGAATTGTTCATTCTTTGTGAAAAAAAAAAAAACGTTGAATTCATTGCAATAAAACTGAGTAACTATTACTGATATTAGATAATGCCGTATTTTTTTTTTGTCATTGATCATTGAAGCGGCAGGTGGCGCGCAATGTGCTATGTACAACTGATTTTTTCCCTCCCACCACGATTGCAACCGTTCTAATAATTCGAACAAGAAAATACAGACATATTTATATTCGAAGAACAAGTTCCTATGAAAAAAATTAAAAAAAAAAAAACGACTTAATAGTGGAACAAATTTGCAATTTTTTTCAAACTTATTCGGGCTTTAAAGATTTTCGAATTTGAAAGTGTTTTCGTAGTTCGGACGATAGCGATGTGTTGGCTCAATAGGCTCCTTAAATTTAAAATGCAATCTGTCTATTGATTGCTGAGACATCGTGGAAGCAAACTAAAAAAAAAAGTCACTTCCGAAACAAAAGGCGTTGAATTTTTTCCGTGCATTATCGTTAACGACAATGGTTGATTTTTCCAACCCACATTTAATCAGCAATTCGACGTCAATTTCGAATTACATACTCATACTATAACAATCGTGGTGTGAAGAATGGAGGGGTCAACTGCAAACTCTCAATCATTCCTCGTAATTATTCAAATCTCAATAACTCCAAAAATGTTGTGAATATCGAAATAATTTTTCGAAGGATTAACACAGACGATGAAAGAAAAATTTTTTTTTTTAAACGTAAGAAAGACAACTCTCCCCTCTGAACCTTTTGCTTCGAAATATTTTCCAGACTGTTGAACACAGGAAAAAAAAACGATGCAATAAAAAATCAAAACCCGACAATGTGAAACCCAGTCATCTCAACTGCGACAACACAATCTATCGATGCAACACAATTGCACAATTTAAATTATCTCAATTTGAACCGTAATTTTTTTTTTCACCCGACCTTAGCAAAATGATACCACGGAAAATTGTCGCATTGCAACGAAATTCCGTAAGATCATGGACGATTCAGTCGCAAACGAACGGTCCAATCCATTTTTTTTTCGCACCCACACGTTCATTCACCGTTTACTCATGTTTTTCGTCATTTACTTTCATATATACACTACCGTCGGATATTATCAGGACACTAGCGAGGGGTGCTCGCAGAAATAACTTCTGTCTTTGAACGTCGCTAACTTCGCGACAAATAAAGATAGAAACTTTTTTGAAGCACCGTTAGAAAGGTCATGAATATTTGAATCCATTGATATTTTTTGAATAATATTTTAATGATTGAGCACTGAAATAGCGTATAAAAAAGATTGAAAAAAAAATCGGATTTTTCCGAAATTTTCTATCTCGACTTCAAGTCATAGCCAAAGTTAGGAAAAAATTTTCAGAAGTTTGAAACTTTTTATGCATGATCTCTGAAACCTTACCTGCAATTCGAGCTAAAGAAAAATGAAAAATCTTAGGGGGTTCCTGAGATATCATAAAAATTGTGCAGGCGTGCGTGATTCAAGCGCAGGCCATCGATTGAACGATTCGACGGTCTCGCTCGCTTGTTTTCTCGGGGGTGCAGGACCGAAACGGATCTTGAGTGCAACGGGCGCTAGTACGGGGTATCCTTTCAGGAGCATATTTTTATATTTCAATATACCTCCATGCATTTTTCAAATTTAGTATGAACTGCATCGATATAGAAGAAATAATTATTTCAATGCTTCAAAGAAATTGAACTGCTATAAATAATGCAAGCGCTATAATCATACAAGCGCCCGTTGTACTCAGGATCTGTTTCGGTCCTGCTCCCCCGAGAAAACAAGCGAGCGAGACCGCCGAATCGTGCAATCGATGGCCTGCGCTGGACTCACGCACCCCTGCACAATTTTTATGATATCTCAGGAACCCCCTGAGATTTTTCATACTTCTTGAGCTCGAATTGCAGGTAAGGTTTCAGAGATCATGCATAAAAAGTGTCAAACTTCTGAAAAATTTTTCCTAACTTTGGCTATGACTTAAAGTCGAGATAGAAAATTTCGGAAAAATCCGATTTTTTTTTCAATCTTTTTTACACGTTTTTCCAGTGCTCAATGATTGAAATATTATTTCAAAAATATCAATGAATTCAAATATTCATGACCTTTCTAACGGTGCTTCAAAAAAGTTTCTATCTTTATTTGTCGCGAAGTTAGCGACGTTCAAAGACAGAAGTTATTTCTGCGAGCACCCCTCGCTAGTGTCCTGATAATATCCGACGGTAGTGTATATATATATATATTTTTTTTTAATGTATACATAATATTCGTACTATATATATGTATATATATTAGACTGGTTCTTAGCAAGAGTCATTTTTGGATGAAAAAAGAAACGCCCCCCACATAGTTTCCAAATAATTGAAAAAATATATTTGCGAAGGGCCTCCTCCCTATCTCAATATTAACCTAAGCCCAAGTAATTTTATATTTTTTGTTATTTAATAACATGCAATGCTTATAAGATTAATTCATTATAGCTAAAATATCAACAGAAGACAAATTTTCCCAATATGCTTTCTTTATTAGAAAGATGCGTACCTTAATAAAAAAAATTGTTCATCACCAAAAACAAAATAGCTGAACTAATATGGCGGCGTGAAAATTGAAAATCATTCAAGTTACGATAAAAATTGCGTTTTCACTTTGCTGAGGTCATCAGATGGGAATTTGAGACTCAAAATATGACAGACACTTAAGTGCAACTCATACGACGAAGTAACAAACCAAAAAAAAATATTCACTCCAACAATTTCTATCTATGGTTCTATGGTGTTTAGTTCTCGCGATAAAAATAGTTGGAGTAAATATTTTTTTTTGGTTTGTTACTTCGTCGTATGAGTTGCACTTAAGTGTCTGTCATATTTTGAATCCCAAATTCTCATACGATGACCCCAGCATAGTGAAAACGCAATTTCTATCGTAATTCGAATGATTTCCAAATTCCAAGCCGCCATATTAGTTCAGCTGTTTTGTTTTTGGTGATGAACAATTTTTTTATCAAAAGTACGCATCTTTCTGATAAAGAAAGTAAATTAGGCAAATTTGTCTTCTGTTGATATTTTAGCTGTAATAAATTAATCCGATAAGCATTGCATGTTATTAAATGACAAAAAATATAAAATTACCTAGGCTTGGGTTAAAATTGAGATAGGGAGGAGGCCCTTCGCGAATATTTTTTGAAAAATTATTTCGGAACCACGTAGGGGGGGGGGGCGTTTCTATTTTCATTCAAAAATAACCCTTGCTAAGAACCAGTCTAAAATATAAATATACATATAATGTACTGCGTGTCCTCGTAAGTCTGTTTTCCGTGTATAATGATGAGGGTGAGGTTATTTAACCTGTAAACTTATCGTCGTTATTATGTACACTAAAGCATGCCGGTAATCGGCCGGGCCAAGAGAATCAGCTCGACCGATATGTCCCAACGCACCCAACCGGGGCATCTGCGAGCACGGACAACAATAAAAAGGATCGTACCGGCCTTGCACCCTTGCCCAGCCCGGACGCTTTATTTAACACCGGGAAGAGCACCCAACAGGCCAAAGAAAGATGGAAAGCAAAAAAAAAAAAACTAAAAAAAAACACAAAACTAAAAAAAACCTCCAACAAAAAATGAACTCTTCCCCCCCCCCTCCCGCCCCTCGTTGAAATCAAGTGCTACGCAAACACGTGAAATCGTCGGTGCTGTATTTACAGTGCTGTTATTGCTTCATGCTACCCCGCCGAGAGAATCTACATGAAAAAAAAAAATCGCGAGTAATCTCTCTGCCTCTCCCTCTTTCCCCTCCTCCTCCCCCGCCCCCCTCCGCTCCTCGCTCACTTCGCTGCGGATTTTCCGTCGGCAGACAATCCCGTCAGCGGCAATATACTCTTGGCACAACAGTTTAAATCTATCATAATCCCCTCTCCGGTGCATTATAGTTCGTAAAATAGTCACAACTTGAGCCGCTTGATGCACCACACACACACACACACACACACACACACACACACACACACACACACACACACACACACACACACACACACACACACACACACGCGCACACACACGTGTTTCGCACAACGCGACAAAATTTATAATGTCATTGTAGTTGTAGTTGTTTTTTTTTTCGAAAGGCGGAAGAATCTTCGGGAAACATTGTTTTTTTTTCTCTCGTATATACCGGCGGCGTTGTCGGTATCTCGTAGGCGGTAAGCCGAAGTAGTCCGTGTGCTGATATTAGATAAGAGAAGTGAAGGCCGAAGTTTGACTTCTGATTTCCCGATGTTCCGACGGGCTTAGATCCAGAAGACCCCCGACCAAGTTGTGATCTATGCCGCCCGCTTGTTTACCGATGATGGCGTCGATGCTGAAGCTCTGTTTCTTGTCCAAAACCATGGCTGACCTGTTGGGTCGAATGGCCATCGTTCCCGGCTGCAACTCAGCGTTTTGTTGATGCTGTTGATGATGATGATGATGATGATGCTGTGGCTGCTGCTGTTGCTGCTGTTGCTGTTGCTGCTGATGATGGTGATGATGGTGCTGATGATGATGATGAAGCTGTCGCAGCGAAGGCGCGGCAATGGGCACGGGTTTGTATAGGGGCGGCGGTGGTTCGAGGAACCCACCGAGTTTGAGAGCCTCCAAGGCCGAGGGTGGAAAATCCAGAAGCGGCAAACCCGGCGGAGCCTGTTGGGACAGATAAGCCGCGGCAGCCGCTGCCGCAGCCGCCGGATAATGAATTCCCGTGGTTGCCGAATGACCGGAAGCCCCGGAACACGTGACACGATCCATAACACCAGATCCCGGTGCTCCGCATATAGCGAATGTCGCCATTATCGCGCGATCCCGAAGAACGTAGTGCGGTGGCGGTCTCTTGTATCTCTTGCGACGTCTGAGAAAGCTACCGTTGTCGAACATGTCCTCCGCCAGAGGATCCAGGGTCCAGTAGTTGCCCTTTCCCGGATTACCCGGTTCTCTCGGTATCTTTATGAAACAATCGTTCAACGACAAATTGTGTCTTATGGAATTTTGCCAAGCTGGAAATTTGTCGTGATAGTACGGAAATCTCGCCATTATGAATTCACAGATTCCGCTTAGGGTTAGTTTTTTCTGGGGCGATTGGAGAATGGCCATTGTTATCAGAGCTATGTAAGAGTACGGAGGTTTTATGTGTGATCCCGGTAATTTGTTGTCGTGATCGTTGGTGTTGTTGTAAGACGATGATTGTTGTTGAACCGACGTGTTTTTTCCGTTGTTGTTCGTCATCGACGACATCATGGAATATTTTTTCTTCATCGTTCGGTTGCGATTGCGCGGCAATTTCGGCGATTGATCGACGATCGGACGGGTGACGATCGACGTGCCGATCTTGTCGAGACCGACCGGATCCACGATCGTGCCGCTACCGTCGGAATCGCGATCACTGTCCGCGCAACCGTCGCACGACACGTTCGATCTGATCATATCGATTTTACGTTCATTATCGTCGATCATGTGTTGTCGTACGTTTAACGATTTTACAAACCGTGAATCGCCCGCTAGCATGACGTTCGATTGTACGCGGTTCGGTCACCGCCACTAACATCGACGACGCTTGACTCTTCACGGATTTTTCACTACTAGCCGATTTTACCGGGCGCGTATCAACGCTATTACGACGACTGGATTACCGATAACGATCGCAAACACTTGTATTTAACTCTTACGAATTTTACGATTGTTTCGCATGAGCGTTGCGCAGGCACATCGCGCATTTTTCCAAATTTCGCAAATTGTACATTAATAGATCACGATTTCGTTTCGGACAACTTTTGTTGTCTCTTCTTTTTCACAACCGATAACGAATGAAAAAACAAACGAAAAAATCTGTTACTGAACTTAGAGGAGGGTGCTCCGTGTGACGGAGCACAACAACTCTTGCGTTTGTTAACGATGCAACTGAGATGCTGGTACTGGCCCACAGCGTTAATTATCTCACGGCAACCTTATCTCAGTTAGCCTTACGACAATATAGTTAAGTATCCATCGCAACCGCGTTTGTTTGCGATAACGAAGAGCATCCCGTGGACTCTATTATTTCAGTCCTTTCGTTGCTCGTCTAACTCTTTTGTTATTTTTTTTTCACGGCTTAGCAAAATTTATTGCTACGTTCTTAGTATTGTTTGTTCATTGATTTTCGCAACTTTATTCATGTCTCAATCACGTCTCTCGCGAGATTTTTCTTTATCATCGGTGATCTCAGGGTGTAGTCCGGCATGGATCGGAAAGATTTTGTTCACTGACTTTGCCACTTCCGAAACTGTTATCGGCTCTCGCGGGGGTCACGGCCAATGTTGCACCTTGCCAGTTAATCGGTAGATACGGTGACGCGAGGCTGCGTCGCATTGCCATCGCGAAACAATCGCGAATAGAAACATCGCTCATTCGTTACTACGGAATCATCGTCATCATCGTCTCAGTTCGTGCGTGACTACGTGCATTTTGAGCTACACGTTAGCCAAACGAAATTGCGGTTCTGTCGCGAAGATTATCGTTGTTGATAATTATCCGGTCCCGAGACGCGAGTGACAAGACATTGGAGCCATTGATCCACGCACTCCACAACTTTTTCCAAACAAAAAAAAAACAAAAAACAAAACAATCAACTATTCTCCTTGCAGCTAGGAATTTAGGTTCCAGCAAATCGTAGATGGTAGCACTTTGAAAAATGGCACAACTTCAGCTAAGCACAACCTATCGACGTCTATTCTTCCCGTTTGTCGTGCGTTGCGGCAAATCCGGTTGAATCAGAGGGCCGGCACTTGTGCGGTAAGGTCAGATACGACCTAAAACAAGATCACGTGGGTCACACATTTATTCGTCTCTTCGTCATTGACCGTTATTTCCGCGTAAAGTCCGCCGGTCCGAGAGGTTTGTTTGTTTGTTTCACTTATCGATGAGCTCACCGGGCAAACGAATATCCCAATGGGTTATCACATCTGGAAATGGCGGCCCCAAAAACTTGATGCCAGGATTCGGTTGATGAAACTTCAGGACTACGCAATCTTCACAACAGTCAGTGGCAATGACGTTTTCGGGTGGATATGGTTTGTGAGACGTTAACACGGTTATCGCGGGGTCGACTAGTGTGTGATGACCGTTAACACGCGCCAAATAATCGGGATAAGAGCGTCGTTGAATGCGGCTTGTCGCGATACAAGAACTGTCACTGGGCTATACGCGCAATTGATTTCGACAGCCACCTACGGTCTGGGGGGCGGATTCTAAGGGCGGGATTTGTCGATCCCCCACCCGGACGATAACGTTGTCGGCTCGCCCGCTCGTTTGTCCGTTTTCAACCCCAACGAAAGTGGGGGTGCGCGCTTCGGTGAGAGAGAGAGCGATAGAGAGAGATAGAGAGAGAGAGAGAGAGAGAGAGAGAGAGAGAGAGAGAGAGAGAGAGAAAGAGAGAGAGAGCTCTCTCTCTCTCTCTCTCAGAGAGCACACGCGGAGGGCCGCGCATGGCAATGCTTTCGCGCACCCCGAACAAGCCCGACGTCCGCAGGAGTTTAAGATTTCGTATCAAGGCACAGGATAACCATCGTCTGACACTCGCCCCCATAGCACATAACCCACCTACCCCTCGCCTCTTCGCACCTTCCACCACCGGCGCGTCATCCCGGGAGGGGGGATGGGGGGGGGGGGGATGGAAGGCGGACCTGGTGGTGAGCTGTGAGCTACCGAGTTAGGAAAATAGCCGAATAGATAATGGGGGACCTCCGAACACCGAACGCCCCCCGGGGGGGGGGGGGGGTGAAATAGTGTGACACACTCGAAGGGAGGAGGATGGTGGACGGATGAACGGATGGACGCATGAACGGCGCGGGTGGGTAAAGTCGCGCGGCTTTGCTTTGAGGCGAATCTCGAGACTCGGCTGGCTCACAACCCGATGAGCGGAATACCGCGATCATCGTCCTCAACGTTCCCGCTTATTTCCCCTTGTCCTCTCTCTCTGTGTTTGCTCTTTGCCCGTCTCTATCCCTCTCTTTATATAGATATATATATATATATATATATATATATATATATATATATATATATATATCTTTCTGTCTCTCTCTCTCTCTCTCTCTCTCTCTCTCTTAGCAAATAAGACGTTGGAACTGTCTCATTCATAATTATTTTTATTTTTGGTTTATCATATTTTTATTTTATTTTTTCTTTCGAACAACCTATTATTATGTTGTTTAATTATCGTTTTCATTTTATGTTGACTTTCCATTGTTTTTATGTTTTTCGATATTTTAGTTTACTTCTAGTCTTATTATTGCGTTTATTCTTACTGTTTTTATATTCTTATATTTTGGTTTATTTTGAGTCTTATTATTGCGGTTATTCTTACTTTTTTTTTATATTTTTAGTTTATTCTTAGTCTTATTATTATTATTTTGATTACTATTATTGTTTCATATCGATAATTCTTATTTTTTATTATTTATACATCTTGAATTATTGTTATCTTATTATAATTTTTCTTCATTGCCTAAAGTTACGACTATGGCATAATAAACAAATGAAATCGAATCTCTCTCTCTCTCTCTCTCTCTCTCTCTCTCTCTCTCTCGCAATTTGCATTGCTACTAAAGCTGATCTCGAAAAAATTTAGTGACTGTCGAATGAATAAGTTAAGCTCTCTTCCTCCGAGATTTCTCCCAGAATTCCCACATGAGTTTGTCTTTGTTTTATTTATCTTTAATTTCTGTTACTTATATACTATTTTTATTTTTTATCTCTACCCTAATTTTTGTTACTCGATTTTTATGCGTTATTGTCTCTGAGGTAGCATTGTTTGTTATTTTATTTCATTCATTTGCTGTATTATGTTATGCTTATTGCCTGTTGCTATATGAAATATCTCATACCATTGTTATTGCTGAACATTTTTCGAACTTTTCTTTCAATTGTCATTGCCAAACTTAACTCATACAGTAAGTTTATCTCCTGTACCGTTGTACTCACCGCTTCTCTCCATATTTGATTTATATCTTTCGTATATTTTTACTCCGATATTTATTCTCATGTTAATTCAAAGTTTATTTCGGCATATTTTGTCTCGTTATTACCTATATTCTTAAATTGTATTTTCATTGTTATTATCTTAACTGCCTCTAAGCATTGCTACGGCATAAATAAATCAATCAATTAATTAATCTATCTTCTTTCCTTTCTCTCTCTCTCTCTCTCTCGCTCTCTCTCTCGCTCTCTCATCTTTCCCTTCTGGCAGAGATGCAGGCGTGAAATGGGCCGCTCCACTGTATGTGACTACACTTGCTACTATACATCCTTAATTTAAGTTGATTACGTTTTCCTTACTCATAGAGTAAGTTATATTGTGGTTGGAAATGCTTTTTTTTCTTTCGAGATCGTCGTGTCGCCGTGTTCGGGATGAGCCAAAACGTCGAGAAAACATATTTGGAGAGAATGTCCGGATGTGTGATTCTATGTCGTTTCTAAATTCGTAAAAGAGGACGTTATTAGTTATCACTCGAGCGCTCCATTATTTTACGCTCTCCCAGAATTGTATTGTTTTCGTCAAAAGTATACCGATTACGATTGGCCACAACCAGCTCTTCGTTTGAATTATCACCTCATTGTGGCGCAGATTCTGGAATATTTTCTTCGACTTGTGTACTACAGTCTGATTTCTTACGCTTCTTTACAGTTTCGGTCATTTGATGACAGTTAATAGTAAATCAGATACATTATCAGTACATAATAATATTCAATAGTATATTAACGTGAAACGAAAATTCACGAAATAAATGTCCACGCGCAGTCGAAAACGTTTCTGCTTGGGCGATATGAATGTACTAAGTTGGAACTCGTTCGAGCGTGGCTTTTGGTCTCTTATTCCGAGGTCGGACTGGAGATTTGTACTCACAGTTGGTTGGTATTGCATTTGGGCTAAATCCATCGAGGAGTTCGAATTTTTTGTTACATTGGAATTTTTCCGAAAAATCAATATTATCACTGTACTATACAACTTTGACCGGTTGAACCTCAATTCTTCGAAAGTATGGAATATCATTTAGCCGTGATGCGCATCAGAATTTTCTCGGAGATCGACAAAACGGATCGGGTTTGACAGAAATTCAAGTTTTTCAAATTGTGAACTTCGGTTTTTGTTCTTACATTATACTTCTCACTTTACAAAAATTCAAGGAACGAACCGAACTGACTGACAGACAACACACAGCCCAAACCACTGGATATAAAGAGATATTATAGAATAAACATAATAATTTTTGCTAAGCTCACTTCTCATTTCCTTCATTAGTTAATTGCACCCATGTGGATGCAATAAAAATTAAATGCTGTTCATTGGTAAGCACATCATTTTTCGAATAGCTGAACCAGTTTGGCTAATATATTTTTTAACGTTCTCAATAGTCTGAATAGATTTTTTTTCAAGGATTTTATTTTTCCTATAAGAGTTTTTGTGACACAGATTTCAATCACATCACAAATTTGGACAAAACAACGTCTGTCGGGTCAGCTAGTTTAAATATAAAAACAAGCTGCAAGTTGAAAGTTGCAATTGGCTTCCTCCAAAATCGTAGTTACCGAACGGAGATTCATCTATGAGAAAGCTAACCAGTTAAGGTAGTACCCTCCATAAGAGAGTTCCTCGTCAGATTTTCATGAAACTTGGCATACTTATAGGTATTGATAAGAAAAAGGTTCACTTAAATTTTTATGGCTTACCGGAGCGGGAGAAAAAAGATATCAACACTTTTATTTTCACACGTTTAACATGGAGTCTTATGGAGAATCACGCTCAATTTGATATAATACGAAAAGTCCTCGTCAGATTTTAATGAAAACACTTAAGCTGGAAGTTGAATATTCGGAGAACATTTTGAGCACTTGGCAATAGAGATCAGGAGACTGTGATGATAATAATAAGCAAATAAACATCGGGAAAATACAGTTAATATTAGTTGGTCGTGATCCAGTAGACATGGCAACGTTGGGCGATTGTTTCCCATCTTCTCTCTCTCTCTCTTTCTCTCTCTCTCTCTCTCGCTAATCGACATCATAACACGCGACGTTGTCACATCAAAGTACTACGTACCTCAGTCAAGTGATGGTATATCTTGGGCTTGCTTTGATTCTTACAGTTTGTGGGATACTACCTTAAGTGTTCCTTTCTATCCATTCCCACAGACTGGTCATGCCCATCGAATCAAAATGAATTATTAAACACCTGCAATTGCGCTATGCGTCTCCATGGATTTCGATGCTTTGTCCGAAGTTCTTCCATCGATGAGGCGGATATATTCATCTCGCAGTCGATTATCCTTTATTTCAACAACGGAACTGATTTTCGGGAAGTCCGAAATTCGGAACGCTCACTGTTTGGAACGAGAACACTCGGAACGGTCGAGATTCCGAACACACGTAACATAAATAGGTATAGTTGCGTACCTCGTCCGCCGGCCACGAGACTACATTGCCCGACTTTCGAGCTTTCATGTCAGATATATGTCCTCACGGACTTCTTTTGTAGCAAATTTAATTCTCTACAACTTTGTTAATATAAACTTTTGGCCTAGATAGCGTTGTTCAACCAGCGTTTAAACAGGAAGATAAAAATGTATTAAAGAAAATGATACATTTTTATCTTCCTGTCCAAACGCTGGCTAAACAACGCTAATTAGGCCAAAATTTTACATGAACAATGTTGCAGGGAATTAAATTTCCTACGAAAAAGTCCGCGACGGCATATATCTAACGTTGATAGTTTACGCGTGGGAAAGCTCGAAAGTCGGGCAATGTAGTCTTGTGGCCGGCGAACGAAGTACGCAACTATACACACGTGTTCCGAATCTCTACCGTTCCGAACATTGTCGTTCAAAACATTGAGCGTTCCGAATTTTGGTCTTTCCGAACATTGCTCGTTCCGGAATTTCGAGCCCAACCCTGGTTTTCATTGCGTGCCTGAAACAAACCCCGGTATTATAGAGCCAGACGATTAATGAAACGACGAGTTTCTGCGGGACGATGACGACGACGACGACACATGGCACATTGGCGCTAGTGTCGAAAGATCGGAAGGTTGTAATTCATTCGAATCGGAGCTACCGAACGTTGTGGCTGAGACAGACAATGGAGGAGCTCAGCGGACTCGCACCCATGCATCGTAGCTTTCATCAATTCTCACAGCGAGGGAGCGTTCTCTTGTAAACGTAGCCCATCTTCACGCCAATTACACAACCGAGAACCAGCTACGAATTCAACGTTGCCCGCAATTACCTTACCTCCGTTTGCCCCATGGAAACCCGGGCGACCATACAGCAGCCCCTACCGCTACAGATTTTCAAGTCAATCTTTTTTTTGTTTTTTTTTTTTGTTTTCTGCCCTCCACACAAAAACATCGTCCATTGACCGTTCTTAAGTTCGACTAAATTTCGTTCGATACGAACCCGCAATTATGCAATTGGCAAAATAATTGTTCGAAAAGCTGTCGTTAAATTCGCTGTTTGGGATTGCAGAATTTCGCGGGTACAGACTTGGGAATCGAATTCTCGTTAGGGAGACCGGGGCCAGACGGAACAGGGGTAGGTTGTGACAGTGCGATATCTCTCGAGATAAGGATGTTAAATGGATGTTTCAAGTTTGAGAACGTTCGTTGCACAACTGCCTCCTCGTCTACGTAAGGTGAATTTTGGGAATCACTACCTGAAAAACTATTCGTCCGATTGAATTCAAGTTGGTTTTATTCGAAAGTATATACATTGGGGTATAGTGACGAATTTTCGTTTGAATGTATAGTGAATGGGAGCGCTATTATTCTGGCCGGCAAAAAAATAACTTTTTCAAAGTCGGTTCCCACTTTTTTTTAGATAACGGATTGACCGATTCCTTCAAAATTTGGACACAATATGGACGGATAGGTAATGAAGTTCGGCACGTAGGATTCGTTTAGAACTAATTTATTTATCTTTTTATCAATCAACAAAGGTCGTAAAAAGTAAATTTGAACTTCAATCAAGCGCCATTTTGTAAGAAAAAAAAATCTTACGTGCCTAACAGCTTAAGGTAGTATCACACACACTGTAAGAGTCAAAGCAAGCCTTAAGATATACCATCTCCAAATGAGTTACGTAGTACCTGTGTGTGACAAAGACGCGTGGTATGATGTCGATTAGAGAGAAAGAGAGAGAGACGATATTTTCCGATGTTTATTTGCTTATTATTATCATCACCGTCTCCTGATCTCTACTGTCAAGTGCCCAAAATGTTCTCCGAATATTCAACTTGCAGCTCAAGTGTTTCCAATAAAATCTGACGGCGACTTTTTGTATTATATCAAATTGAGCGTGATTCTCCATAAGGCTCCATGTTAAATGTGTGAAAATTAAAGTGTTGATATCTTTTTTCTCGCGCTCCGGAGAGCCATAAAAATTTAACTGTACCTTTTTCTCATCAATACCTATAAGTATGCAAAGTTTCATGAAAATCTGACGGTAAACTCTTGTATGGAGGGTACTACCTTAAGACGTTACATCTTAAGAATCTTTTTGAAATGTTTGTTTCAGACTACCCGCATGTCGGAAAAAGTGGGAACATACGCCAACATACCTCAATGTTATATACTTCCGACTAAAACCAACACCAATTCAATCTGATCAATAGAATTTGAGATAATAATTCCCAAAATTCACCTATTTTTCCAGCAATCTACACGGATGTACCCTCTCAATCATAATTCAATCCAATAAATGTCGTTGTTGTTTTGGTTCACCATTTTTTCCAAAATTCCAGAGTTGTATTACCCCTCAGGCTACGTATCTAAGTTGTTGTCGATACGAAATATAATTTTCACCCAAAATCAATTACATTGCCCGGTTCTTCATCGTCAATTCTGCAAACAGATCGCCCTAAACCACAGGCCTCGGGTACTCCAACAATTGGGTCACGTATTAAAACCAATCATGCCAACTCATATCATCGAACCATCGAATAAAGTTACATTAATCGTTCAACAAATTCGTTCGATTATTTCCCACATCAAACGGCGCTCCATATTAAAGAGTTTTCTTCTTTTTACGTTTGAAACAAAAATGGCGTTACATTCCAATAAGAGAATTCAGGTATACACGAAGACAAAGAAAAAAAAACAAACAAACAAACAAACAAAAAAATTGATTGTAATTTCGGACGGGTCTTTTGCACATTGCGGATTGCTACACGGGTCGCGGAGCATTACCACGCATGACAATTTAACATCCCTGCGAGGCAGCTCAAACAGATTCGGTATTACGCGGCAACGAAGGCGCGCACACAGTGGCGCGGGGCGGCGGGAAGCCTAGCGGTGGGTGGGGGGGGGCGAAGAGGAGGAGGTGGATGGCGTGTCCGCAAGAGGGAGTATTTCGCTTCCTGTTTCTCCGTATTTGCGTCTCTATATATGTGTGTGTGTGTTTTGTGTGTTCGTCCTCTGCTCGTAGCTCTGAACGCTGAGAGAGAGAGAGAGAGAGAGAGAGAGAGAGAGAGAGAGAGAGAGAGAGAGTGAGAGAGACAGAGGAAGAGAGCGAAAGAGAGAGAGAGCGCGATGATGCCAGGAGCGAGACCGAGAGGTGGTGCGGAGGGCGCTAGTGAGGCCCGAACAGTGTTGGGCGAGGGGCAGGGGGGGGGGGGGTAGGAGGACAACCAAAGCGATGACAGCAAGCTTTGTGGGATGCGTTATTGAGTGACGAGAATACAAGAGGATGTTGGGAATAGCACTGGCAACTAGACGAGGCGAGGCTAGAGCACGTTTTCCACAGCCAGAAGCGGTTCTCGCAATAGTCATACGAATGTGAGTATATATATATATATGTGTATATATATCCGGTGTGGTAGTCGAGTCGGCGGGTTCGTGGAAAATACATATACACAGAACCAGAGGACGCCAGTGGCGTAGAACACACGCTATAAACGTGAACGTCGTATATCGGTTCACAGACTCGACATTCGCGGAGGAGAGCGAATATTATGTTTACCCGTACACATGGCTTTGCGATGCAAATAATCCGGTATTATTGCACTTACTCTGCAATCTCTCGTACCCCACGGTGAATCCTCTTTCCCATATGTATATGTGTTTGTATATATATATATATATATATATATATATATATATATATGTATATTTATATATACATATATGTATGTTCCCTGCGCGCCACCTGGAATGTCTGGCCCCCGTAACGCGCCGACCAACGCTCGCAGAATAAATCCGCTATTATACGAGCTTTATCGCGCGCCCGAGGAATTTTTTTTTCTTTTTTTTTTACAATTTTTTTTTGCTCCATCGTTTCGTCATTATTATGCACATCGAAATTTACCGCTGAGCCTTGTATATAATGTGGCACTTGCGGTTTTTTTTTCAGGCTCACTGCCTTTGGCATACAATGGAGTCGGTGATTAGTTTTCACAGATATCATTGTGATAAGAGCAATAACAACTATCGTGATACGCGATAAGGTTTGACACAACAATTGTTTGGGGAAAGGGGGGCGGGGCGGAGGGGGGTCAAAGTACGCGAAGAAGTTTTGATGAAATTATCGCAAATGGTATGTGATATATAACTTTGGATTTTATTTTTATGCATGTAATCTTGTCGCTGACGATTTGTTTCATCATTCGCATGGATTTACGTATACGAACGATTGTCCCTCTAAATCGGGGGAATGAAACCGAACTCTGTTTGTTTGTTGTCGATTTTTTTTTTTGTCGTCGATATTTCGAGATGTGGATTGGATCGGGGTTTTATGGTGGATAAACAATTGTCAACGCGGCAGACAAAACAATGGTGAATATTTATTTTATCGGATTTTTTTTTTAATTTTTCAGAGGACGTACGCGAGTGAAACAAAAGTACAGGAAAATGAAAATGAAATCGACCGGATGAAAAGTTGTCATTGAAATATTTTCTTAAAGAGCATTGATATTACGGACAAAACGTCATTTGATTAATCAAACAGGATTTTTGATAAAAAAAGAAACTACATTTCCTCATTATATCTGCCAGCTAGAAATTATAATTTAACAACCGTCGAAAGTTAACAAGAGTCGACATTTTCGACCTACCCTCGCCCTGGTTGATTCCGAATTCCTACGTTTCGTCTGCGGAGTGGGCGAGGGTGACGGAGAGTATCGCTCTGTAACATTAAATGCGAGCTACAGCCTCCTCAGACTCCGCAAATGGCAGTAAGTAAACATTTAGATTGTAATAGAGTCGCGTAGGGCGACGCACACCCTACCCATACCCTACCTACAACCTAGTACACTCTGCTGTCCAGCCTTCCAGACCCTACCTTGACCGTCTTTGTTGAGCGATACCCGCTATACGCGCCTACAGAATTATAATTAATATGGAAATTAATTATTCATATCAGGATTATCACTTCCGCGACAAGTCGTCATACAGTAATATTAGTGTAATTATTTAACCGTTTTACAGGCAGATACGACGCACACCGACTGCACGATGGCCACTTTTCAATACTCACGTTTTTCGTAGTTGATAAATACATTTACGATGACATGAAAACTAGTAGCGCGAGTTTAACACAATTTTAAAATACAATGATTATTACCTGCGCATGCGTAGTCACGGCTGTACTATCCTACCGGTGGCGCCCTGCTCGTGGCAGCTTCGAGAAACTAGAACTGAGTTTTAGCCGACCTTCCCCCACCACCAAATATTTGGTGGATCTTCAAGACCTGTATGTAATTCCGTGCTGTAAACGGCATGCGACGTGACTGAGTCAAACCAACCCCCCGGATTCGGATTCAGCGACCCCAAAAACGCATAGAAATGTTTATCTCATCTGGTAGTCAAGACCTTTTTTTCGGGTGCCTGTGTCATTGGCGAGTTTCCTGATACACGGCGTTATTAGATACTCAGGCTTTACTACGTACTTTTAATCGTAAGAACGGCAACTACGACTTACTATATGTTCGGTGGACGATTTTGAAGTGTGTTTGGGTGACCGGGGAAGTAATGTAGGATTTGTGTCGCTCCTCTTTAGCAACGAAAAATTTGATGGTAATTGAATTGAATTTTTTTTTTTAAATTGTGTTTTTGGTATTTCGAAGTATTTTTGACCAAGATATATCTCTTTAAGTAAGCTTATTTTCATCGCCCAGTTGAAACACCCATTATAACTCTACTGTGGATTTATAATGAGAGGCTTCTATTGAAAAATAATGAAGGAGCTGCGATCTGTAGACATGAAAATCCCTCGACTTGGAGAATCGCCCATACACACGGAGTGTATGTAAAGTTCTGAAGAAACTTGATGACATAGATAGATCGTTCTACAGGAAACGAAATACCTTTCGTGCTTCGTCTCAGTAAGAATTATTTTACGGATCATTTGTATTCGAAGTTTGTTCGTTTCAGCCAATCACCATGGCCGTTTAGAACTTCCGAACTCCACCGTTTTCAAATGAGATCCGAGGTTCTCTGTGATCGGCTATAAATGGCAGACTTCGAATGTAAGTGACACGGCCAAATTCCGCCGTGCGACAAAAAGACAAAGAACATTCTCTGTTCCCGTTTGAGAAGAAGTTCTATTCACCATTTCAGGGTGTGCTAAAACTTCAGATACGCTGTGTGCACTGACAATGAGTGCACCATCGGGATCGTGAACGAAACTGCAAAAATTGATAAACGAGTCTTACGTTGCTAGCTTATTATTAAGATTATTTTGTTTTTAATTCAATTTATTATTTGTTATGGAATTGCTACTTAGGGTAAGATGGGGTGAAATCGCCATTTGTTCACTTTTCACGCTGTGCAACCTGCATTTATCAAAATAGTGCCAAACATAATTTTTTTTCTCAAAGTATAAACCTTAAGCTACAAAATTCATCTAGCGAATTTCGATGTACCTCTAATTTATTATTGAGCACCTCTATTTAAAAGAAAACCACTTCGTTTCGGGACAAATTAGAATTCGAACTTGTTGTTTTTATGTTTTCCATCATTTATAACTTATTGTGTTAATCTTTTAAAATATTTGAAAAAATAATTTCCAGCATTAATTATCGCTGTGGTCCTGGCTATGTTTAACGTAATCATCTCTATTGGGACGATCACGTTTGAAACGGCGAGAGGCTACTATTTTTCTGGCGGTTCCTATTTATTTCCCTAAAAACTTTGAAAAAATGTTCTCAGCTCGCTCAGCTGCCGCAGATATTTGTCTTTGCTTGGGAAATAATTATTATTCCCTTGGACGCACTTCAACGTTGCGGGGACGCGTGGCTTTTTTACCCCACCGGTTGCCTGGTTGTTTAACCTCACACACTCTTTTTCACAAAAGTCACGTGATCCGAAGAAAAAAAAACGCAAAAGTCGGAAAATCATTTTAGGATTCGGGTTAATCACGAAATGCTCTTCCAAGAAAGAAATTACCGAATTTTTAAAGCCCGATTTTTACAACTTTGACCAACCAGCAAAAGACAAAAAACAAATTTTCACATTGCTCAAAATGCTGTATGCCGCTGTAAAAATTGTAAAAATGCAGATGCGGCAGTCTAACCAAATACAAAAGTTGCGCATTATCGACCACGGCTTACCTTATGAACGGCTACTCGTTATATCAATTGGTTCAAATATGAGCCCCAAATGGTTATCTTACCCGCTAGCGATTTAACCCCATCTCTTACCCTATTTGTATTATTATTTTTAAAAAGTAACGTGACGCTGTCAACAGAAACAACAAGACTGGATAACTGTCCGAACGGCACTCAATGTTGCAGCAACGTTGCTCTAAAATCGCCACATGGCAGATGCTGTGCAATTTGCAGCCATATAGATATAGACATAGGCTTACATAGATCGAAGATCACACTAAAGTTTGATAGTTTGGATCTTTTGGCTTCAGTCTTGCTGGAATACTTGTGGAAAAAATCTAAAGGTCGGTCGAGATCTCGCCGGTTGCGAGCGCCGCTATGGGACGTTATAGAGAAACGCTACTCCTCAATAATTTTTCTCCAATTCTGGCACAGAAAGTACGGTTTTTTTTTATCGTAGCGGTAAATGGGCGCTTTGCATATATCTCTGCAAGAAAGGGCGGATGTGGCTGATTGTTCTGACCGAACAGTGAGCCCATAAACGCGCCATACTTTACACAAGTCATTGCATTCCACGCTCCATATTTGAGTTTGTCGGGAAAAAAAACGAACTTCATCTTTAGATTTTCGCATCACGGAAAAGCTCGTCACACCAAGTCCATCGACATGTAAATTCTAAGTAAGCTTTTATGTTTTCCTCTGTCATGGTAGTACAAATATCAAAACAATGTTTGAGGAAAAGTTTGTTAACGTCCGATTTGTGATATTTGTTTTCAAATTGGCATTCGTGGGGGTAAGTGTGCGCGGGTAAGTGTGCGCACGAAAATACCTTCTATGCTTATACCTCTTATAACTTAAAAGTGTTATTCTGATTTTAATGACTGATATATCGTTTCAGTACGTATAGAAACATGCGTCTGGATACATGAGGATGAATTCTGGGAGTAACCCTGTTACCGAACATCAAATTGCTGCTGTAAAGTACCAATCGCAAAGGGAGCAAGTAAAACAGCTGCGGCTAGTGAGAATAGTATCAATCAATCCTGTCTTAGGTCAAGACTTAAGGTAGTATCCTACATACTGTAAGAGTCAAAGCAAGCTTAAGATATACCATCTCCTGATTGACGTACGTAGTACTTTCATGTGGCAACGTCGCGTGTTACGATGTCGATCGGAGAGAGTGAGAGAAGATGGGAAACAAATGCGCTACGTTGCCATGTCTACTGGATCACGACCAACTCCTGATATAAACTGTATTTTCCCAATTTATTATTTTCATCACAGTCTTCTGATCTCTACTGTCAAGTGCCCAGGATGTTCTCCGAATATTCAACTTGCAGCTTAAGTGTTTTCATTAAAATGTGACGAGGACTTTTTGTATTGTATCGAATTGAGCGTGATTCTCCATAAGGCTCCATGTTAAACGTGTGATAATAAAAGTGTTGATATATTTTTTCTCGCGCTCCGGAAAGCCATAAGAATTTTACTGAACTTCTTTCTTATCAATACCTATGCCTCCTTCCGCCCTCCGTCACTGCCAAATCCTTTGATCTTGCGAATGCCGACACCGGTTCTACAGTGCGCCCAGCCCACCGCTACCCTACTTGCGGATTGTACCATCGCTTTCGACGTTTCCTACACCCTCCGCGACTCCGTCTGCACTCACTAAGACTCCGGTACACTATCCGTCACTCCGCACCAGCCTTCCACAATCTAACTCGCCCTATTCATATACCGTCCGACAATCTGCTACAGCCTATATGACGTATACAATCCGCGTCCAACCTAGCTTACCCTATATGACGTATACAATCGGCTTTCGAACGGCAAAACATCGAGGCATCAGAACCTCGAACAGACGAAAATTGTAATATTTCGACACTAATTTTCGGCCTTTCTGAGTGAATCAAACTGACTTCTATGAGATAAATTTTTGTGTAAGCGCGGGTATGACAGAAATTATATAGAATGTTATACCATGGGAATTTAATCGTTAGAAGGTTTCCCAAGAAAGTGTGGTACATTGCATTAACCAATTTATGGAATTCATATAAAATATTCATTTACCAAAAAAAAAGTTATACGCGCACATTAAATATGCCATACACATTCGTCGTCTATAAAGAGTCGTATGGCTCACAACTCGCGACAACAACAACATTGCACGACTCACAAATCTCTGTGACGTCATCCTAGATGTACCTTATATGAAATTAAAGTGAGGAGAATCTCAAAAGTCACATTGGTGTAGTGGTTAGGTGCGTTAGGTCTCAGGTTCGAATCCCTACAACTGTATCTACTCAAAGTGAAAATTGAATTTCCGGCCGACTTTTTTTTCTCAATATCTGTCAAATAATGACACTAATATTACTGTATAACGACTTGTCGCGAAAGTAATAATCCTGATATGAATAATCAATTTCCATATTAATTATCCTTCTGTAGGCGCTTATAGCGGGTATCTCTCAACAAAGACGGTCGAGGTAGGGTGTGGAAGGCTGGACAGCAGAGTGTACTAGGTTGTAGGTAGGGTTTGGGTAGGGTGTGCGTCGCCCTACGCCAACCTATTACAATCTAAATGTTCACTCACTGCCATTTGCGGAGTCTGAGGGGGCTGTAGCTCGCATGAAATTTTACAGAGCGATATGGAGTGCCACGTATATCTGTATCCTTCGCGGGATCAAATGCCAAAATCGGGCGCTGAATTTTCATTGACGACCGGCCGTCTATGGTTGATCACTAATATTAGCAGTTTCCTAGATTCAAGCAATTTAGCAAATTATTCTGTTCTTCGGTAATACCATTTACGGTGTGGTTTCATTTGGCAATCATGAGGCATCATGCGGATAAATGCGGTTCCAGTACATACGGAGGAACTTGTGCTGCCTGTACGGATTGCAAATTCCAGAAGTTCCGTTCCACTTTGCCGATATCGAACGGTAAAACTTGCTCATAATTCCCAGGAATTCCCCAACCTATATCAAGACTCGGGCACATCTATATCGCTCGTTACTCCTCCCAATTGTCTTCCTTCTGTCGTTATAAACACACTCTTAATTCCTCTATGGAAATTCAGGAGTAGACCACCATAGACAGTATATCACACGCATAAACGTGACGTCCAATAAGAGTCATGCATCTGCAGTGTTCATGATATTTAGGGTTAGATTTTTGCATCGATAGTTTATACATTTCTGGGGTGGGGAGGTAAAGACTGATAACGATATTGAAAGCAAATATTTTGTAACTGAAGGATTAAAATGAAAAGTTCCTATAACATTATTCGTTGCATTTTCGGGGACCTATGTGAAGACAGCAATGGGACGAGTAAATAAAAAATGTCAAGTACACTTTTCAATCCGGGGGAGAGAGGCCTACCATTTTTTCAATTTTTTTTTTTTTAAATCTTTTAATTTATTTTTCCGGGTGACCGATCTACATCTCTATACCAAATTTATCTCAATGGGTGAGTGAACGAGAGAATACGATGACTGTGACATACACACAGATGGACGGCCAGACCGAAACCACACGGGTTCCCCTAGACCGCTACGGTACCCTTGAAAAATGACCGTTAATATTATTAGACTAAAATCACGAGAGCTCCTTCCGAGCGTTTAATTGGTATTCCATTTTTCACGATAATTCGCTGTGTGGCAAATATATTACGATGATTTGTTTCCATTAAAGAACTTTAATATTTATGTAAGAATAGTTGTCCTAAGGTAAGTTGAAATAGATCGGTGCTATACGAAAAATTATTGTTACAGTACGAAACATTTCAATTAAGTTTCTCGCTTTTTTCCATTCTGGTTTGGGGTTGAGTCATTAGTGTCAAACTTTCGGCAGTATGAGCCTTATATGAGCCATACGAACAGGGTTTTGACCTATATCACTCATGATATGCAATTCAACTCGGGTGCAATTTTGAAGGGCCAAGCTTATGGCTTATTCGCATGTGATTCGCGTCGAAGAGTTATGCAATGGAAATGTATAAGCCTAATAATAAGAGGCAGTGTCATATGACAAACGCCTCTGAATGCGACTCCGTACAAAGTACAATTGCATGTATTTCTAACAAATTGAATTAAATCAAACCATAAATAAATCAATAAAGTATTTTAAAAATCAAGATAGAACATGTGAAAAATCATTCTCCAACAATGCATAATGTTGGATTTTATTGTCCCAAAAAAAAAATACGTTCATCTCTTTATTAACCCAAATCACCCACAGTTGTCTTTGCGCGGTTTTGTAGTTCGCTTTCGGAGAGCAATAAAAGTTTATTTTTTCACTCGCTTATTTCCATCTATATATTTTCACACGACTTAATACAACAATTAATGTTGCTTTTACGTCGCTTTTCCATTGCGACTGATCCACGCGATTCGCCAATTTCGGCCACCATGGACGCCCTAAGTCCTATCCAGACGCTATAGTATGCCAACGCACACATCGAATAACGTCAGGCAATACTTGAATTCCAATGTTTCACGAGGTCGAAATATTGTACAATTGATTTACCAAGAAAATATTTATGAAACACTACGATTTTACCAGTCGTGACGACAGCCTATCCAACATTGTATTCAATGTTGTTAATCTTACCTACGTCCAAGTTGTTCGCAACGCATTGTGCTCAAGCACTCGCTTCCTACGACACCTCACTCACTCTCAACATCAACCCTTTGCCCCATTTACCCGATGTCAAAATAATGTTTAACGCTTTGGCTTAAACAATTGTCATAATCGCCCGAAAAAAAAAACAAAACAAAAAATTGTATCAAAAGCCCCATTTCCGCGCGAGCGAGAGAAAAGTCGTTCCACGATCAGGAATCCACACAATGAAGGTACTTACTCTTGACGCTCGTATAGCGTCATTCGTTCTGTCAGTCGCTGTTTCCTCCAGCCCTCCGCGTCCCACGTACGACTTCTTTTTTCCTTCTTTTTCTTCACGTTGGAAAGCGTTAACGTCCAGAGTCTCGGCCCCGGGGAGATCCGCACATAGAATCCGTGCTGGAGGGTCAGGGGATAGGAGAAAAAAGAAAGATAAAAAAAGAAAGGAAAAAAACAAAACCGGCGCAAGTGCAAAAAGCTTCGGTTGACAAGTCGATTCTAGTCAGTGGCTCGTCTAACGCTGGGTCCACAAGTCGCGGAGCTCTCGTCCCAAGCCCCCGAAACCTCAACCCTTAAACCTTCGGTTCTCAACGCTCCCGCAAAAGATTACGGCGCCATCTTGGATGTTGGTAAATATGACGGTGGGAAAGAGAGAGAGCTTTCACAAGCTGTGTAGAAGGGAATTGTCGGCGATGGGGGAGAAGAAGGGGCGGCGGCGGCGGGGGTGGGATGGGTTCTGCGGGAGGGTGAAACGGGGACGCGGGGAGAGGGGGCAACGTGGGCGGAGGCCGAAAGCAGCATCGGGCATGAGACAAAGACTCGGGGGGAGAAGGGCCGGGGGAAAGGGCGGGAGAAGTTGCGAGAAAGCGCAGGAGAGAGCTTGGGGGTGGAGAGGGTGATCGAAGACAACGGACCGGGCGAAAGAGTCCAGAGTGGAAAGAACGGATATGCCGCCCCGGTGCGTGGGCGCGGGGAGGAAGGACGCGGAAGAGAAAGCCGAGCAAAGAAGTGCCAAGTGGTGCTTGGCAAGGCCCAAGGCGGTTATAGGCCAGCTACAAAGAATACTGTCGGCTTTGCACCTTTCCAAGATGCCGCGTGACGCTCACTTAACTCGTGACGTCGCCGGTTCTCTTCCATCTACCCGTTTTCTTCCTCCTCTCTTCTTATTCCACTTTTCCTTCTCTTTCTAATCATTCTCTTGCTCTTTCCTACTTTTATTCCTTCGTCTTATTTTATCCTCCTTCGACTGCGCCCTTAACAACGGTCACACTGTCACGTATATTTGGTTTGCTCTGGCTTACAAGAGGACCTCACGACGTGGTAATTTTTGTTTAGAGCGAGACTCCAGTCAACGAAAGATCATTACCAGTGATGTCATTTGTGAGAGTAATAGGACGCACTATTTTTTACGTTTTCGCGAAAAATGGATTTGAAAAATATTGTAACTCTTATATGGACTGTTCATAGCGACCATTTTTCAACGAGCCGCGATAGATGCAGTGGTAAGCTGCTCGGTTAGAAACCCCAACGTTGCGAGGTCGAGTCCTGCTGAAGTAATTTTTTTCTCATGTTTCTCTCTGCATGAATTAAAATGTCCATTACATTTGATATTTATTTTCAATGGAAAAACGGTTTTCACATATCTTTCTGTCTTCCTCTTCGCAAATCGTCCTTTATTCATTCGTAAAAAAATGTACGTTGTATATGGAATAAAATCAATTTCCGGGAAGTTACAGAAAAATAAAACTGTGGATTAATTATCATTTCTATTTGAATTTTACGAAGCTGACATAATATGCCTTCGCACATTGCTTACACAATTATCAGCAGGACTCGAAACCGCAACGTTACGGTTGCCAACGAAGCACCTTACCAATGTAGCTATCGCGGCGCTTGAGACGGTCGCTGTGAACGGTCTATATGAGAGTTGCAATATTTTTCAAATCCATTTTTTTCGAAAATAAAAAAATAGTGCGTCCTATTACTTTCACAAATTACATTACTAGTAATGACCTTTGGTTGACAAGAGTCTCGATCCAAACTAAAATTACCACGTCGTAAGGTCCCTTCGTTAGATTCATGTATGGATAACTCCCCTGCCTCCCCCGCCCGCCTAACTTCGAATTCCAAAACCAAGCGACTTCTGATGACGGATTATGTGTTCGGGGTTGATAAATCATCATTGTTCTTGTGAGTAGCGATGTGTGGATCGAGGCTCGAAATTCAGAACGAGCAAAGTTCAGAAGGATCGAAGTTCCGAACGCGCAATGTTTCGAATGACAATGTTGAGAACACATCCGGAATTCCGAACGCCTACCAGTCACGCGGTATCTCACATTGCCCGAATTTCAAAGCTTTCCCGCGCTTGAACTATCAATGTTAGATATATGCCACCGGGAACTTTTTTTTGTAGGAAATGATTTTTTTTGTGAATTTTCTTCAACATTGTTTGTGTCAACTTTCGGTCTATATGGGCGTTGTTTAGCTAGTGTGTGGACGGGAAGATGAAAATCTAAAAAGTTTTTTATTTTTTCTTGCAACAAATCAAAGGGTTACAGAACCTTGGAATTTTTATGATCTTATTAACGGGTTTCGAAATATTTTTCCGCTAATTTCCGCAAAAAGTTAGTCCAAAATGGGCGAATCGTGGATTCCTGAATCTGAACCATGTCGTACGTTTAGACTTACAAATGGTTAACGTAATAATAAATTTGGAACTCAGCGTAATCAATCGCTTGATTCTAAATTTTGGATGATAAAATATTTTTAATATTCACTGACATCTAGTTCCTAGATTTCATACATTTTGGAACAATTGACGCCTGCAGAACCTGTTTTCCCATAAGGGATCGTGTTTAATGCCTTTAAATTCATGAATTCATAACTACTAAATTATTTGGTTGAAAAATTCTGACATAGCTCATGTGTTATTATTTCAACTAGGAACCATCATTCCTCAAAATTTTCAAGAATCTCTCACATTCTTCGATATCCATTCGGTAATAACTCAATTCGACGGTTTTGTGGTTCGTCGGAGAGATAATTGTTGAAAATAAGGCGTCAATTGGTAACATTGACAGTTCGGGAAAAGGAGAATTGTGTCACTCGAGTCACATTGGCATACATGTGGCGAAAAAAAAATATGGTTGGAATAGCGTAGGTCGTAATGAATTGTTGGGAAACAGATCGGAATATTTCGGAAGACAAAATGGTCTGGGAGAGGATCGAGTGGCGGAATATTCGTAACGCGCATGATCGAACCGCAGCTTTGGCGGCGGTTGGCTGTGTGCAAGTGCGGGGGGCAAGCCTGTGATATTCCGATTTGCGCTGGAGTAGAGTGTTAAAATCGATAACGTTCTCGATGTACATCTACTCCCTCCTCTCCCTTCAATCCCCGTTCCTCCCTCAATGCCGCTCTATTTGCATAGCTTCTATACGCATACCGTAGCTCATATATTCCTGTATAAATATGCTTGTATCGCATGCGAGAGATCGCACGAGCCACCATTGGTCAATGGCCACTTTTTATCCCTCATGGAGGAAGCTATGTTATGGTGGGATTTTTTTCTTCGAAATCTTTCATGTCAACATGTTTAGAATGTGCCAAAACTTCAAGTAAATACAAGAGAGAAAATGTCCGGGTGTGTGTGTGTGTGTACAATGGCCTCCCCGAGCAGCCCTATGATCCATTCGTTTACTATAATTTTTGTCACGATTCGAACTGCCGATCGAATTTCATGGCCTTCTAAAGTAGTATCCTACAAACTGTAAGAGGCAAAGCAAGCCTAAGATATATCTACCATCTCCTGATTGAGGTACGTAGTACTTTGATGTGACAACGTCGCGTGTTACGATGTCTATTAGTGAGAGAGAGAGAAGATGGGAAACAAACGCGCAACGTTGCTATGCCTACAGGATCACGACCAACTCCTGATATGAACTGTATTTTCCCAATGTTTATTTGCTTGTTATTATCATCACAGTCTCCTGATCTCTACTGTCAAGCACCCAAAATGTTCTCCGAATATTCAACTTGCAGCTTAAGTGTTTTCATTAAAATCTGAGGAGGACTTTTTGTATTATATCAAATTGAGCGTGATTCTCCATAAGGCTCCATGTTAAAAGTGTGAAAATAAATGTGTTGATGTCTTTTTTCTCGCGCTCCGGAAAGCCATGAAAATTTAACTGAACCTTTTTCTTATCAATACCTATAAGTATGCCAAGTTTCATAAAAATCTGACGAGGAACTCTCTTGTGGAGGGGACTACCTTGAGCATGTCGTTCTGCCGCATTTCTCTCATTTTTCATTCTTTTAATTTTTTTAGGGTGAAGGGGAGGTTGGGAACATTTTAAAAATAATCAAGAGATGTTTCTGGTTTATCCCAATCTGAATAAAAAAATTGACGACCATTTGTGAATGGATGAGGGTTTCGACCCGTTCGAATTGAGCCGGCATTCTCCATATATTGGGAAGGGTGCGAAAAAAAAAGAATTTGTCCAGCTACTCGAGAAATCTGTAGTTAACGTCGAAAAAAGAAGATCCTACAAATTTCAACTCTCTATCTTAATATTACCTGTGAATTTTTCATTTTATTAAATAATTTAATTTAATTTTTTAAATGAAACCAATTCGTCTCACCGGTTAAAAAATCTGGGGATGACCTCACAAAAAAAAAATTTTTTACGCAAATAAGAATTTGTGTAAAAATTCGAATTCATTTTCAAATAAAGGCTATTTTCGTAAAAACTTTTCACGTCTTATGAATCGTCTACTACCGAGAAATCGTATTATTTAAAATTTAAAAAAATTCAAATTAAATAATTGAATAAACCAAAAAATCACGGGCACGCTTTAATATGAAGATAGAGATCCGTAATTTGGGGCATCTTCTTTTCTTGCCGTCAACTTCAGATTGTTCAACTTGATAAAAAAATTTTTTAAAAATTCACGAGCACGCCTTAATATTGAGATAGAGAGCTGAAATTTGGGGAACTTGTTATTTTTGAGATCAACTTCAGATTGTTCAACTTGAAAAGAAAAACAAAAAAAGAATTTAAGTCGATAAAAATAATATTAAACATTATAGAGGCACCGCTTAGCGTTATGATAAGGGGCTCAAATTTCGAGAATTTTAGTTGTATGAGGTCAACTTTCGATTTCGGGACAAAAATCGAAAATCGGTTTTTTAACGACCACCCTAATATATATATATATATATATATATATATATATATATATATATATGTATGTATGTAGCTGAAACAGACCTACCGTTCTCTTATCGCCACTTTTCGGTTACAGCGGTGACGTGCAGCAGCGCGTTAGCCAACGTCGGGACTCATCTGTATTAAAATATTCCGCGGGGTTGGTTGGCCGACGCGACGCGGCCTCACGTTGAGTGGAAAATCGGCTGTATTAATAATTTCATTTCGTCGTGAGTAACACTTGAACCTATAGCCGAGTCGACGGTAATACAGTGTATTAAGGCTGTGCTGTGTGACACTCGTTTGAAATTCAATGGGATGCAAATTCGTTTGAGTACGCGAAACCTCACCGACGTCGCCGCAACCGTGTTACCGTGCGCGACATGTTTCACGGTTCGTCGACGTATATAACGTGCTCCCTCGGTAAACACTTCGCTCTATTTTACCGAGCTCGTGGAATATTGATAAACCCCGGTTCACGACTCAGCACCTAGTCAAAAAATCCATTCCTTCCATCTTTGAACCTTTGGGCTCGGTTGAATTATTTTCTCGATTAATAATACCATCGAATTACAATTTTTGTCTTAAAAAAAAAAAACAGAAAAAAAAATCTTCAATCAAGGGTTTGTATTGTGACATTATGCGCCATGGTGCGAGATAAATATTGTCAATCGACTTGACATACAATTTTGAAATTTTCTACTGCACTTCGATCGAATTTAACCATCACAAACAGGGTTGCCAGTTGTTCTGGACCTCAAGTCGCCACCAAAGGTCACAGAAGTCGCGCAAAAGTCGTCAAAATTCGCCGACACGTGCGATCGTCAATTCTTCATCGCATACAAACCACGAATTGTGCACCGATTTCAACCTTTAATTCTTACTATGGGTCTGCCGGACCCTGTGCTTTCCGTTCTCCCCTCGGTAACTTTTAAATGGCGTGAGAGGGAGGCTGGACAGAAATGGAGCTATGAAAATTTTGTTTGGGGTCCAGCGGACCCGTAGTAGGAATAGGGTGACAAAAAGTGAATTATCGAGAGAAGAAAAAAGAAATCAGAAAAGGGTGATTACTATTTTGACTAATTATAAAGTTAATAAATGTGTTACTGGTGCAAGTTACGTATATTTTTGAGGCTATGTCGCATTCGAACACTAATATTGGACCTCATTGCGTTTGTATGTTCTGTGTCCTACGATTATCGTTTCTTTTTTTCGGCTACTATTGGCTCATTGTCAATTTTTGTATTTGTCTTTTAGGGTTCCGTTCTTTAAATGAAAAAAAAAACGGAACCCTTATAAAATCACTCGTGGGTCTGTCGGTCCGTCTTTCACGGCCGATTTTCTCAGAAATTATGCAACGTGGAAATTTTCAAATTTGGCATAGTAATACATCTCATTGACGCGAATATTTTGCACCGGTTATCACTTCAAAATGTTCGTATGAGACTTGAAGAGGGGGCAAGTGAGGTAGGGTAACATGGGGTCAAATCGCCATTGTTTCACTTTTCACGCTGGGCAACTTGCATTTATCAAAATATTCCCAAACATTATTTTTTTCCTGAAAGTATAAATCTTTAGCTACAAAATTTATCCAGCAAATTTTGATGTAACTCTTATTCATTATTGAGCACCTCCATTTGAAAAAAAAGTTCAAAGTGGTTTTCTTACCCCACCCGGTGAGGTAATAGAACCACTTCGTTTCGTGACAAATTAGAATACGAACTTGTTGTTTTAATGTTTTTTATCATTTATAACTTATTGTGTTAATTAATATTTTAAAAGATTAAAAAAAAAAATTTCCAGCATTAATTATCGCTATGGTCCTGGCTATGTTCAACGTAATCATCTCTTTTGAGACGATCACGTTTGGAACGGCGAGAGGCTATTATTGATCTGGCGGTTCCTATTTATTTCCCGAACAACTTTTAAAAAATGTTCTCAGCTCGCTCAGCTGCCGCAGTTATTTGTCTTTGCTAGGGAAATAATTATTACTCCTTTGCACGCACTTCAACGTTACAGGGACGCGTGGTTTTTTTACCCCACCGGTTGCCTGGCTGTTTAACCCCACACACTCTTTTTCGCAAAAGTCACGTGATCCGAAAAAAAACGCAAAAATCGGAAAATCATTTTAGGATTCGAGTTAAGGTAGTAACGCACAAACCGTAAGAGTCAAAGCAAGCCTAAAGCTATACCATCTCCAAATGAGTTACGTAGTACCTGTGTGTGACAAAGACGCGTGGTATGATGTCGATTAGAGAGAAAGAGAGAGAGACGATATTTTCCGATGTTTATTTGCTTATTATTCTCGTCACAGTCTGTTGATCTTTACGGTCAAGTGCCCAAAATGTTGCCCGAATATTAAACTTGCAGCTCGAAGTGTTTTCATTAAAATCTGACGGCAACTTTTTGTATTATATCAAATTTAGCGTGTTTTTCCATAAGGCTCAATGTTAAACGTGAAAAAATTGATATCTTGTGTTGTGTTGATATCTTTTTTCTCGTGCTCCGGAGGGCCATAAAAATTTAACTGGGCCTTTTTCTCATCAATACCCATAAGTATGCCAAGTTTCATGAAAATCGGACGGTAAAGTCTCCTATGTGCGTTACTACCTTAATCACGAATTGCTGTTCCAAGAAAAAAATTACCGAATTTTTTAAAGCCCAATTTTGACAACTTTGACCAACCGTCAAAAGACAGAAATTTTTTTTTCACATCGCTCAAAATGGTTATGCCGCTTTAAAAATTGTAAAAATGCAGATGCGGCAGTCTAACCAAATGCAAAAGTTGCGCATTATCAACCACGACTTACCTTATGAACGGCTGCTCGTTATATCAATTGGTTCAAATACGAGTCTCAAATGGTTATCTTACCCGCTGGCGATTCAACCCCATCTTACCCTAGTATAAAATTTCCATTTTGTTGTTCCGGAACATAACGCTATGGTGACTATTGTCGTGGCGCGCCGCGATTGTGGTGAACTACCCCCCTGCGGTCAGGATGAACGACCGACGATCATCGAGGCAGCGAAACAACAGAGCCATGGCAATATAAATTATAAACATTTCTCGTAGCCCTCCCCCCTTCCCCTCCCCCTAAGAGGGTAGTTACATTTTTTTCCAAGTGCGCGGTTCATTTGCAAATCCGCGAGTCGGAGCGCTCTCTGATCCTCTCATTCCTTCTCCTTTTATTTTTGTACCCTCGCCCCATCTCTGTCCCACACCCAAATGCCCTCTTCCCCATCCCTCATCGTCGCGCTCAGCTTTCTTCGTTCCACGAGCAAAAGTACTTTCGAGCCCTCAAGTGGCGACGAGTACATGCGGGTTAGTTTGCCAGTCGCACTCTCGCATCGTTCACATACACACACACACACACACACACACACACGCACATCGAATGCGCATACACGCACAACCCGCTTATTCCCGACCCTCGACCTCCAATGCCAGAAACAATCGCGTCGTCGTCGTCGTCTGCAGTCTCGAGCGACGTAGACCTACACACAGTATACTCACCACTCAGGGCTTCCTGAAACTACTACAAATACTACTACTGCAAACAGTCGTCCCCAGTATTTTAATGGCTACATTGTTTTCGCCTTTTTTTTTTGCCAAGATTTATCACTTAAAATCATTCGGTTTCTTTATCGTTTTCGTTTGTGTTCTTGTTTTTTTTTCTTTTTTGTTCTCTCATGGAAGTTGCTATGCAACAGTTCAAAAGAATGGTTATCGAGATTTTCATGCAATATATTCGAAATTTCATAAAACGTCCAGAAATGATATTTGCGGAAAAATTCCGGGCGTGTGTGTGTGCGCAAAATCTCACAGTTTTACTTTTAAATTTTTTACATGATAATTTAAAATTATTTATTTTAAATTATCATTATTGATTAATGTTAATTTGTTGTTGTAATTAAGTTATACTTCGATGTTGCACAGTGTTGCGGATTACGTTTTGAAATTGTCAATTATAATTTGTCGATGATGACGTACTATTGTTATTAATTATCAAATCATTGTTATTTGTTATTAATACGATAATTATTAATGATCTTAATCAATGTCAATTTATCGTTGTTATTCATTATTAATTCGCAATATTATATGAAAATGAATTAATTTTTACGATATTCCATTCTAATTATTAATTTTTATATTTTAGGTTTTCTGCGGTTATGTTGTCTTTCGGTTGTTTTGTCTGTCGGTTGTTTAATCGTTTGGTTGTTTTACCTTGCGGTTTTGGTTATTGTGTCGCGGTTATTTTGCCCCCGGTTGAACCGTCGGGGACAGTTATCGGTGTTTGAATTCATTTTTTTTTCAAGGTCACGAATGGAATGCGACCTTGCCGAGTCAAGTGACTTCGAATAACCAGCGTTTGGACAGGAAGGTAAAAATGTATTGATTTTCTTCTTATTTTTACCTTGGCATCCAAACGCTGGATAAACAACGGTATATAGACAAAATTTCTCATAAACAATGTTGTAGAGAATTAAATTTCCTATAAAAAAGTCAGTGACGGCATATATCTAACTGTGAGAATTCACGATAATTTTCAAATTAGCGATAATTTTAAAAAATAAAAAACCGCCGTGGTTTTTAACATTTCCCGACTTTCGAGCTTTCTCACGCGTAAATTATCAAAGTTAGATGTATGCCGTCACTGAACTTTTTCTAGGAATTTCAATTCTCTACAACATTGGTCAGGTGAACTTTTGGTCTATATAGCGTTGTTTATCCAGCGTTTGGATGGGAAGTTAAAAATGCATCGATTTCCTTATCGTTTAATTCCTTTCAGTCCAAACGCTGGATAAACAACGGTATATAGACCAAAACTTCATAGAAACAATGTTGTGGAGAATTGAATTTCTATGAAAAACGTCAGTGATGGCATATATCTAACTTTGATAATTCATGCGTGAGAAATCTCGAAAGTCAGGAAATGTTGAAAACTGCGCCGACTGTTAGGAGTTCGGCATATTGTACGTTCGCTACAATCTCATTCAGCATATTTCATTCGTCCATAAATCTCTGTTATGGACATTAAAATAGCATTATCATGAAAAATTTAACACGGTGCAGTGACGGGAAAGCAAGGCGGTCCGAGTCGTGGAGAAGTAAAATGAAGATAGTGTGATGATAATTTGTTAGCATGAAACGCGCCCCGAATGCGCGTAATCCCGACTTCCGTCCTTGTGACGGGAGCTGTGGCAAGCCGCGAATCCATTGTTTCCTTGTTTGCCGCAGGTGTTTCGAGTACTCGTAAACGCCGGTCCACGAGTACTCGAAATCTGTGCTCCACACGTACAGGGCCTAGGCCACGCCAGCAGCTAGCACGTTGCCGAGCACCACCAGCAGAAGCAGCAACCCAAGACCCACCAGCACTACTGCACCCTTCAACAAAGGCGGCAATCTAATGCTCTTTTATTCTGTGCATTGTGCACAGACCAAATCAAGGCTGCCGTGCTGCTTCTGCTGCTGCTGCTACGGGGTTTTGGACCAACAGCCACAGAGAACGCACGAGAGGGTGAGTGAGACCAAGAGCGGTTTATACGAGCTCGAGGACGCCTGCAGCTTTTGAGCTTTTCAGAATTTTAGACTCATCGTATATATATATATATATATATATATATATATATATATATATTAGGATGGTCGTTGAAAAATTGATTTTCGATTTTTGTCCCGAAATCGAAAGGTGACCTTATAAAACTAAAGTTCTCGAAATTTAAGCCCCTTATCATAACGCTAAGGTGTGCCTCTATAATGTTTATTATTTTTTTTATCAACTTGAAAAAAAAAATTTTGTTTTTTTTTTCAAGTTGAACAATCTGAAGTTGATCTTAAAGAGAACAAGTTCCCCAAATTACAGCTCTTTATCTCAATGTTAAGGCGTGCTCGTGCATTTTTAAAATTTTTTTATTAACTTTGATTTTTTTTAAGTTGAACAATCTGAAGTTGACGGCAAGAAAAGAAGATGCCCCAAATTTCAGATCTCTATCTTTATATTAAAGCGTGCCCGCGAATTTTTTGGTTTATTCAATTATTTAATTTGATTTTTTTTTTCATTTTGAATAATACGATTTCTCGGCAGTAGACGATTCATAAGACGTAAAAAAGATAGTTTTTACGAAAATAGCCTTTACTTGAAAATGAATTCGAATTTTTACGCAAATAAGAATTTGTGTAAAAATTCGAAATCAACTTGTTATCATATGAATAAGAACCTTCTCAATTCATTTATACAACGCAACCATGTTTTCCTCGCTTTTTTGTGCCTGTTGGCGGGAGGTAACATAGACGTTTTAACGATTATCGACTGTCGGTATGGTAACCCGGCTGTAAATATTGCACAGGACCTAGGCAGTAAATGGCGGTGACTCATCCCTGCTAAGCGGTCGCCAAGATTTTTTTCGACGATTTTTGCCAACTCATAACCGGCGCCGAAACTCAAGTGCGTCGGCAGCGCCACCTGGCGGCCGCTATCTGTAGGCATACCCAAAAACATCCGCTTCGCCGATTCCCGCCTTCTACACGTGATACCATAACCACCCGTTCATAGTGTCGCAGCAATTAGTGAATATAAGAATTGGGCAATATCTGATGAAAGAAAATGAGTAGCAATAACGCAGTCAGCAATAACGCAATAGCAGTGACGAGTGGATGCCATCCACGCCACCCGATCTTCGCATTGAAGCGAATGACGCCAGAGAAACTCTTTTGCCGTCGAAATAAAAAAAACTCTACGAGTCGACGTACACGGCTTTCGACGAATGGAAGCGTCAACACAAAACAAAATCAAATTCAGAATCTGTCGTGTTGGCGTATTTTAATGAACTGAAGAAAGTATATAAACCCTCGACGCTTTGGTCGATATCGTTGATAATTTTGTTCTATTTGATAATTTTGACAATTCATTGAAATGTATTTGCTTTGTTGTTCATTGGGGGGGCTTTGCCCCCCCCCCCCCCCCCAACCCCCGAAGGGGGCTCCGCCCCTGGACCCCACCGGGGCTCCGCCCCTGGACCCCACCGGTGGTCAGCCCCTTGACCACTCATTACGCGTTACCCGGTAATTACAGGCGTAAAGCTTGAAAACATGGTTTCGTTGTATAAAGTATCGTGTGCACCGTGGGAGCGGGCCGTTTAACGCCGAGCGCGGATGTTTTCAGAACGAGTCGTAGCCGAGCGCGCGAAGCGTTAAACGTGCCCTGTTGCCCCCATGGTACACAATGTGCTATTGTAGGCCTTGTTTACACGAGAAATTCGTATAAAGAAGGTCGAAAGACTTCGAACTGTTCTTCTTTGAAGTTAGAATGCTCCGCTGTGAAATTACTATTTACGTATCTTTTAGACAGTAGCACCCCATTGAAAAACTTTCACATATGAAAAAGAATGGTGAAAATCCACTCTTTCAGGTGCCGAATTATTTTCTTTTAAATGTTCAGTTTTTTTTTTTTTGTCTCATACTCACCCTCGAAATACCGATCATTGGGTTTTGTCTGACTTTTCTTCGAGAATAGTGGTTAAAAAATTACCAAACTGCATGTACATCATAAAAACTAACTCGTGTACACATACCTTGCATAATTTGATATAAAACTTTCTCCGACAAGTCGGTCGAATGAGAAGTTTTTTTTTCTCCGTTCACATAAGATGCCTAAGGTAAATGGCCTAGTTACTGACACTTCAAGAGCATCGGTGTCGGATTTTTACTATATATTGACGCGTGATATAGCTGAAATGAAAGGTTACGGTTCTAACACGTGCGTTAAGGCCCTCTGAATGAGATTCACCTGTCAAACAAGTGAAATAATTAATATTTATTAATATAATGATTGTTTTAATATCACTTTTCTACTCCCGGGGTTTCTGACACTCGAGAAACGTCCATATCGTCGTTTGAGACACCGACGTATGCCCAATTCATGACACGCTCGACGCAGTTTATAACCTTTACGTGTACCCGATTTATACTCCCTTGGCCCAGCGTATGACACCTTTGCTCACCCACTTACTGACCTGTCAAGTCGAGAGTCAACAACTGCAACGTAACCGCAATTATGTGACGTAGTTATTGACACTACGGATTTAACCAAATATGTAACCAAAAGTTAAGAGTATCGTATACAATTTTATGACACAACGTGTGCAAACGCGGATTTGCGCACGCGAAGCGTGCGTAAAACCGCGATTACGCACGGCGGGTCATAAATTATTTTTTATCTCATCGCCAGTCTGGTTCATGCTGGATATGTCGATACCATTTTCATGTCGTTTTATACTGACAGTACGAACAAATTTGAGATTTACGTAGGTCGGCGCACTTGCCATCAGGTCTAGCACGTCCGCTGCGGAGCCACTGCGAAGCGTATTACACTGTTCACTGGACAATTTCTGTTATAAAATATTTAATTTCAATAGAGTGTGTTTGTCCAATAGTTAAAAGTCAAAAACGCGCTTTAATTAGCCGATAATTTCATTATTATTCGACAAAAACTATATCTATGGCAGTCAAAACTTCGCCGTCAGTGTCACAATCTGGGACAGTGTCAGAAACTGGGCCGTTTACCTTGGTTTACCTTACTCATGGTGTTTCGCGCCATCTGATCGGAACATTTCGAAGTACATTTTGGCAGATGGCCAAAAAATGGTTTTAAGATTCTCAGTGTATTTCATCGACTCCCGCGCTGAAATCCCCTCCGCAGGACACTCAGGTCTGCAATATAATTCGTTCTGATCTGAGGAATGGTCGGAATATCGAGATAAACTCGACGAACCAGACAATCGGTAATTACGGGCGTTAAATAATAACCAGAGCGAGGCATTCGACATTATTTGAATTTTTATTAGAGCACTGGAGGTTTCACACGGTATTTTCCTATTCTTCACACAAACAATGATTCTTCTCCGGCATGCACACGCGATTCGTAATTCACCGCAGGACATTATCCCGTCCAGTATCTCAATTTCGATGACACAACGAAGAATATTTAAAAAAATGTAAAGCCCAGGGTCGAGCCTTTGGGGTTCATGCATTCCAGCGCGCCAACTTTTCGTCGAGTTTCGTATCTGCTTTGGTTTGGATCCACCCACTCATTTCATAAATTAAATAAATACGTTAAAATTAGGAATAAATAATTCACATTTGAAAATTAATAAAACACAGACACCGAGGACGTAACGGAAAGAAAAAACAAAACGTAAACGACTAGCAATTGGTGATTGAGATCAACGACTAAAACTGTGCAGTTCTGTCCGCGTCCCTCGTTGACTAGAATGAATTTAAAAAAAAAATACATAAATGCGAACCACAGGATCCGAAGTCGAACCAAAGCGATCTGGTCCAATTAAAAAGACATACATCGATCGAGTCCATTGTTCCTTTTCATACTTCGTCTGACCATCATTAACGGATCAGTGATAGAAAAAAACAACAACAACAAAAAAAACAGTCTACCGATCCCTCAACATCATACCCGTTGTCAATGATAACCTAACAGGGTACATTTTAGTATACAATCCAGTATATGCGTATTATAATTATCGGGTCGAAAGCGGGGGGCACAGGTGGCAGCATCGACAGTCGCGTCAAGTCCGGGCGACGTCTCGACACCGACTCGAAAAATCGGCCAGCCAACGACGATTCATCACTTGAAAAAGTCATCGTCGTCGAACGGATCGCTCTCCCTAACGAAAATATTAACCGATTCAGACTTTTTGATATCATGATCGCCCTTAATCTTGTTATTGCCATACTTTAATTGTCTAGAACTTTTCAGCGACACGTTGACCGAAGTTGGCGCGGGAACGCTGTCGGCCATTTCGGATTTGAATGCGAAAGCGTCGTCCTCGAACCCAGGACTGGGATCCCCATTGAAAAACGAGTCCCTGGTGTCTTCGGCGACGGAAGCTTCGCCGATGGTTGCGACGCTCTTGTCGACTTCGAAGGGCGAGTCATCCGGCGTGGTTTTAACGTCCGATGGGATACGCGCGCGTTCGCCCGGCCCTTCCGTCGGTGTAGCTCGGTCTTTGTCGTGATAATTCGTCCCCCGGCCATCTAACGACGTCTCTTTGCCGTATCTGCCTGCTCTGACATCTTTCCTGAGGTGTTCCTTGACGTTTCTCGGAGTCACCGGCTGTTTAACGTCCATATCGTTGATAATGCCGCGCGAGGAATCAGGCGCGAAGGTGTCGAAGTTACCCTCGACGCGATCGATGCTCTCCGTAAAATCGTCTTCGAACGGTGAGCTCTGACTCTTTTGCGGGCTCGGTCGGGTATTCTTGTGTCTGTTTATTCGGCGACGATGAAGTGTCTCGCTCTTACCGTCCGGACCTTCGGACCAGTATAGCCTCTCGCTTCCGCTTCCCGGGCCCGTCCAACTGTCGAACTCCTGATCGCTTCCCCAGTAGCTTTCCCGGCTGCGCGATCTGTACGGCCGATGATACAGCTCGGAATCGTTGTCGCTGCATTCGGATCTCGACATTCCGTACTTGACTCGCGGCTCGGCGTAAACGGGTTCGGCCATGTTGTCGTCGTTCGCGCTGTTGGGCCTTTTGGGCCACTGGCGCTTGCGGGTGATATACCTCGGCGAGTTGTCCGGTCTTTCGGCGAGAGGAAGGGCGAGGGAGTATTCGTTTTCCGGCCACAAGCCGGTCCCGCTGGGTGCGACCGGCGGGTACATTTCATGGGTGATCCCCGAGCGATCTCTGTAATCGCCTCTGTCGGGCCGGCAATAGTGCTGCTTTCTGTAGAGTTCGTGGGGCGTCAGGGGCCCGTATTCGCTTCTGGGATCCATTCTCATATCGCCTCGAGATTCACCTTCGCCGGGAGCTCTCCTCAACCAAAAACGACTGCCCGCGGCAATTTCTTCCTCCCAACGGTCGCGTCGTCTGTCGTAATCCCTTCTGGGCCATCTCTCTTCCTCGTCGTAGCCCATGCTTTCCTGACTGCTGAATCTATCCCTCTCGCGATCCTCATCCCGCTCCTCGTTCCACAACATCATTCTTCGTTTGGTTCGGTCGTCATCGTAAAACATGGGATCCCCGGCGAAGTGGGGCGGCTGCTGGCCCCCCGGCTGCTGATTCGAATTTCGAAAACCCTCGCGATCACCGTTCCAGGCTCGCTGCTTTGTTCTGCACTTCCAGTAGCCCTTCGATGACTCTTCTTCATCGTCCTTGTAAGGATTGCCAGATAATTGTTTCCGCCCGGTTGTGTAACGTCCGCGCTGAAGACCGAGCTGCTGCTGCTGCTGCTTGTCCTCGTCTCTGGGCCATCCCCTGCTCGCTGGCTCCTCGTGCCAGGGTGAGGAATCCCGAGCTCTGTGAGCACCCGGTTGCTTCAGCCACGGTCCTCCTCGGCATTTTCTACCAACCCGTTCGCGCTCACGATCGTAAAAGCTTCGTTCCTTGTCCCCGCGGTCTCCGGGTTCCTCGTAGTAAGGCCCGCCTTCCTCACTCATCTCGAAGCGCGGATATCTTCCGCAACAATAACTGGGATCGTCTCGGAATTGTAGTCTACCGTTGCTCTCCTCGCTCTCCTCTTCGTCCTTCCACTCGTTATCACTCTCCCCGGAATGCAATCGGTGCTGGTGCTGCTGTGGCACTTTAATGGCCGTTTTAGCGTCACCACCCTCTATCTGAAAGTCTTTTTCATCCGGTGACCACGGTGAAGTTCCTCCAACCGAAACTGGATCCTCGTACGAAGATTTGTCAGAATTAAATACACCGGGGCTCTCAAACTTGGCCCAATTGCCTTCGTCCTTTATGCTCCCGGTCGATTCTCGACTGTCCTTGTTGTCCTGCTTGCTTTCGTTGAATGGACAAAAGACGTCTTCGAATCCCGTGGTCGTCGGTCGAATGGGTTCCTTGATTTTCTGGCTACCCGTCGGGGCCTGACTCTCCGAACTGTTTAACTTTCTCATTTCCTCAAAAATGTCTGTACTCACTGCTCTGAGTTGATCCTCGTTGCTGGGCGATGTTTTTCGTGGACCAACTTGTTCCGGTAGCGATTCCGAAAAAAGTTTTAGCAGATCATGCTCAGCCAGACTCTTGGGCGTTTGCTGTTGAATCGGCGTTGTGACTGGCGATAAATTTGGTATCTCTTCCACCACTCCCGAGGGTTTTGGCTCTGGTTCATCACCGATCTCTCGTAGCGCCGCGTACCTATCTTTCGTGCCTATTGCCGAGTTGGTCAATTTTATTTCCGAAGTTATCCGCTTTGACACCCCCTCATTGCTTGCACCTTCCTCTTCTTCTTCTTCCTCTTCCTCCTCGTCCTCCTCGTCCTCGTCATCGTCGTCCTCCTCCTCTTCTTCCTCCTCACCATCGCCAATTTCTTCTCCGGGCTTCGTTCCCTCCCGCAAAATATTCGTGCGCATATCCGAATTCGTTTTGCCCATCGCGACTTCTACCCTTTGATCTTCTAACTTTTCACATAATTGCGAATTATCTTCGTGACTGTCGAAATCACTGGATTGTGGCCTCGTTTGCCGTCGAGAGAGCTTACCTTCAACCTGAATGTCAACCATGTTTTCATTGGGTGACTTAACGTCATTTTGTCTGACCTCGCCACCGGAAATCTGTTCGGGAAACGTTTCCGTGGGATCTTGCGAAGTGACTTCGGTTTTTGATTCACGCTTTGGCGATTTTTCGTTCAGGGGTGGTAACTCTACGCTCAGATTGCCCATGGAGAGCAGACTGGACAATTCCAATCTAGTTTTTATCTCAACTGTTTCGGTGATAGAAAATGTCGAAATGGATTCCTTATTATCATGAGATTGCTCATCCGGCACTGCAGTCGCGTCCTCCGATTCCTTAGAAAAATTTTCCTCCCTCAATTGTTCCATCTCCAAAAGTTCCCTGAACACCGCATACTTATCGTAAACCGGATTCTCTTCGGAAGTCTGGGTTTGATTGCCGAGTCCTCGATCGAAATCGGTTTTGAAAAGAGGCTCGCAGGACACGAAGGACGTTTCCACGAGTTTAGCTGAGGTTGGGGGAGATTTAGCAAAACTCGCGCTAGCGGTTACCGAGGGCCGTTCCGTGTCGCTACTGCCATTGGCTTCACCGGACGACAACCTGGCGAGACACTCGGTTAGCTGCTGAAGCGTCAAATTCGTGAGTTCAACCACGCTCATGTCAAGACTCGTGGCTAATTCCTCGAGATTCGACGAAGTAAGTTGGCTAAGTGTGATATCCAAAGAAGGTTTCGTTATGGAAGGCGTTGTTGTGGTTTTCGCGGCACCGGTAGACGGAGCGACTTTCGCGAACTCTCCCGACACGCTGCTCATGTAAGGATTGCGAAAAAGAGTGGAAAGAGTGGTGGGAGTCATTGTGTCAAACCGTGAATTTTGCATGAGGCCGCTGGCTATGGAAGAGCAGCCCTCGCTACGTTCGAGGGTCCTGGGCGAAGGAGGACTGAAGTTATCGTCGAAACGTTGTCGCCCGTCGTCCATTTGTCCCGGGCTCTTGGTGCGTTCCCTTCGCGTGGGTGAAGGCGACGTTTCCCTACGTTCCAAAAAATCGTAGTGCAGATAGCTGTCGGTATGAGGCGGTCGGGGCGGAGGTTTGCTTCCTCCCCGAGCACCCTGTTTCTTCGGTGGAAGTGGGGGTGGATTGATAAGAATATTCGCAACCCCGCGTGGCGGTGGTTCCGGAACAATATCCAATTCCGCGCTCGAGCTAGAGAGTCTGGAATTGGCGTCCGATGAACACGAACGCAAAGGCGAAGCCGGATATTCACCGGTTTTGGAAAAATCTACCGGAAATGATTTTTCCATCCATTCGCGCATTCTCGTGCTCGACAGTTCCATGTCCGAATCTTTCTTTTTCATGGATTGATATTTTTTCGGACTGGGAAGTCGAATCAACGACTGTGACGGCTCGCTCGAGTCCTTCGACGAGGAAGGCTTGTGATGCGACGGTGACTCTTCGGGGGGAAGGGAAACCGAGAGAGGCTGATGATGAATGATACGCTGGTTGGATCGTTTGCTCAATTGTTGGGGAGATTCGATTTTGGCATTCGCGACGGACGGCGATAATCTGGCTGTCGTTGCGATCGCCGAGGCTTCGGATTCGCTGTCGAATTTTTCGAAATTCGCGAAATCTCCGTCCTCGAAGCTTTCCGTGGATTTTTGTGGAACTTCGTTTCGCAATTTTATGGGATCGAGGGGATCCAGAGTAATGTCAAAATTAGTGGGGAAGGTCTCACCGGAATTTGTGGTTACGAGGTCCTTCAGAACCTTCTTGGGTGGATTTTTCAGATGTTGGAAGAAATCCTTTCGGTCGACGTATGGCTTACTCAACCCCGTTCCCAGAGGATCTAGCTCTGTGAATACATCGATTTGCGGACTTTTTCTGGCGCTCGTTGACGTTCCCGTAGATTCCTGTTTTTTTTTTAAGAAAACAAAATCCCGCCCCCCATATTATGATCCGATGCTATTCTCGATTGAATCACAGATATCGGGTTGGGGTCGAAATCCAGAACGATCAATGTCCAGATCCCGCGATTTTCAAAACGCCGGATAAACAACGCTATATAGACCAAAAGTTCACACAAACAATGTTGCAGAGAATTAAATTTCCTATAAAAAAGTCAGCGACGGCATATATCTCACTTTGATAATTTTCGCGTGAGAAAGCTCGAAAGTCAGGAAATGTTGAAAGTCGCGCCGATTGGTAGGCGTTCGGCATATAATACGTTCGCTAAAATCTCATTCGGGATTTTTACCGTTCGGGACATTTTCATTCGAAGCAATGCGCGCTCGGGATTTGGCCCTTTCCGGACATTGCTCGTTCCGGATTTCGACCCCAACCCCAAATATCGAGAGTCTGGCTATCCGCGGAAAAAAACACTTACGTTCTCTTTTTCCTCGTCGCCACTCGGAACATTCGTCAAACTTGCAATCTCCCCGTCGCTGAAACGTTTTTCGGTCTCGCTATCCAACCATTTGATGGACTCCTCGGGTGGCGGAGTTTTGCTCGATTGAAATACTTGATGGGGCGCTGGGCTCGATGTGGCGGACGACGGGGTCGCTGGAATTGTTTGTTGGCGTTCGAGGTGTCCCCTCTTGGATGACGAGGGCGGTGGTCGTAAAATCGGCTGAACACCGGTTACCTGAAAAATTTTCACGGAAAACATCGAATCGGAAACAAATTCAGATACTGGAACGTCCAAGCTCGAATAACGTAAAAATCGAGGAGAAAAAAACAAGGGCGTCGCGAAGGGGAGGAAAGGGGTCAGCTGCCCCCCCCCCCCCATGAGACTTGAAAAAAATTCAATCAAATACTGTTATTTCCGGTCGGACTTTTAATTTCCGCGCGATGCGATTTAGTGGCACGACAAAGCCAACGTAACTAAGTTAATTTTTCTTCATTTCCCCAAATTCTGAATACGAAAAAAGAATTTTGGATATTTTTCATATCGTGGGATCGCTAATCGGTAAAGGGTAAATTTACCGATTTTTTAAATAGATTCTTTTCGGTTTGAATATATATATATATATTTTCATGTGCTCCAGTCACTTTACGCGATTCAACGAGCATTGATTATCATTAATTTATCTTTCAACGAGGCTCTTGAACTCGCGTGAAGCGACTGGAGCACATGAAAAAAAAAAAAAAATAATTAGACTGAAAAAAATCTATTAACAAAATTGGTAAAATTACGCATTACCGATTACCGATCTCACGATATAAAAAATACCACAAATTCTTTTTTCGTATTTAGAATTTGGGGAAATTTTGAAAACTAAAATAGCCAGTGCATTTTTTGAAAAAAAAAAAAAATTTTTTTGCATATTTTGCCCTGGAACGGACGTTGAACTTGCTCAATAAAATCCAAAATTAATTTTTTTCTGTAAGGCCATAAAAAAGGCGCACATTTTTGTTTCTTACAAATGTAAATACGTCAAATCTTGCCAAATATACAGCTGGAATGGAAAAATAAAAAAAAAACGTTAATTAACGATAAAACCGTGAAAAAAATTTTTTTCAATCGGTACTCGCTGAATATATTGCAATAAAATCACTCAATTTTTTAAAATTATTTGTGGAATTTTTTTTTAGTGGTCATGGACATAAACATGTCATGTATATGTGTTCTAGAATTGAGCTGGGGGAAGGGGGGGGGGCAAGATATCATCTTCCCCCCCCCTGGCTCATTTCCTGGCAACGCCCTTGGAAAAAAAAGATAAATGTCGAAGAAAACTACGCACTTTCATGTTTGCAAATGAATCTCCAAACGGATCGCTCTCGAAAGGACCCTCGGAAGATGGTCTGGGATTATCAGGCGTGATTTTGTCCATTTGATTGATTCCCTGTTGCAGCGAGTTTAGTTCAAACTGGAGACCAAGGAGGTCGGCGATCACCCCGGACTGAGCCTCATTTTTTTTCTTTCCACCCGCACTATTGACCGAAGCTTTGTCAACGTCAAGACCCGCTGTTCGAATGCGCTGAAGACAACTTTCCGTACCAGCCGCACCCTGGCCATCGTGGCAGTAAGAAATGTCCTGAATATTAATCATCGATGCTTCTCTCACGTCATCTTGTCGTTTTTTTTTTTTCTTTAAATTCAATTGTCGAACAACAATCCTCACCTTTGTGTCTGGCGCTGGCTCCACGAAAATTCCACTCATATGAATTTTGCTCGCATTCTGTTCGATGTTTTGCTTCGTCAATTCGATTTCTTTCTTCTTGAGCTCGAAAACCACTTGAAACAGATCCCTCATGGCAATCACCACCTAGAAAACGGATAGAATGGATTAATTTGCATTTTTCCAAGTGAAAAAAAAAAAAAAAAAAAAAAAAAAAAAAATCGTTGAGAGATGAGGGTGGTCTGTGCGTGGCAAAAAGCCGAATAAGAAGGTGCGGGAAACCCGGAGGGAGGAGGGAGGGTGGGCTCGGAAGATCCCCCGGCGAGCAAGTGTCGCCGTCGAAGCGACGATAATTCGGTGCAGCCGACTAAACCGAGATCCGTTGCCCAACCCCGACAAACCGGCAATGTAATACAATTATCCACGTACAACCCCCTACGAGTTACACACTGGGCTATATCATTGTCGGACTGACCCTCGCCCAACCGGCAAACCCATATTATATTGCTTTACCGCCAATTGTGCATATCCCATTATCGTCGAGTCGTTTTACACCAAATATTATTGGAAAATAAAAATAATTGCCATACATTTTTCGTCTTTTACCACAGTTGGGCTCGGTAAGATATTTTTTGCTCCCTTACAGAGGAAGCTTTGTTTTCGTGAATTTTTTTTTTCTCGAGATGTTCATGAAAACGTGTTCAGTATGTCTCAAAACATCTAAAAAACACATTTGGAAAAAATGTCCGCATGTGTGTGTGTGTGTGTAACATTGGTTGAACGCTTACAACTTGAGAACGGCTCGAGATATCAAGCTGAAATTTGTCACACATGTAAAGGATTCACGACCCATAGCACAATTCAATTTTTGGAAAAATCTATCAAGTTCCTTTGTTTCTACGGGATTTTTTTAAAATTCAAAAAAATATATTTCGGTGTCTAGCTCCCACAATTTTAGAGATATCGAGCTCAAATTCAGTATAATGTTGTACGAGTACAGGGAGATGCTCGATACCGAATTTCGAAAAAAATCCACGCATTGCTTTTGTTTCAAAGCATTTTTAAATGTGAAAAAAACGGTCTTTACACTCTAACTGACGAAATTTCTGAGATATCGGACTTAAATTTGGTACGAAGTTGCGCTATTATCCAAAGAGATACCCTATTGAATTTGGGAATCCATCAAGCCATTCATATTTTATGGCATTTTGAAATTTTTCCAAAAATCAATGAAAGTGCTCTTGCTTCCATAATTTTTTAGATATCCGGCTGAAATTTAGTACGAAGTTGCACTATCATCGAAAGAGGTTTCGTATTGAATTTGGACAAAATCCAACAAGACGTTCAGATTTTATGCGAATTGGAATTTTTCAAATTTCACATGAATTGCTTCATGTATATTAATTTCGACTCATATCAGACTCACAAGGAGCCCCCCACGTCACAAAAGTAAACAAGGGTGCAAAGTAGAACCTTGCACATCGCTTCCTCAGAATTTTGTACCGTTTTTAAATTATTGAGATGTAAAGTAGAACCTTGCTCATGGCTTAATCATCATTTTACACATTTGCCAAAGCTTCCTCTATGAGGAAGCCAAAATTGATCGACACATGATTCCTCATAGAGGAATCTTTGGCAAATGTGTAAAACGATAAGGAAGCCATGAGCAAGGTTCTACTTTACATCGCAATAATTTAAAAACGGTACAAAATTATGCGGAAGCAATGTGCAAGGTTCTAATTTTTACGATCGGGTTTATTGGACAATGGACAATCTCACCTGGTTTGCCGCTTTGTCCGTCTTTATTCCGAAAAAACGATGCCCCGTGTCCGGAGAACCGAATATATAGCCAAAAGCTCGCGAATCACTCATGTCCTGCGCTATGAATGATATCTTGTGGACTGGATGGTGATAGAGGCACTCCTGCAATGCAATATGCACTATGAGTTATCATTGATTCCTCGAAATTCATGTTATTAATAATATACGGTAAATAATATTTACCTTGAAAAGAAAAATAAACTGTGTGTAGTGAACGAAGATTCCCTCTTGAGGAAGCAAGAATGAGGGAGCTATAAGGCAGCTTCTATCTTTTTGCTTCCTCATAAAGGAATCTTCGTTCACTACTTACAATTCAGAGGAAGCAAATTACAAGATTCAACTTGCAGCTTGTCTTGAGTTATGAGGAAGCGATTTGCAAGTTTCAACTTGCAGCTTTTTTCATTCATAATCGATCATAGTATTCAATATTCGAATATTATTCAAACTTAAAAACTGTTTAGGAACTAAAAAAGTGTTTAGATTTGTAACCAGAGGAAGCAAATTGCAAGTTTCAACTTGCAGCTTTTCGAATCGACAGAGGCTTATGATCGAAAAACTTGAATTCCCGTCAAATCTGAACCATTGAACCGATCTCCGTCAAATTTGATATACATCACAGCTGAATGATGTTTTATACTTTTACAAAGTATGATACATCAGTTTTGGAGCTCGATTGAAGGACGAGGAACTCTCTTATGGAGGGTACTGCCTTGACAAATGCTGCGACAATAAATCGAATATCCCGAATGGAAAAAAAATGTGTTACCCCGGTCTTCTCGTCCCGCAGCCGGAGTCCATCGATGCTGACTTGCACGGCGATCCGTTGCTTGTGTTCGCCAGCAGCGCGAATAGCCATCTTGAGATCGGCAAGAGCAGCCTGGCACATGCGATCGCCTCGAGCTTCCGAGACCTCGAGAATTCCAATGAGCTTGGCCTTGAATGACACGCCTTCGCCGAGAAATCTCGTCGGCTCTTTCTTGACTGAAATGATAGAAGCAAATGTAAGGATAAAAAAAACAAGAGGATTTAAAGTAGAACCTTGCACATTGCTTCTTCATACTTTTCAACCGTTGTTCAGCCAGCGTTTGGACAGGAAGATAAAAAAATTGAAGAAAATCAATACATAATTTAACCTTCCCGTCCAAACGCTGGTTGAACAACGCTATATAGACCAAAAGTTTATAAACAATGTTGTAGAGAATTGAATTTCCCACAAAAAAGTTCCCGACGGCATATATCTAACATTGATAGTTTACGCGTAGGAAAGCTCGAAAGTCGGGCAATGTAGTCTCGCGGCCGGCGGACGAAGTACGCAACTATACCTATATATGATATTCCAACTTTTGACCGTTCCGAGCATTTTCGTTCCGAGCATTGCGCGTCTCGAATTTTGGCCTTTTCGAACGTTGCTCGTTCCGAGTTTGGAGCCCAACCCGAGCGAACGAGGGAACAAGAGAGCCGAAGGATTTTTATTTTCATCGCGACACGGGGTCCTCACCCGCGGTGCCTTAAACCCACCGTCGAGCGACAATTGCTTCGAGCTCGAGGGAAACAAGGGGGTGCGGCGACCCTCACCTCCCTCGCCCCCCGATCGAGTTTCGTCGACGCAGGGGTTGCGGCTCGGCGGAGAATTCAATGATCCACGATTTGGCAATCGAACCCGGAGCACACCAGACGCGCTTGGCGCGACGAATAAATACATTTTGTCCGCGTGTGCACAGTTGGCAACGATATTAGCCAATATACCGTGGGTCTCCGTCGTCGGTTGCTCCATCTACCGGAGCCCGAACAATTGTTTCCCAATTGTAGGACGTATCACGAACGAATTATATTCGCATCGATAATCGCCAATCGTCGACCATTTTTTTTTCTTTTTTTTTTTTTTTTTTTTTAAATCGTAGATATTAACGGAAATTGCGGAATTGTTTACGCTTGTCAAAGGCGGAGTAAGGTATTACATTTTTTCTTGGCATTCTATTTTTTTAATTTTTTTTTAACCAAATGCATAATATCTCAAGAATATTGTGTGAAAATTTGCAAGTCGATTGGAGCAAAGTCGACGACGTGTTATGAGTATTTGAGTGTCCGTTGCTTCGGTCCGTGCAACGAGTGCTCAAAACTTTAAAACGTTTTCCTGAAACTTGAAATTTTTTAAAGTCCGCGTTCACGATAATGCAAAATCTACCTGGACCAATCGTTTTGAAATTTTGCACACTACTTTTTCACATAATTCACCGGGTATTGTCGAGAGCTTTTTTTTAAAATAATTATTAATTTTACAGCAAGAAATTAGCTGATTATTATAGCGAAAATTGTTTTTTTTTGGCTCCCAAGTGCTACAAAAAAATCAAAAATAAAACAAAAAAAATTCCGTCTTAGTTACCTCGAGAAACATCTATTTTAACGAATGCATTATTATTTTTTTGGTTTCAGATGATTCTTTTGCGAGTTATGATGAACACAGCAAATTTTTTTCATTGTGAACATTTTTTTCGAAGCGCCTCCGGAGATTCACGGTCACCCGCTTACCTTTCAATCTTTTTCAATGAAAATTTAGGAAAATATTGTTTGAATGTTGTATCATTATATGGAAATTGATCGAATAAATTTACACTATTTGTATCGCCAGAAAAGAAATCTCAAAAACATGCTTTTTTTCACCAAATCGACCTCACTCCCCCCTTAAGCCAACGAATTCGCGTCATTGGTTTTTTTTTGTGACGAGTAATTTGAGTTTATAATGGAAGGTCGAGGTTGCGGATAATTTCGTCTTTTTTTTCCATTGTAATTGAATGTGTATCAACCGGAGGGAGGCATTGAGGAGGCTGGTATGATATTGATTGGGGACAAACAATGTTCCCAAATGGACGTATCGGAGTCGAATAATTTCTTTCTTTCTTTTCTTTTTTTTTTCGACGACAGCCAAGTGCGCTTTAAGCGATCCAGCCCTTTTCATTAATGACCGGCGATGGACCGAGCCCTGATGCAGACTCGTAGAATCCGGTCTCGTCCGAAGGCCTTACGCGCTGTGGAGTACGTAACGCCAACTGTCGACACTTGAGAATAGACGGGGAACTATAACTGCGAACCAGCCAAGAGTGCGCTTACCCATGGCTGTAGAAAACTTTATCATCATTGTATTTTCTACCGCGCTTTTTATTTGAGGGCAGAGTAAAGTTAGTTCGATGCGAAAAAAAAGCATATTTCCGATAATTTTTTTTTCACGACACAGTTGATGTATATTTGTTTCTGTAATTACTACATAATTTTATTTTATTTTATTGATTTTTCAATTCATTACAAAGCACTGAGAAGTCGAAAAACTGAAAAAAAAAATTTTGATGAAAAATCAGTATTTTGACTTCTAGGTGATGTAAAAAATGTAATAATCGATAATAGATAAAAAAAAACGACTTTGTCATCTAAAGTTATCAACTGATAAAATTATTTTTGTTTTTTTTTTGTTTTGGATGATCCAGTGATGAGTTATGAGGAGCACCGAAAAAATGTAATAAAAATTTCATAGAATATTCTTCAAAGGCTACTTCATTATTTGGTATTGTTATAGAAACAAATGTAGAGTATACTTGTAAAAGTATACTTGTATAACAAAAAAGACAAAAAAAACGAGAAAAAAAAGAAATGCGGGCTTTAGATAATTACTATTGACAGTCTCAACCCTGTAAAATGCAGAGAGCAATTTTATTTGAGTCCTTTTTACATTTTTTAGCCAATAACTCGACCAAAACCTTAAGAAGGTATGAGCTAGCCATCACCCCAATTTTTTTGGAGTTTGTAAACATAATAAGCAAAATTCCATCAAAGTTAAAAAAAAATCAAAATTGTCCCTCTCAACGAAAAAAAATATTATAACTTTATTTCGTCAAAAAATACTAGAAAATGATTTTGGGCGGCTATGGGAACATTTTTATCGAAAAGTACATTCAAAAACACGAATTTTATATTCGGACATATTTTTCGTGCTATTACTGGTTTTGAATATACAGCGAATTGAAAAAAAATAATTCGATATTCAATTTTGGATAAACCATGGATATTAAAATTCTAAAATAATTTGAGAGTATCCAGAACACTATAAATAACTTTTGAAAAATGTATGAACACGTACCGAGACAACTCAAAATTTGGGTGGCCCCCTTGGTGTGGAATGCCCCAAATATGTATAAACTGTGTCGTGAAAAAAATTATCGAAATTTTTTTTTTTTTTTTCGTATTGAATTAACCCTTAAGTAAGTCTCGTTGACAAAGATTTTGATATCATTCAGTTACAATACGTTGGTACGACAGTTGCGAATTGCAGTCAGGTATAATCTGGACCACATTTTATTGGATTCATTAAAATAAATGAATAAATAAAAATATGCAAAAGTCGATTCCTGCACTTAGCTCTCTCCCTCTCTCTCTCTCTCTCTCTCTCGCTCATTATTTGCCATCTTTTCAAATAACTACGTTCAGAAGAACGCGAGGAGCTGTCGAAAATTGAACGCAAAATCGTGAAACGAATTCATCATCGGTAAATAAGAAGAGTTATGTGGATGAAGCAATTTTTGTGTGCTCATTGGCCTGTGGAGGGGGGCCCAATGAAAAAGAAAGATCAATCTTCGGTCGAGCTTCGAGGTCACAAAAGAAAGATATTTGCCGAGTATTGTGTTCAATTGGGAAACCGAGGTCGCGTGGAATCATCTGTGCAAACAAACCCATTAGCCGATTCGTGAAAATTTTACGAGGGTCATCGTTGCCACAGACCGACAGGCGGTAAACGGGGATTTGCGAGATAAATGGAGAGTCCGGAATGATCTGAGGTACGATGAATAGCGAAATATATGTGGATTACGATGGCCATTCGAATTGAACGGAAGGCGTGTGATCCTCCATGCTAAAACGACGCCTTTACCATAGACAATAATTTATCACACTCGAACCCTCGCGTGGCTTGACTTCGTATCTACGTATCAGACAAATATTTACTTCAAGGTTCATTATAATAATTGATATCACCTAAATGTGTTTGATTTATTTCTCAACCATTAAGGGGACTAGGCAGCGAGAATAAGCCAAAAATGCGATAAAATTCAAATGACATTTGTGAAGCAACGAAACAACGTACGTGAATTTTCATTTTTTGCAATGTTTTCATTGACATTTCAGCTATCAAATTCGCAGGTCGCAACTCAAAAATATAAATATTCAGAGGGGATACGGTCTGATAAAGATGGCAACGCGTCTTACGCATTGCTACCGCTTAACCACGATTCCGGCTGGCCGATTCAAGTTTCGGCGAATTTTCAAACGCCATTCTCTTCGGAACATGTTACTCCACCGATTGAACCTAAAATTTAAAAAAAACCATGAAAATTACGGGAATGGCGGCGAAAATTCGAAAAAAATCGAAAAACGGACGACATTTTTTTACATTCGTTGTAATAACAATAATAAAAAATTATTTTTTTTTCCATAGATTTCGGTTCACTTGGTAGAGAACATTGATAGCTTTATTTTGAAAAAAAAAACAAGGTGATATCTTCAACCGTTCTTGAGTTATCGTGGTTAAGCTGCTTTGCATCAAAATATTCAGAAGAGATTGCAGTAACAGAATACGATTTTTTTTTTTAATTCGAATTTTTTCGCTGCCTAGTCCCCTTGAATTCATCATTGTTATTATTATTTGTTACCCATACAGTGTCCCCTTATTATTTGTTATGTTTTGGTTAGTAGGGGAGACCGGAGCCAATTGTAACAATTCTCGGAAAAATCTGAATATCTTGCAATGCACTCGGTATAGTTCCAGCTAGCTTCTCGGGGTATATTTTTTATTGATTATTGGATTATCAAGTTGTAACATGTTGTTGAAGAGAGATAATTGATCGGAAAAAAATGTACAACAATCAGTTGTACAATCCATCGGATCTTTACTCGCTTTTTCCGACCATTTTTTTAACATTGTGATCGGGCTCCCTTACTCTAGTCTCAATGGCTCGGGCCGTGAGTGAGGTTGCCACCGCGCGCCATCTATTGCGTTAAGAGGGGACCCTGATCGACGTACCGTACGTAGCGTATCGCTGTAAAATCTGTGCACCCCAAAGTAGTAAGTATAGGAAACTGCCGCGAAAAACCGACAGGTTTATTGGGTGACTCGAAGCGACAAGTGGGTCATCTGTCGGGGGGTTGATGCACCGCGTTGAGCCGGACGGTGCGGAGGCAGTTGTGTGACCAGTACGAGCGAGACAGAGCGACAGGCAGACAGAGAAGGTAGAGAAAAAAAGAGATGGCGAGAGAGGGTGGGGGAGGTAGAGAGGAAGATTGTTAAATGTATGACTCAGTTATTCAGAATACATATTGTTAGGTATACAGGGTGGTCCACGCAACCTGCACACCTGTATCATCTTGTAAAGTACGCATCTTTTCAAATGATGCGTTATGCAATGCATAATTTCTGTTTATCAGTGGAGGCGGTTCCCATATTTCAGTATTGTGGTTGTCAATGGAATGCAACATTCTTATGCGAAATTATGGGAGGACGTGAAAATTGGAGTAAAAGAGTTACCGACCTGTACTTTTCGTAAACCCAATGAGTATACAATGAGTAATAATTGAGTATGTGAGAAAATTCCACTTATTGTTAGTTTATTGTTAAATTGAATCTCTCACTTTGCCAGCCCTTTACTTCTCCCGGCAACGCATTATACATTTTTACGCCTTCGTGGAATATCTATTTCGCGCATTCTCTGTCATTCGAAACTTTATTACAATATCTTTAGGGGAGATTCCAAATATGGGGAAGACCGGGGTTAGTTGTAACATTTTTCGCAAAAATCTGAAAATCTTGCGATGCCTCGGTATATTATATAGCTTATTGCGGCATATTGTTTATTGGTTATTAGACTATCATCGTGATTTTTTCTCAATTTTCAAGGATTTGGAACTAGAAAGCTATTGAACATTGTTTTGTCATATGCGGAGTGTTACGTTTTACTCCGCCTCGGGATCAAAAGTAACAGCAATGGGGCGAGTTGTGACACGTTATTATCAAGACATATTAAGAAAATAGTATGTTATGACACTAGTACGAAAAAAAAAATTCTGACGAGTGTGAGTTTGCAGAACGAGCCGAAGGCGAGTATTGCAATCACACGAGTCTAGAAAACGTTTTTCGTACGAGTGTCGTACGAATTTTTATGTCACAAGGTCTGTAAATGCGGTTTAAAGCGAACGTAGTGAGCGTAAAACCGCAGTTTTACGGACAGCGTGACATAAAAAATGTATAATGATCAGTGATCAGGTCACGTAAAACATCTCATAGTTTCGAACAATATATGTTGATACACAGCTAAACCCACTAACTCGTATTTTTCTTCGCAAAGGAGAAAAAAATGTCTGTTAAGCAGTGTAACTAATGTTTCGCGCCAACCTTGAAGTTCAATCATGTTTAACAGCATCGAAAATGATAATTCCATCGTGAGATACCATGAAACACGTTCTTCATTCCAAATTTTCACTATGTTTATATGCCAGTGGTCGGACTTCGCAGCGTAAAAGACTGTTACATCTTGCAAACACGTGAATATATCGCCAATCCTGTGTTAAACCAGTCTGTGGATGGATAACAATTGGAAATGTGAAATAATCGAATGAATCAAACGTGAAATGATTTGAGTGCAGTCAAAAAATATAATTCATAAAAATCTACAATTATAAAGCCTTTTTTAACCTTTTTGACGTAGACGCGGCTGCGGATGCATCTCACTTCCTTGTTTCGAGAGTAATCGCACTGTTACAACCTACCCCTGTTACTTTTGGCCCCGGTCTCCCCTGCGAACATTATACTGAAGTCTGTCTGACGGAAATAAACTGTATATCGCTTGGAACATGGCTTCCGACTGCACGGACCGCGTGTACCGACAGCACTGTAATATGACACGCTTAGCTCTGTTTTGCGCTATCTACAGTTTATCCAACTCCGTTTCTTCCATACCCACCAGCAGTGTTGCACAATACTCAAAATACGGTGCTATCAATGCTTTGTATACATCGCGTCCGATGTATGCGGATTCATACTGCCCGATTGTATTTAGGAAACCCGTTTTCTCACCTATTTTTCCAAACATGCACTATAAACGTCCTTTGTACCAGAGCTCATCGTCAATAATTACACCCAAGTACTTCATTACGGTAAAAATCCCGAATGAGATTGTAGCGAACGTACTGTATGCCGAACGCCTACCAGTCGGCGCGGTTTTCAACATTTCCTGACTTTTGAGCTTTACCACGCGTGAATTATCAAAATCCCTAGAAAAAACCTAATTCTTCGGTCTCTATAGTGGCCTAAGCCCTTAACTCCCTAGCCTTTTTGGCTTTATCGCTTTTTGGGATCGGTATGATAGTGACGATTTTCTAACTCTCCGGACAGGGTACCTACTCCTCTTCTCAAGGATCCGTTGATTACAGCAGCATATTCCGATTTTATTGCAATCAACGCCATATTGCAGTACGTCACTTGATATTCCCTTTCCCGTTCCCTATATTTTTTCCAAGTTCCTTAACCCACCTTCTCCAGCTCTCCTCACTCGACATTATCAAACTTCAACACATCAACATCTATCATTTTCTACACCACCGACCGCTAAGATCTTTCTTCCGTTTGAACTTCCGACCGAATCAATGATGAGTCATGAACTCTTCATTGATTCTGAAATCTGTTACTGTAACTTTGATCACAGAATATATAAAAACAATTCACCTATGTTATGGCCCGTTATAAGTCGCCCCGCATAATTCAAAATCTGTTTTCCATTACCCCCAGCGCATCTTAGTTTACCCCCGATTACTTGTTCGAAGGTTTTTTTCACATTTTCACCTGATCTTTCGTATTAAAATTCATCATATTTCCGAAATATTCTCTCCTTCTTCCCCTTCGTCATTTTAACCATCGAATTTCTTATTCTCTGAAAATTCTTGTCACTTGTTCTCCGTTCCATCGAAAACTGCCCCTTGACATTTTTCGTCCGCATTCTTAACATCATCCGAAAATCATGTCATTCTTCCGTTCCTAACATTAGGAATCCGGTGCATATTTTATTGTGCTAACGTAACTAACGCTCCCTCTCTATAGTATCAACATATTGCATCCTGCATTTGCTCTTTAATTTATTCCCAATTCATGCCGCGGCCTTGATGGATTATTTCAGGGCTTACAAAAAGAGAGAATGAGAGTTAGGGAGAGGAAGGGAGAGCGGGAGGGTGAGGAGGAGCGAAAGGGAGAGGGAGAGGAAGAACGGAAAGCGACAGAGCGAGAGATTGATGTCGTTTTTATTTCGTACTCTAGGACAAAAGTCCCCTAAGAGTACCGTGCATAAACTTGATTACAATTTGTACGAGTTGGCATTGTAGTTTTACAATTTAAACTTATGATAGAATAAAATAGAGAAACGTTTAATTTAATTGTTCTCTATTTTATTCTATCATAAGTTTAAATTGTAAAACTACAATGCCTACAAGAGAGAGAGAGAGAGAGAGAGAGAGAGAGAGAGAGAGAGAGAGAGAGAGAGAGAGAGAGAGAGAGAGAGAGAGAGAGAGAGAGAGAGAGAGAGAGAGAGAGAGAGAGAGAGAGAGAGAGAGAGAGAGAGAGAGAGAGAGAGGAAGAGGGAGGAATGACACCGCGAACGGTGGGTTCGTGTCGGGTTATAATGCACAATACTCAATGCTACAGTACAATAAGCATATAGCTTGGGTGCAGAAACGGGGTTGCCCAATGAAATAAGAGTGCATAACCATTTTTGGACCGATCAAAGTTCCAAGCACTCCCTTCGTTGCCCAACTAACTCCATATCACGTTTCAATGAAAACACCTACCCGACAATCGTTGGAACGTCACAATTGACATATTCACATAGAAACTTCAGGCTCAACGGGGGTGAGAGTGGAGGGGTAAAAAGGGAGGGTTCGCACACGAAGAAGTGACTCATAAGCCTTAAACTAAAGCGAATGCAAAAAAAAAACAGAAAAATCAAAATCAAAAAATCGCAGCGGAATTTTAAAGCAGGGGGCCTCCCAGCCACTGAAAGTCCAATCAGTGGTTCATTTAAAAAAAAGTGCTCAAAATCCGGGAATAGAGCATTTAATTAGCCTTTAATGAGTCTTAAATTATTTTATGGGTTTTAAGTAGATTCGGCTTTGTGGTGCCGCCAGCTTGAGTGACGTGGTTCATTTATGTGATTATATCCATGTGAAATTTCGTAGCAGAACATCAAGATGCCATGCGATGAAGAAATTAAAAAAAAAAAAAAACCACCGCATATAAGAAACAAAACTTATGAACACTCACACTTGCACGGGCTGTTCTTTTTCCGTAGAGTCTGCATCGGGAATGTGAGGTGGCGTAACTTATGCACCGAATTTTCTATATAATAAGCACAAATGCGTTTCCGCGTCAACATCAATCAACACTCCGGCACATTAAACTCGGTCAATTATCATAGTCAAAAAAACACACACACACACGGGTTTTATTACAATATGCACTATTTAAAAACAAGTACGAAAATCTTTCGGGATTCACGATCACGTATTTTCACGTGTTTTTTTTTCTGTTTTCTTTGGAAGGCTCTCGTCCTCGGGCCGCGGCCTGTGTTCCTCAACAGCCGATAAACGTCCGCCGTCTGTGACGCCTCATGAATGAACCGAAAATTTCTCGACAGACGAAAAACCGCACGAAGACCGTGAGGGTCGTTCGATATTCGGGGAAAAATTTTGAAAAACAACGGTGGAAAAAAAAACAACAGAAGAAAACAAAACAAAGGAAATTTTATGTAAGTTGGCTCCCACCTAGCTCGCTGGACAGACTAGAGGTGTAACAAATATACATGGGGAGGGGTGACAACAGCTGCCTCCGCCGGCACGGATCGCCCATGGCAGCTCCTCATATTGATCAATAATACAGTTCCTAGTACGAGGTGGCGTCGCTCCCAGCTCGCCCCGTGCATTTCCCTCTTTCGCCGAATGCTCAAACCGTTACAATGATATATAATACCGTATATTGAACCCATTCATTGTCTGATAGAGTCTTTGCCGAATTTTCACGAAAAATTCATATTGGATAATCGACACCTGTATATTCGTAGGCTGTTTAATTAAAAAAGAAAAAAGATTTTTTTCATGTCCCAAAATTACTCCGATCAACGACCTAACGTTAAACTTTGATTCCACGTGGTCGATGTTATATGCAACCGAATAAACCGCTGCGCCATTATCGTTGATTGTTACGTATATAGATATGTATATATGTAGTTTCATGGACTCCATTGTCATTCGATCGAAGAAATCGTTCTTTATCATTATCACGTTTTTCATCCTCGTAATGACTTATTTTTTTGTTATGATCATCATTTAAGATGAGACTCATTCGGCAATGAAAAACTGTAATGACCTTTTTCGTTCGTCATTGGTGATGACTTGGTAGACGAACCCGGATAGTATTAACATAATTCGACTGGTTATTCGCTATGATCAAGAATCTTTGGACTATAAAAATATTTGGCGCCATTGATGGGGGGAGGGGATTGTTTACAGTCTTTTTGTTACCGACTGAGCACGGCATCGTTGGAATGGAACAGGTGCATCGAATCCAAGAAGACCAGAAACCAGGAGACGGAACTCCTTACAAATTTGGTGGTGGGGGTAATACGAAATATAGCTGCGAGCGGTGGCGCTGCGGTCGAGGTGGTTCCAAACAATCGGTGCTATCATGCTCACCATTTGCCAAGCTGCGCTCACATACGTGTAGAGCAAGCGAACAACCCTTGTGTGTGACGCGCTGGCATTTTATACGGAAATCGGTTGAAGCCGTAAGTTGTGATTAAAATGAAAGTGATATAAAATTCTAATTAAAATGTATGATAAGAGAATGAGAAAAAATGTTCTTCCTTGATATATATGGAGCGAATAAAGAGTACTGTGAAAGTCCATGTAAACGAGGTACATATGTGTTAATTGAATTTTTTTAAAAATTATTAGAGGTTCAATATTTAATATTTTCAAACTAAAACGTTCCAAAGTGAGTTTGTATATATGAGTATGATTCATTCACTTCGATTGAAAAATGCACTTACCTTTGGAACCTCAAACAGTTTTCTCTGACTCAAGCCACCACCGAGATATTTGCTTTTGCAATTTACTGTAGGACAAGGTTTGGGCATTTTTGCACCTCATCATTATTCATGAATCATGGAGAAACAACTATTGCGAATTGTTAGGGATTATTTTGACGTACCGTAGAGTCCCTCGCGGGTGAGTTGAACTAGCCGGGTCGATGCGAATACCTCATTGGTCGGTACCACGTCGATCGCAGCGCCACCAATGCAGCTATGTACGGTTTCACCCGAACTAATGGAGTTCGGTCTCCTGGTCTCTAGTCTCCTTGATCGAATCCGAGAAGACTGGAGACCGGGAGACCGAACTCAAGTGGTGAGGGTAGGTCCAAATACCGAGTCAAGCATGTGGTGGCACTGCCCATCGATAGAACCTGCGCAGTGCTGTAGCGCGCATCTAATCGGCGAATTCAATCTGATTCAATTCACCCGCCCAAGAAAATTATTTTCGGAACATTTTCTATCGTAGCTCGTTGTTTATTTTCACGATTTAATTGAATTTTAATGAGGGATCAGATGATCAAAATTAATCAGCAAAGGACATTAAAACGTTCCCTCCGATAACTTGCATTGTCGAAAAAGAGCTATTCTCAAAACAATCGGCGATGGAGGGTTGAACTGTGTTATACCTTTTGAAATATAATAAACTATGTTGAGAATATGATCTTCGTTGGGTGTCAAGATCATCGAGAAATATTTGACCGCAAAAAATTATCAATCACTATGTGCTTGCTCGAGCCGATATTTCTCAGTCAAGTGTGTATAGAGATGTACAACGACAAAAGAAAATCATTCGTCAAATTATATGATATGCATAAATAATATCATTGAACCTTTCATTGTTAAATTCTGTTCTCACAATCGCAACTTACCGTCCAAATTTGCGTACGGAATATGAGTGCCTAACACATAAAGTTTATGTTCAATATGACTTAAGGTAGTACCCTCCATAAGAGAGTTCCTCGTCAGATTTTTATGAAACTTGGCATACTTATAGGTATTGATGAGAAAAAGCTTCAGTTAAATTTTCATGGCTTTCCAGAGCGCGAGAAAAATGATATCAACACTTTTATTTTCACACGCTCAACATGGAGCCTTATGAAGAATCACGCTCAATTTGATATAATACAAGAAGTCCTCGTCAGATTTTAATAAAAACCCTTAAGCTGCAAGTTAAATATTCGGAGAACATTTAACGGAGAAAGAGAGAGAGAGAGAGAGAGAGAGAGAGAGAGAGAGAGAGAGATGGGAAACAAACGCGCAACGTTGCCATCTCTACTGGATCACGACCAACTCCTGATGTAAACTGTATTTTCTCTATGTTTATTTGCTTATTATTATCATCACAGTCTCCTGATCTCTATTGTCAAGTGCTCAAAATGTTCTCCGAATATTCAACTTGCAGCTCAAGTGTTTTCATTAAAACCTGACGAGGACTTTTTGTATTCTATCAAATTGAGCGTGATTCTCCATAAGGCTCCATGTTTAAACGTGTGAAAATAAAAGTGTCGATAGCTTTATTCTCGCGTTCCGGAAAGCCATAAAAATTTAACTGAACCTTTTCCTTATCAATACCTATAGGTATGCCAAGTTTCATGAAAATCTGACGAGGAACTCTCTTATGGAGGGTACTACTTAGGAGACCTCAGGTGTTCTTTATTTTGTTTGCTTATGGCACACTGAACTTAGGCCAGCACGGTAATTGGTGGAGAAGGTGGGGCATGAGCAGTAGCGCTCGGCGCAGGATCCATCGATGGCCAGCGCCACCGCATCTTGTCTGCCAAAATGAGCTCGTCCGAACTATCAGATTTCTATAGAAGTTTGGTCTCCTGTACACCCCAATCTTCTTGATCGAAACTTCTTGGAGTGCAAAACTTTTGTGGGGAAGAGAGTGGCACAGTCCCCCCGAGGGACGAGCCAAACGGGGCTAAAAAAAAGCTTCTGTTGGGACGAACAATGATGGGATCAAAAAAAATTTGAAATTTTCAGCTACATTCAAAAATCACAAGGTGCCACAAACCGCCACCCACGTCTGTGGCGTTGTCGTAGTTGTGAGTAGTGTAGGTGTTATGTATGTATATATGTATACATATATATATATAAATATTTGACACAGAACATTATCGCTCACTATTCCACGGTTAATTTTCACTCGATGACAAATGGTATTTTTTATTTTCTTTTCCATTCCACAAGAAATGATCAATCACAATCATCAACGATTAACAATTGAGATTATTGACTAATCCGATGTCACTTATGTTGATAAATTATTAATTAATGTTAATCAATTATTCCGAATACAAAATTTGCTTAGTTTCGCTTGTGTGAAATTTTCCAGTAACACCGAAAGACAAGTTACAAGTCGTGAGCGTTTTTTTTTGGGGCTGGCAGTAAAAGACTGGAAAATCGGTTTGAAAACCATATATATAGAAAAAAATAATGTCACTGCTCCGTTTGGTCCTGACGTCTCGATGTTCCGTAAAAACTTTCGAAATAACAAGGTAATGAACGATTGGTCAAGCGTCCGGCAGTTGCCATTGATTAAATTTCACGAAAATATGAATTTTTAAGGTTTTCAATTTTTGAGGTTAGTTTTCAATCGTTTGTTTCGCATTTGCAGGCATTATTATTGGAAAAACGTGTTGGAAGCGAAAGAAAAATTGTTGGACAGCGTGAGAAAGACACCGCAGACGTTGCCAAATGGTTCGAGATGGAGGATCAGACCGACGTTCCCCGGAACACAGGCGTCGGTTGGAAAATTGGGTTGTTTCGTCATCGGCGTATCGGCGGCTTGCGCGTTGAGGTTTCAAAGGTCGAAGGCACGCTGCGAGTCGCGCGTAGATTGGGTCGGCTTGGACGACAAAGTCGCGTCGGAAGCCGGCGCAAAATGGCACAAGACGATCAGATATTTATTGCCGCACCTGTGCTTCTTTCTCATCGCCGTGACGGTAAGGACGGAACGAGGAATATCTGAGAGAAAGAGAGAGAGAGAGAGAGAGAGAGAGAGAGCGTTCGTTGCACACAGATTGTGAAACGACGCTGTTGATCGCGAAGCTTGCGATATATATTTTTTTGATATCCAGAGTCCGACTTTTGTGACAGAGCGCTTTTGTTGTGGCCATACTCAACATCTGGATACCGCAATGCGTCGGCCAGGTCATCAATGTGATAACCAACGTCAGACGCGAAACCAAGGCCGGTTATAGCAACAGAGATTCATTGACCAGCGTTTTTCAGCAGCTTGCAGAACCGGCTTTCAAGTTGGCTCGTATGTACGTAGCTCAAGTATGTAAATTGTGTACGATACCAACGCTCCATTGCTGTTTTTCTAGGTCTGTTTATTGGGAGGGGGGTTTTTTTTTTTCTTTTATTCTAATTTGAGAGTCGAACGTGCGAATCATGATTTGTTCTGGTCAAACGCAGTTTCTTGCTGAAACTATATTTTCTCATCGAGTCGAACCGATCGGCGGTTTTTATTTGCATCGTGGAATAGAGCACCGCTCGTCTACCGGAACGGTCACAATTGGTTGGGCGGGGCTCGAAATTTAGAACGAGCATAGTTCAGAAGAATTGAAATATCGAACACGCAATGTTACGAACGACAATGTTACGAATGGTCGTGGCGTAGAATGACATTGCAGCGAATCGTCAAAATTCTGAATGACATTCTGAATGACATTGTAGCGAATGTACAATCAGGGATGGGCATTCATCAAATAAAACTATTTCAAATATTTTTTTAATACAAATAACTATGATTAATTATCATGCATAAATCAATATTTTCACATTTCCGTAATAATTATGACCAATTTACGTAAATTGTTGTTTTACAATGAATTTGAATATTTAATACATCTGGTAAAATTCATTATCGTTTAGTTCGAAAATTATTTAAAATATATTTTCATTGAAGGAATGCCCAACCCAGCGGACAATATTCCGAACGCCTACCGGTCAGCGCGGTTTTCAACATTTCCCGACTTTCCAGCTTTTCCACGCATAATTATCAAAGTTAGGGATATGCCGTTACTGACTTTTTTAATAGGAAATTGAATTCTCTACAACATTGTTTATGCGAACTTTTGATCTATATAGCGTTGTTTATCGAGAGTTAAGACGGGAAGGTAAAAACAATATGAAAATCAATGTATTTTTACCCTCCCGTCTAAATGCTGGATAAACAACGCTATATAGACCAAAACTTCACATAAACAATGTTGTAGAGAATTGAATTTTCTGAAGAAAAACTCAAGGACGGCATATATCTAACTTTGATACTTTAGGGTAAGATGGGGTTAAATCGCAATTTTTTCACTTTTCACGCTGTCAGAGATGAGTTGGGAGATGTCTGGAGGAGGCCTTTTTAGTGGCTCCAATGAAAGACGTGCGAACCTGGTGGCGAAACCCGAAAGTTGGAGGTTAACAATGGTAATCAACCAAGCAATCTCGGGCGCTCGTCGGATTGCGTTCGCGCGCACGCAGTGGGCGTGGATAAGCGCCACAGACGTGGTGCGGCGAAATTGGAAAGTTGGAGGTTAACAAGGGTACTCAACCAAGCAATCTCGGGCGCTCGTCGAATTGCGCTCGCGCGCACACAGTCAGCGTGTATAATCCAACCGGCAAATTACCGACGGAGTCGATCGATACTTGATATAGCACGCGCGCACGTAAATGCTTGTGGATGACGGCTTCGGTTCGGAGAATTTTTTCGCCGTTTGCGTCTCGTTCGCGACAATCCAGTCGCGCGTTTCGCTTACATTGTAGCTATGTTTACCAGGCTCTCTCTTGCACCACCGTTATCTTCAATTAGCACCTGCTCACTTGGATTCCGTCTTTCTCATTGCATGAGGTCTACTGCATATATATACATATACATATATATATATATATATATATATATATATATCTTTGAGGCATGAACCGTTATATCATATCGCGGAGATATGGCAACGATGTGATCTCATGGTTGCCGAATCTCCGCACCATCCGAACAGCTGTCGGCGAGAATCCGCAAAATCGTGTTTCGCTCGTTTCGCTGAGAAATACATACGGGGGAGAGCACGGGTTTATCGGAAATGCTCGGGACAACTCGGCTTTCTACGCCGAGATAGCAGACGTATGTGCGTTGAGACTGGCTCGGGCCGGTAATGAACGTAGCCTTCTGATTGGCCCGCTCTGCGCATGATCGGACCGGAGGCGGGAGATGCGAATGTGACAGAAAGAGCTTATAACTTTCTGACACTGCGTTTGAGGTTATTCGTCTATATGTTCACATTCGCATCTCCCGCCTCCGGTCCGATCATGCGCAGAGCGGGCCAATCAGAAGGCTACGTTCATTACCGGCCCGAGCCAGTCTCAACGCACATACGTCTGCTATCTCGGCGTAGAAAGCCGAGTTGTCCCGAGCATTTCCGATAAACCCGTGCTCTCCCCCGTATGTATTTCTCAGCGAAACGAGCGAAACACGATTTTGCGGATTCTCGCCGACAGCTGTTCGGATGGTGCGGAGATTCGGCAACCATGAGATCACATCGTTGCCATATCTCCGCGATATGATATAACGGTTCATGCCTCAAAGATATATATATATATATATATATATATATATATATATATATATATATATATATATATGTATATGTATATATATGCAGTAGACCTCATGCAATGAGAAAGACGGAATCCAAGTGAGCAGGTGCTAATTGAAGATAACGGTGGTGCAAGAGAGAGCCTGGTAAACATAGCTACAATGTAAGCGAAACGCGCGACTGGATTGTCGCGAACGAGACGCAAACGGCGAAAAAATTCTCCGAACCGAAGCCGTCATCCACAAGCATTTACGTGCGCGCGTGCTATATCAAGTATCGATCGACTCCGTCGGTAATTTGCCGGTTGGATTATACACGCTGAATGTGTGCGCGCGAGCGCAATTCGACGAGCGCCCGAGATTGCTTGGTTGAGTACCCTTGTTAACCTCCAACTTTCCAATTTCGCCGCACCACGTCTGTGGCGCTTATCCACGCCCACTGCGTGCGCGCGAACGCAATCCGACGAGCGCCCGAGATTGCTTGGTTGATTACCATTGTTAACCTCCAACTTTCGGGTTTCGCCACCAGGTTCGCACGTCTTTCATTGGAGCCACTAAAAAGGCCTCCTCCAGACATCTCCCAACTCATCTCTGACGCTGTGCAACCTGCATTCATCAAAATGTTCCCAAACATAATTTTTTTTCTGAAAGTATAAACCTTTAGCCACAAAATGTATCTAGCAAATTTCAATGTAACTCTTATTTATTATTGAGCACCTCCATTTGAAAAAAAAGTTCAAATTGGTTCTCTTACCCCACCCGGTGGGGTAATAAAACCACTTCATTTCGAGACAGATTAGAATCCGAGCTTGTTGTTTTAATGTTTTCCATAATTTATAACTTATTGTGTTAATCTTTTGAAAGATTCAAAAAAATAATTTCCAGCATTAATTATCGCTTTGGTCCTGGCTATGTTCAATGTAATCATTTCTTTTGGGACGATCACGTTTAGAACGGCGAGAGGCTACTATTTTTCTGGCTGTTCCTATTTATTTCCCTAACAACTTTCAAAAAATGTTCTGAACTCGCTCAGCTGCCGCAGATATTTGTCTTTGCTCGGGACATAATTATTATTCCCTTGGACGCACTTCAATGTTGCGGGGACGCGTGACTTTTTTACCCCACCGGTTGCCTGGTTGTTTAACCCCACACACCCTTTTTCGCAAAAGTCACGTCATCCAAAAAAAAAAAACCCAAAAATCGGAAAGTCGTTTTAGAATTTGGGTTAATCACGAATTGCTGTTCCAAGAAAAGAATTACCGAATTTTTTAAAGCCCGATTTTTACAACTTTGACCAACCAGCTAAAGACAGAATTTTTTTTTCACATCGCTCAAAATGCTTATGCCGCTGTAAAAATGGTAAAAATGCAGATGCGGCAGTCCAACCAAATACAAAAGGTGCGCATCATCGACCACGACTCACCTTATGAACAGCTACTCGTTATATTGATTGGTTCAAATATGAGCCTCAAATGGTTATCTTACTCGCTGGCGATTTAACCCCATTTAACCCCTACGCCTGGTAAGTTCGAAAGTCGGGAAATGTTGAAAACCCCGCCGACTGGTAGGTGTTGTTGTACCTTTGCAACAATGTCATTCTGAATTTTGACGATTCGCTGCAATGTCATTCGAAAAATTGCGCGTTCAGAATTTTGACCCTACTGAACTTTGCTCGTTGCTGAATTTGTAGCCCCACCCGATTGGCTTTGCATAGTCGACGCTCTCTGATGTATTCGTCTGGCAAGGAAGCACTGCGAGGTGTCCCCGCTCTGATTTTGGTAAAACTATTCCCGATTGTAGAGTCGGTTGAAACAACCAACACATTTTTATGGAACTTTGCATGTAAGGGGTAAAAATCACCCCCCGAAAATTGAAACATTTATCGTTTTTCGATTATAACTCGTGAATTGGGGTGAAATAAAAAAGATTTTTTTTTCAATGACAAAGTTATTGCATTTTACGCGCGTCAATGATTGATGGATTACAAAAAATGGACCATTAATCATTGAAGAAACGTGTTTCTTCGGACGTGTCTGCGAGAGTTTTTGTTCGATCAAATCTATCTTTGTTTTTCGGTAATCGAAACAAGTTTTTTTCTTCTTTTTTCACGTTTCGGTTAACATTTTCATTTAGTAATTTTTTCGCTATCTTACATTTAACACACTGAAATACTCTAAGATCCAATTGCAAAAATTATAAATAGGGTTCGAAAATTCATCGTGCTAAGTCCATCGTCGTTTATAATCATTTGTAATTTATTCATTTGATAAATTTGTAAAAACATGTTTGTTTTAACGGTATTTACATTTCTTGTAAAATAAAGTAGATTCGCTACAAATATCGCACGTCGGTGAATTTTTGTGCGAAACAAAGCATTACTGGATTTTCGAATTCTGGTGATTTCGATTCTATGTAAACGCTTTAATATCGTGAATATTTTACAAATATTTGGTAACCTTGGCCGAGAAAACTGATTATGAGGGGTTGGGGTCGAAATTGAGAACGAGTAATGTTCAGAAAGGGCAAAATCCCGAACGCGCAATGCTTCGAATGAAAATGTTCCGAACGGTAAAAATTCCGAATGAGATTGCAGTGAACGCCATATGCCGAACGCCTACCAGTCGGCGCGGTTTTCAACATTTCCCGACTTTCGAGCTGTCCCACGCGTAAACTATCAATGTTAGATATATGCCGTCGCGGACTTTTTCATAGGAAATTCAATTCTCTACAACATTGTTTATGTAAACTTTTGGTCTATATAGCGTTGTTTATCCAGCGTTTCGACAGAGAAAAATAAAACGATAAGAAAATCGATGCACTTTTACCTTCCCGTCAAAACGCTGGTTCAACAACGCTATATAGACCAAAAGTTTACATAAACAATGTTGTAGAGAATTGAATTTCCTATAAAAAAAGTCCGCGACGGCATATATCTAACATTGATAGTTTACGCGTGGGAAAGCTCGAAAGTCAGGAAATGTTGAAAACCGCGCCGACTGGTAGGCGTTCGGTATATAATACGGTCGTTACAATCTCATTCGGCATTTTTACCGTTCGGGACATTTTCATTCGAAGCATTGCGCGTTTGGGATTTTGCCCTTTCTGAACATTGCTCGTTATGGATTTCGACCCCAACCCCCAAATATCTGTGGGCATAACTCCATTTGTGAACAACTATTTTTACGAATATCTCAAAATTTGCGGACGCCAGAGTGGTAAGCAACAGTTTTTTGAAATTTGAAATTGCCGTCGAAATTCGAGCGGATGCATCAATTGTTTGAAAAAATCACAGATTACATAGAAATTATAAAGGACTACAGGTGTGCAAAATTTGAGCAGTGTAGCTTAAACCGTTCTCGAGTTACAGAACGTTTAAACGTCACCAAGCTTCCTTTATGAGAAAGCAAAAATATTTCTACAGTCCATTCTTTCACCAGATATTTATTAATGTTTCAAGAATACACGGAAAAAAATTTTCAAATAAAAAAATTCAAATCCGTTTTGACCGACTCTACAATCGTGCAAAGTTTCATCAAAATCCGAGGGGGACACCACGCGACGTTTCATTGTCAGTTAAAGAAAAAATATATATATTAGACTGGTCGTTAAAAAATCGATTTTGGATTTTTGTCCCGAAATCGGAAGTTGACCTCATAAAACTAAAGTTCTCGAAATTTGAGCCCCTTATCATAACGCTAAGGGGTGCCTCTATAATGTTTATTATTGTTTTTATCGACTTCGAAATAAAAAATTTCTTTGTTTTTTATTTTCAAGTTGAACAATCTGAAGTTGATCTCACGGAGAACAAGTTCCCCAAATTACAGCTCTCTATCTCAATATTGAGGCGTGCTCGTTAATTTTTTTTTTTCATTTTTTTATTAACTGTGATTTTTTTTCAAATTTTTTTAATAGTTGGACAATCTGAAGTTGACCTCAAGAAAAGAAGATGCCCCAAATTACAGATCTCTATCTTAATAGTTGATTGATAAGACGTAAAAAAGATAGTTCTTACGAAAATGGCTTTTATCTGATTATGAATTTAAATTTTTACATAAATTCTTATTTGCCTAAAAATTCGAATTCATTTTCAAATAAAGGCTATTTCCGTAAAAACTATATTTTTTACATCTTATGAATCGTCTACTACCGAGAAATCGTATTATTTAAAATTAAAAAAAAAATCAAATTAAACAATTGAATGAACCAAAAAATTCACGGGCACGCTTTAATATTAAGATAGAGATCTGTAATTTGGGGCATCTTCTTTTCTTGAGGTCAACTTCAGATTCTTCAACTTAAAAAAAAAATCAAAGTTAATAAAAAAATGAAAAAAAAATTCACGAGCACGCCTTAATATTGAGATAGAGCGCTGTAATTTGGGGAACTTGTTCTCTTTGAGATCAACTTCAGATTGTTCAACTTGAAAAAAATATATATATATATATATATTTTTTTTAAGTCGATAAAAAAAAATAATAAACGTTATAGAGCACCCCTTAGCGTTACGATAGGGGGCTCAAATTTCGAGAACTTTAGTTTTATGAGGTCAACTTTCGATTTCGGGACAAAAATCGAAAATCGATTTTTCTTACGACCAATCCAATATATACATATTGTAAAATTCGAAGCAGGCATAGTATTGATAATCGAAAAATTAATAGTTAAATAATGAGGTAAAACAAAAACCAAATTATGTTGTTTTTTTTTTCAACAGGCTCTCTTTACATTCGCGTACATTTATACTCTATCGTGCGTCGGTGAGCGAGTGGCCGCGCAGTTGCGCCAGGATCTCTTCAAATCCATCGTGATGCAGGACATCGCGTTCTTCGATGAGCATCGAACGGGCGAAATAGTCGGTCGAATGACGAGCGACATTCAAGAATTGAAAAGTTCATTCAAAACTCTCGTGTCACAGGGACTGCGAAGCTTGACCCAAATAATCGGTTGTGTCATATCGATAATCGTCATATCGCCTCAGTTGACCGGTGTTATGGTGCTTTGCATGCCCAGCGTTATTTTCGTCGGTACTCTGCTGGGACGGAGTTTGAGAAAATTATCGACCGAGGCCCAAGAACAGATATCAAAATCCACGGCTGTTTGCGAGGAAGCGATTCACAATATTCGAACGGTTATTATCGAATAATTTTGGTTTGAGATGCTTTGGCCGTTGAATAACTTAGATGAATGCGAGCTTTGGCGAAGGACGACCACTGTTTTATTTTTTTATTCTTTTAACGTTTGGCTCCCGGATTTGGAGCCTCTTCAGATCTTATTTTTCTCCAATTTCTTTTCTATTAAATAAGTTATGTACATTTTGTTAAATTAGGTTTATCTTAAATTATTTACAATTTTTTTCCTTTAATATTTAATTTTTTGCTTGTTTGTGTTTCGAATTCTTATTTGTACTAGATTTAAAAAAAGGGAGATTCAACGATGATTATCGAATAATCATCGTTGAATTTATTCACGTGTGCGATAGCTGGGAAAACGTTATTTGCGAGGGAGTACCCACTCGAATGAAATGGTGTATACTAGATTACATTGACCCAAAGATTACACGAGATTACACAAGATTACCCAAGATAACTTTTTTTTCGCAGATTACTTGTAATCCTTGATTGAGTATAACCAAATGGAAGAGATTACACAATTTTTCGAAGGTTGCATTCTTGAAAAATGTTCATTAGATAGTTCAAATACACCATCTCCAATGACTCCAATATACATGCAGATCAAACAAAAACCTCGACAAAAACAGATTTTTAGGAAAAAAAAAAATTGTAGGTGTGTTGAAATCACACGCCATGGAAGTGAATACTTGTATGCATTTCGCTGACGCGACAAATCAGCGACGGAGTCAGTGGTCGAATTATGAATTGGCAAGGGAGTCGAAAGTAGCCCGCATGTTGATATTTGTGTTTTCCAAATTTTTTTATTCATTAAGGGGGGCAGGGTAAAGGCTCGAGCGTAAATTTTTTTTTTTTTTTTTCGTAAATATGGACAGACCAAATTTATTCAAACCTTTTGCACATTATTGAGTATTGTTCCGATAACATTCTGTATTTTTTTAATGCGAAAATATCGACAAACAAGCCGGTGACAAAGCTTTTCCAAGAACGTCTTCGGAAGAAAAACTAATTGCAGTGTTAACTTTATCTCAGCTGAAAATTATCTGAAATCAAAGATCATTCAAATTTAGTCGAAGTATCGTCAAATCCTCTCCCTAACGTTCTCTGATTATTATTTGTTTCATTTTTTAATTTTTGGCGGTCGTTTTAAGTGAAAACTACTATTATTGACGAAAAATGATTACGAAATTTTTACTCTGAATGACCACCGAAATTTAAAAAATAAAAAAAAATAATCAGAGAACGTGAGGGGAAAATTTAATGAAGCTTTGACTAAATTTAGATAAACTTTGATTTGAGATAATTTTCAACTGAGATACAGTTAACACCGCAAATTGTTTTATTACGGCGAAGTAAAATTCATATAGGATCACAATAGAACACATAGGAATACACGAGGATTACCAAACGAATACATGGAGAATACGTGAGGCACACACAAACTTTTTTGTAATCTTTTACGATTACATAAGATTACATAACATTTTTTCGAGATTACCCATGATTACAAAAGCATAGGAGGAATACAACGACTACACAAAGAACACAAAAATTATCACTGAAGATTACTCCTCTCATGTACACCAGACTACACGAGTGGGTACCCCCTCGGTTATTCGTCATTTTTTTTCTCCAAAAGTATATGAGGAACAAAAATATCATTGAAGGGACATATTTAGCGTGACGGCTCTGAAATTCAATAATTTTTTTTTTGACTCAACGAATAATGATATTGACTTTTTTAAAAATATTTAACGCATTTATTAAAGGCGGTTTAATATAATTTCTGATTAAAAAATATCATAGAATGGCGGAGTTATCCTGGTTGTCCAGGCGTTCCGTTTTTTTTTTTTCGCAGTAGTCACGATATTTCCCAAAATAAGTGTCTGAAATAAAAACGAGTGATTGCATATCATAGTTTCCGAATTTCGAGCCCAACCCCTGAGCGGGTTGGGCTCGAAACTCGGAACGAGTAACGTTCGGAAAGGCCAAAATTCGAGACGCGCAATGCTCGGCACGGTCATAAGTTGGAATATTATATATAGGTATAGTTGCGTACCTCGTCCGCCGGCCGCGAGACTACATTGCCCGACCTTCGAGCTTTCCTACGCGTAAAGTATCAATGTTAGATGTATGCCGTCACGGACTTTTTTGTAGGAAATTTAATTCTCTACAACGTTGTTCATGTAAACTTTTGGTCTAAATAGCGTTGTTCAGCCGGCGTTTAGACAGGAAGATAAAAATGTATTAAAGAAAATAATACATTTTTATCTTCCTGTCTAAACGCCGGCTGAACAACGCTATTTAGACCAAAAGTTTACATGAACAATGTTGTAGAGAATTAAATTTCCTACAAAAAAGTCCGCGACGGCATATATCTAACATTGATAGTTTACGCGTAGGAAAGCTCGAAGGTCGGGCAATGTAGTCTCGCGGCCGGCGGACGAGGCACGCAACTATACCTGTATATAATATTCCAACTTTTGACCGTTGCGAGCATTTTCGTTCCGAGCATTACGCGTCTCAAGATTTGGCCTTTCCGAACCTTGCTCCGTCCGAGTTTCGAGCCCAACCCAAAAAAAAAAAACTCAAATGAATTGATCGAATGAAAAAACAAAAAAATTGCAGATAAGAGCTTTCGCCGGTGAGGACCGACAAGTCGAAGCTTTCGCTCGTGAGGTTGAAAAGTCATCGACGTTGTACGAGAAATTGGGCCTGGGAATTGGTTTTTTCCAAGCCGGAACAAATCTCTTTCTCAATGGAATTATACTGTCGACTCTTTATTTCGGTGGACACTTGATGTCGAGCGGTCAATTGTCACCGGGGGATCTCATGGCTTTTCTCATGGCCACTCAAACCATCCAAAGATCTCTCACACAGATTTCTCTGCTTTTTGGAACCTATGTCAGAGGTACAAGCGCCGCCGCCCGGGTATTTGAAGTACGTTTCCATTAATTATCATTCGTAGCGATGGATTACAAAAAAAAAAAAAATTAATTTTTAAATTAAATTAAAAAAAAAGAAGTTACATAAAACTATCGATGGTTCCAGTATCTGGATATGCCACCTGCGGCAATGATGATCGGCGGTGAGAGAGTAAACGGTGACACTTTCGTCGGAAACATTGAATTTAATAATGTGGAATTCGCTTATCCGACGAGAACCGACGTAAAAGTTCTGAAAGACTTTAATCTGCGAATTCCGGCTGGTAAATCTGTGGGTATCGTTGGCTCAAGTGGAAACGGAAAATCTACGGTCGCTGCGTTATTGGAAAGGTCGGTTTTGACGAATTTTTGTGATTGACCCTTAGCTGTCGGGGTCTCACCGACCCCGAGGCATGAAACGGCTAGCTACGAGTAACCAATGGATTTGTTTTCTATTTGGAAAAATTCTTGTATATTCATTCGATACTCCCTTTAAGGGGGGAGTAAGGTTAATTCGATACTGAAAAAGCATATTTTCGATTATTTTTTTGACGACGTGGTTAATATATATATATATATATATATATATATTCATATATATATATATATATATATATATATATATATATATATATATATTCATATATATATATATATTCATCTCTATCATTACTACATGATAAAGTAACGCGTGAAGAATATTCTGTGAAATTTTCTATTAATTTTAATGAAGAAATAAGCCATTGACACCGAATCTACACGGTCAACTAAAAAAAAAAAAAAAAAAACAGTTTCATTGCGGTGCCCCTCATAACCCATCGCTGGATCATCTGAAATCGGCAAAAACCAAAATGTTTATACATGTTTTTAATAAAAAAAGGTTATAAATTTTTCAATTTTCTACAGCACTTGGAAATCAAAATACTGAGGAAAAAATGTTGATTAAAAATCAGTATTTTGACTTCTAAGTGCTGTAAAAAATTGAAATATCGATGACCAAAAAACTTGATGATACCTGCAGAAACTTATCAACTAATAAAATAATTTTGGTTTTTTCCATTGATTCATAAAAATTAATGAAGATTTTCACAGACTATTCTTCAAATGTTACTTTATTATGTAGCAATCATAGGAATAAATATATGTTAACTCCGCGACAAAAAATGCTATAATTTTCTTATTCTAACGGCTGGAAAGATTGCGAAATTCTGGACATAACGGCCTGCGTTTGATAATGTTTCTGATCTGATTCTGAATTCTTTCCATGATCTAGTACTGAGATGTCATGTAAAAATCATTGAAAAAAAGTGCATTTCTTCAAAATTTTCTTCCTCGACTTCAACTCACTGCCGAATCTAGGAAAAAAATTTCACCGATACAAAATTTTGTATCGGTAACCTTCGGAATCTTACCTTCATTTTGAGCGCAAAAAACATGAAAAATGTTAACGGGTTTTTGAGTTGTTAAGAAAACGGTGCAGACGTGCATCAATCGACGGTGAGCCATCGATCGCACGAGTTGACGGTCGCGGCCGCCTTCATTGAAGAAAATCAATACATTTTTATCTTTTAGCCCAAACGCTGGCTAAACAACGCTATATAGACCAAAAGTTTACGTAAAAAATGTTGTAGGGAATTAGATTTCCTACAAAAGAGTCCGCGACATATCGCGTGCGGAATTTTGGCCATTCCGGACATTTCTCGTTCGGAATTTCGAGCCCAACCTCGAGCCTTGATGCAGGTTTGCAGAGTTTTCTTAATTATAAAAAAACCCTTAGAGATTTTTTATGTTTTTCGGGCTCAAAATGAAGGTGAGATTTTGAAGATTCTCGATACAATATGTTGTATCGATGAAATTTTTTTTCTAGATTCGGCAGCGAGTTGAAGTCGAGGAAGAAAATTTCGAAGAAATGCACATTTTTTTCCAATGATTTTCACATGACATCTCAGTACTAGATTATGGGAGTATTATCACACGCAGGCCATTATGTCCATAATTTTGCAATCTTTCCAGCCGTTGGAAGAAGAAAATTATAGCATTTTTCGTCGCGGAGTTATCGTCGTTCAAAGACAGGAGCGATTCTCGGCAGCGCGCGCGGTTAGTGACCGGATATTTCCGTTCGGTAGTGCATGCTTTTTTTTTTCATCGAATTGACCTTACCCCTTAAGGCGAGGGAAAAAAAAATGTTCTTGTAAATAAAACATTCTGCTACACCTACACTACCGTCGGATATTATCAGGACACTAGCGAGGGGTGCTCGCAGAAATAACTTCTGTCTTTGAACGTCGCTAACTTCGCGACAAATAAAGATAGAAACTTTTTTGAAGCACCGTTAGAAAGGTCATGAATATTTGAATTCATTGATATTTTTTAAATAATATTTCAATCATTGAGCACTGGAAAAACGTGTAAAAAAGATTTTTAAAAAAATCGGATTTTTCCGAAATTTTCTATCTCGACTTCAAGTCATAGCCAAAGTTAGGAAAAATTTTTCAGAAGTTTGACACTTTTTATGCATGATCTCTGAAACCTTACCTGCAATTCGAGCTCAAGAAGTATGAAAAATCTCAGGGGGTTCCTGAGATATCATAAAAATTGTGCAGGGGTGCGTGAGTCCAGCGCAGGCCATCGATTGCACGATTCGGCGGTCTCGCTCGCTTGTTTTCTCGGGGGAGCAGGACCGAAACAGATCATGAGTACAACGGGCGCTTGTATGATTATAGCGCTTGCATTATTTATAGCAGTTCAATTTCTTTAAAGCATTGAAATAATTATTTCTTCTATATCGATGCAGTTCATACTAAATTTGAAAAAATGCATGGAGGTATATTGAAATATAAAAATATGCTCCTGAAAGGATACCCCGTACTAGCGCCTGTTGCACTCAAGATCCGTTTCGGTCCTGCACCCCCGAGAAAACAAGCGAGCGAGACCGTCGAATCGTTCAATCGATGGCCTGCGCTTGACTCACGCACGCCTGCACAATTTTTATGATATCTCAGGAACCCCCTGAGATTTTTCATTCTTCTTTAGCTCGAATTGCAGGTAAGGTTTCAGAGATCATGCATAAAAAGTTTCAAACTTCTGAAAATTTTTTCCTAACTTTGGCTATGACTTGAAGTCGAGGTAGAAAATTTCGGAAAAATCCGATTTTTTTTTCAATCCTTTTTATACGCTATTTTAGTGCTCAATCATTAAAATATTATTAAAAAAATATCAATGGATTCAAATATTCATGACCTTTCTAACGGTGCTTCAAAAAAGTTTCTATCTTTATTTGTCGCGAAGTTAGCGACGTTCAAAGACAGAAGTTATTTCTGCGAGCACCCCTCGCTAGTGTCCTGATAATATCCGACGGTAGTGTATGTACCCCCTCAAAAGGTGCCATAGATTATTTCGTTTAAATTTAATGTATACCTTGAAAGGAAAAAATGTTGAGGGTGGAAAAAAAACGCAAAATCGGCGATTTTCACGAAAAAATCGTAACTTTCCATTTTTTGCATTATTTTAATTTAAAAATTAAACTGAATACTCTGAAAATGCTTTACTTTTAAAAAAAAAAAAAATAAATAAAAGCCTGATGAGGCAGTTGGAATGAACGTATTTATTCCGAAAAATGAAGACCAATAATCTTGGATTAGGAATTGATTTATCTAATTTTTTATTTTATTTTATTTTTATTTTTTTTCCAGAATGTACGATGTTACTGGTGGTGCAATAACGATTGACGGTGTAGATATTAGATCGTTAAACTCGAGGGATCTCAGAGGTCGTGTACTGGGTTACATCGATCAAGAACCTATTCTATTTTCTACGAGTATTTTGGAAAATATAAGATACGGTCAGGAGGGAGCCACGGATGAAGAGGTATCATAATTGGCTTTTCTTTCAAATCTTTATACACACAATAATTATGACACAGGCACACAAAAAAAAAAAAAACTGCGAGTTGTAACTTGCAATTTGCTCCCTCCGGAAGGAATAATGAGGCCGCTATGAGAAAGTATTTTTGCTTTGGCTTCCTCATAAAGGAATTTTCGTTCACTGATTACAATTCAGAGAAAGCAAATTGCAAGATTCAACGTGCAGCTTGCCTTAAATTATGAGGAAGCGATTTGCAAGTTTCAACTTGCAGCTTTTTTCATTTCTAATCGATCATAGTATTCAATATTCGAATATCATTCAAGCTGAAAAACTGTTTAGGAACTAAAAAAGTTTTTAGATTAGTAAACAGAGGAAGCAAATTGCAAGTTTCAACTTGCAGCCTTTTGAATCGCCCAGAGGCTTATAAACGAAAAACTTGAATTCCTGTAAAATCCGAACCGATTAACCGATCTCCGCCATATTTGATATACATCACGGCTGAGAATGATGTTCTATACTTTTGTAAAGTTCGAGCTTGATTGATCAAAGTTAACAAGTTATAGCGACAAATTTGATTTGTGGAAAAATTCAAAATATCATAAAATCAAAACTTATCGATGGATTTGGCCCAAATGCCAATACCAACCAACCTCGGGTACATATCTCTTTGTCAACAACTATTCAGACGAGTATCTCGAAATTTGCGATTGCTAGAGTGATAACGCCCTTTTTTTGGGAATTTCGAAAACGACATAAAATCCGAGTCGGAGATTGAATAATCGCGAAAATTAGAGTCAAAGAAGGGATTATGGAGCTGCACATGTCTGCAAAATTTGGCGGCTGTAGCTAAAACCGTTCTCGAGTTATGCACGTTTCAATTTTGGGAGGCCACACACACACACACACACACACACATGCATCCGGACACTTTCTCCAAATGTGTTTTCTCGACGTTTTAGCACATTCTGAAAATGGTGATATGAAGATCTCGGAAAAAATAAATTTCCCACCGTCACATAGCTTACTTTATCAGGAAGCAAAAACTGGTACAAAGAAAATTAATTACACGGGAACATGAGAAAAAAAATAACATCTTGTTCACCAGACGAGATAAACATTGCTATGAGTTTTTGGGGTCGCTGAATCCGAATTCGGGGTTAGTTTGACTCGGTCAGGTCGCAAAAATCAAGTTTGTTGCTATAACTTTCGTTAACTTCGACGAATCAATCTCCAACTATACAAAAGTATAGAACATCGTTCAGCCGTGATGTATATCAAATTTGACGGAGATCGGTTCAATGGTTCGGATTTGACAGGAATTCAAGTTTTTCGATTATAAGCCTTTGCCGATTCAAAAAGCTGCAAGTTGGAACTTGCAATTTGCTTCCTCTGTTTACAAATCTGAACACTTTTCTAGTTCCTTAACAGTTTTTCAGTTTGAGTGATATTCCAATATTGAATACTATGATCGATTATAAATGAAAAAAGCTGCAAGTTGAAACTTGCAAATCGCTTCCTCATAATTTAAAGGCAAGCTGCAAGTTGATTCTTGCAATTTGCTTCTTCTGAATTCCAAGTAGTGAACGAAGATTCCTGTATGATTAAGCCAAAAGATAAATGCTCCCCCATAGCTACCTCATTCTTGCTTCCTCATAAGGGAATCTTCGTTTACTACTTACAATTCAGAGGAAGCGAATTGCAAGATTCAACTTGTAGCTTGCCGTAAATTATGCGGAAGCGATTTGCAAGTTTCAACTTGCAGCTTCTTGTTTTCCATACTGTTTCAATCAACATATCCTTCTAGGTCATCCAAGTCGCGAAAGAAGCGAACGCTCACGAATTTATCAGCTCATTTCCGCAAGGTTACGAGACACAAGTCGGCGAGCGTGGGGCCCAGCTATCCGGAGGACAAAAACAGCGTGTGGCAATAGCCCGAGCGCTGCTAAAGAAACCGACGATTTTGATTCTCGACGAAGCTACAAGGTACGATTTTGTTCATCGCTGTGAATCAAACCAGCGTTATTGAGTATGATTCGTCAGAAGGTATTTCTTTTTTATTTTTATCTAGAAACGTTCAGAATGTGACGAGTTGTTTACGGGGACTAGGCAGCTAGAATAAGCCAAAAATGCGATAAAATTCAAATGGCATTTGTGTCGAAACGAAACAACGTACATATATTTTCTTTTTTGCAATGTTTCTATTGACATTTCGGCTATTAAATTAGCAGGTCGCAACTTAAAAAATATAAATATTCAGAGGAGATACGGGCTGATAAAGATGGCGATGCGTCTCACGCATTGCTTCCGCTTAACCACGATTCCGGGTTGCCGATTCAAGTTTCGGCGAATTTACAAACGCCATTCTCTTCGGAACACGTTCCTCCACCGATTGAACCTAACATTTTTGAAAAACCATGAAAATTACGGAAATGGCGACAAATTCGAAAAAAATCGAAAAACGGACTATATTTTTTGACATTTGTTGTAATAACAATAATAACAAATAAATGTTCTGCATAGAGTTCGGTTCACTTAGTAGAGAACATTGATAGCTTTATTTTTAAAGAAAAAACAAGGCGATATATTTAACAGTTCTTGAGTTATCGTGGTTAAGCTAGCGCAAAATGCTGTTTCGAGATAAACGCGTTCAAAGTTCTGGCGCCGCTACGGACTACCTACGGTATGGAGTGTTTTTTCTTTCCTGACCTCAATTTTAAGGATTTTTTAGTCTACTTCGGATCAAAATATTCAGAAGAGATTGTAGTAACAGAATACGAAAAAAAAAATAAAAATGAAAAAATTCGAATTTTCTCGCTGCCTAGTCCCCTTAAGGTAGTATCGCACATAGGAGACTTTACCGTCCGATTTTCATGAAACTTGGCATACTTATGGGTATTGATGAGAAAAAGGCCCAGTTAAATTTTTATGGCCCTCCGGAGCACGAGAAAAAAGATATCAACACTTTAATTTTTTCACGTTTAACATTGAGCCTTATGGAAAAACACGCTAAATTTGATATAATACAAAAAGTTGCCGTCAGATTTTAATGAAAACACTTCGAGCTGCAAGTTTAATATTCGGGCAACATTTTGGGCACTTGACCGTAAAGATCAACAGACTGTGACGAGAATAATAAGCAAATAAACATCGGAAAATATCGTCTCTCTCTCTTTCTCTCTAATCGACATCATACCACGCGTCTTTGTCACACACACGTACTACGTAACTCATTTGGAGATGGTATAGCTTTAGGCTTGCTTTGACTCTTACGGTTTGTGTGATACTACCTTAAGGCGATGTACGAGTAATTTCGTAGCGTACGAGTGCGAGCGAGATAGCACCATGGGCGCTCGCGGCGGAGCGAGAGAGACGGGCGCTCAGATGTCGTACTTCACCTTAAGGTGATGGAAGATATCTCCGAGTGCGAGAGAGACAGCGCTATTGGCCCTCGCTGCGGAGCGAGAGAGAAGGAGAGAATTTATGTCTTCCATCGTCTCAAGGGGGTGAATAAGGTTAATTCGATGCAAAAGAGAGCATATTATCGATAATTTTTTTTTTACGACTCATTCAATGAATATTTATTTACATAATTACTACCGTCAAAAGTTGGAATATTATATATAGGTATAGTTGCGTACCTCGTCCGCCGGCGGCGAGACTACATCGCCCGACTTTCGAGCTTTCCTACGCGTAAACTATCAATGTTAGATGTATGCCATCGCGGACTTTTTTCTAGGAACTTTAATTCTCTACAACATTGTTCATGTAAACTTTTGGTCTATATAGCGTTGTTCAGCCAGCGTTTGGACGGAAAGGTGAAAATGTATTGATTTTCTTCAATTTTTTTATCTTCCTGTCCAAACGCTGGGTGAACAACGCTATATAGACCAAAAATTTACATGAACAATGTTGTAAGAATTAAATTTCCCACAAAAAAGTCCGAGACGGCATATATCTAACATTAATAGTTTACGCGTAGGAAAGCTTGAAAGTCGGGCAATGTAGTCTCGCGGCCGGCGGACGAGGTGCGCAACTATACCTATATATAATATTCCAACTTTTGACCGTTCCGAGCATTTTCGTTCCGAGCATTGCGCGTCTCGAAATTTGGCCTTTCCGAACGTTGCTCGTTCCGAGTTGCGACCCCAACCCATTTTTTTTCTCAAACGTTCGTGGAGATTCGCTGTCAATGGCTCATTTCTTCATAAAAATTAATGAAAATTTCATAAAATATTCTTCGAATATTGCAGTATTATGTATTAATTCTAGAAATAAATATATATCAACTGTGGCGTCAAAAAAATATCGGAAATATGCTTTTTTTTATCTAATTAACCTTACTTCCCCCTCAAAACCGGATTTACAACAGGCACAAAAAATTGATACCTGCAAATTAGCATCTTCCGAATTGAGATAATGCAAGAAGCTATGGGGGGCGCCATAATTTATGGAAATGATTCATCAGATGAGTATTTATGCCTGCTTTGAATTTCGAAGGAAGCCATTTTCAAGTATCGAATTGTTTTTTTTTCTGCTTTTTGTTTAATTCTCATTCGCAGATGTAAGTTTATCATGTACTTGTTATTCATTCTGCTTATTCGATGGTACATTGTTGCAACTTTGTTTTCCGCAGTGCCTTGGACTACGAAAGCGAACGGGTTGTGCAAAAAGCCTTAGAAAATGCAACCAAAGGTCGGACGGTATTGATAATTGCTCACAGATTGAGCACAGTGATGGGTGCGGATTTAATAGTGGTTTTGCAGCGAGGAGCCATAGCGGAGGTATATATATAACATTTCGGAAATGAAATATACAGGGTGAGGCACATAAAGTGTTACAGGCACTCAAACTATTGATCATATCCAAAAATGTTTCGGACAAAAGTTTCAGCGTTCGAAGTGATTTCTCACTCGTTATTTATTTCGATTTTGAATACCAAGTGATGTTCCACTCGCTATTTCTTTTGCGGTCAAGTAACGAATGTATTTCCACTCATCATTTCATTCGAGTTCAAATAACGAATTTATTTCTACTCGGAAAAAATTTTTGAAAAAAAAAAAATTTATAATTTTTTTATACGATATTGTCGAATAGATTGCGGGTCCAACATTATCAGGTAGAAAATTTGATACCAAATGAGGATCCACTCGTTCCTTCGATTTATTTCCAATATAGAAACATTTAGGATGGACGTAAGTGAGTGGAAATTTATTTGACACCGGGATATAGGCCGAGTGGGGAACCACTCGAGCGGAATCAAAACAAATGGGCGCCGAAATTCACTTGGAATTTATTCCGTCGTCAAGTGAGCGTCCATTTGACAACAGAATATATTCCGAGTGGAAATAAATTCGTTATTTAAACTCGAATAAAATGACGAATGGATATAAATTCGTTACTTGAACGCGAAAGAAATAACGAGTGGAAAATCACTTGGTATTGAAAATCGAAACAAATAACGAGTGAAAAATCACTTGATATTTAAAATCGAAACAAATGACAAGTGAAAAAACACTTTTTATTTAAAATTAAAACAAATAACGAGTGAAAAATCACTTGGTATTTAAATTTGAAATAACTAACAAGTGAAAAATCACTTGGTATTTAAAATCGAAATAAATAACGAGTGAAAAATCACTTAGAATTTAAAAAAAAAATATTTTGCCCATCTTTGTATGGAACCATGTATTTTTTTTCCCGATGACATTATTACCGATTTTAAGACGATATCAGCGACCTACAACACAAGGGCGTTTATTTAATGTTAACGGCATTCCCCCAGCATCGTCGACATATCGAAAGATTACTGAAAATTGTTCATTTTCGCGAACCGATGTACTCGCATTGGAAGGCGATGCGTGAATAACTGATATGTCAACGGAAAATGCGTAATTGCTGCGCGATAAGAAACATTGGTATCGTGAAAATCGAAAACAGCGATCAGACAAGTGTTTACAAGTCGAGGGTCATCACTTCGAGCATCTTCTGTAGGTAGACTCAAACCAAGATTAGTGGATCCTATGAAAATGCCATTATTCCGATGTGTTTCGTTTTTTCGACTATTTTCATACTTTCCGTGACTAGAATGTGACTAGTTGTAGGTCGCTGAAAACGTCTTCAGTTAGTACCCTCGATAAGAGAGGCCTGGTCAGATTTTCATGAAACTTGGCATACTTATAGGTTATTGATAAGAAAAAGATTCAGTTAAATTTTTATGGCTTCCCGGAGCACGAGAAAAAATATATCAACAATTTTATTTTCACACGTTTAACATGGAGCCTTATGGAAAATAACGCTCAATTTGATGTAATACAAGAAGTCCTCGTCAGATTTTAATGAAAACACTCGAGCTGCAAGTTGAATATTCGGAGAACATTTTGGGCACTTGACAGTAGAGATCAGGATACTGTGATGATAATAATAGGGGCATTCCACACCAAGCGGGCCACCCAAATTTTGAGTTGTCTCGGAACGTGTTCATACATTTTTCAAATGTTATTTATAGCGCTGTAAATACTCTCAAATTATTTTAGAATTTTAATATGCATGGTTTATCCGAAATTGAATATCGAATTATTTTTTTCAATTCGCTGTATATTCAAAACCAGTAATAGCACGAAAAATATGTCCGAATATAAAATTCGTGTTTTTGAATGTACTTTTCGATAAAAATGTTCCCATAGCCGCCCAAAATCATTTTCAAGTATTTTTTGACGAAATAAAGTAATAATATTTTTTTTCGTTGAGAGGGACGATTTTGATTTTTTTCAAAACTTTGATAGAATTTCACTTATTATGTTTACAAACTCCAAAAAAATTGGGCTGATGGCTAGCTTATATCTTCTCAAGGTTTTGGTCGAGTTATTGGCTAAAAATGTAAAAATTACTCAAATAAAATAGCTCTCTGCGTTTTACAGGGTTGAGACTGTCAATAGTAATCATCTAAAGCCCGCATTGCTTTTTTTTTACTTTTTTTTACTTTTATTTATTTATTTTTTTCTGGCTTTTTTGTTATATAACAAAAATGACAAAATGTTATATAACAAAAAAACGAAAAAAAAATTCAATCAGGAGATGGTATATCTTAAAAAAAAAACGAAAAAAAACCTTAATCAGGAGATGGTATATCTTAGGCTTCCTTTGACTCTTACAGTATCTAGGATACTACCTTCAAAACGGCAATAATGTCATCGAAAAAAAAAAAAAAATCCATGATTCCATTTGAAAAAGTGAATTTGACTTTGACTTAGCTTTAGCGCCTCCACCGATAAAAAAAATTGGATGGTCCAGTAAACCGGCGTTCACGAACACTGAAACTTTTGTCTGACATAAAACGTTTTGGGATATGATCAATCGTTTGAGCGCTATTGCTCTGTAACACTATATGTGCCTCACCCCGTATATTTTCCAACTGTTCCATCTCGTTTGATCGGGTTTTTTTTTTTTTTATAAAAAAAAAACTTTCTTCTGCCACAGATGGGAACACATGCCGAGCTCATCGCGAAGAAAGGTGCTTATTTCAATCTCGTGAATCAAGAAGAGAGCGATAGCCAATGACAGCCTTGATATAATAATTACAGATCGAATGTATTAATTTATTGAGGACAAGATTGTTTGTATGATAATACAAAAGTTTGAATTTTTATCGTATGGCGACGGGGTTTCGAAGAAAGATAATTGGGGGAAGGTGAAACAATGAAAATTACGGACTTTCAGGATAGGCCAAAAAGAATGGTATTTGTGAGATTTTTTCTTTGGCCTGTCCTTTGCCCGTCCTTTTTGTTTTCGCGCAGCAGAGATGCCCCAGTTTTTTTTTGTGTTCCTCGCCTCCTTGTGACAACTGATTGGTGAAAAAGGTTTGCCTGAACTCTGTATCTCTCTCTCTCTCTCTCTCTTTCTCTCTTAAGGGGGCTGACGTGAGTTTAGGTATTTTATAAGAGTAAATTTGGTTTCAGATTTCAAATGATCATGTCACGAAAAAAAAAAATTCTTAGGCGACTCAGCCCCCTTAATCACTCTCACTGGATCATTCAATGTTATCGCTCGCACTTTCTCCACTCTCGTCCTTTCGATTCGACGTCACCAATCCGATTGAGGCACTTTGTACGTAAAATTGTTGATCTTCATGATTTTTATTTCCGCGCCGTAATACGGCATCACGTAGTGAGAACCATCGGCCGGACCGACTATTTGCGTTGCTATGAGTATAACGTCGATGAATTGTCCGAGAAACAAAAATCCGAGAGTGCTGAGTTTCAACAATCCGAGGGCCGGATAACCGAGATAGAATCTGTCAGCGCCGAACATACCGAGAAATATGGACAGCAGCATGGATGTCTCGAACGAGTAGCCGTTTCTGTAAATGAATAAATTTAAAAAATTCTCACACAAATGCATTTCAGTATGAATTTTTTAGCAAGATTACGATATCCGTGACGCCGCCGTTTGATGCTATTTCTCTGACAAAACGACCTCGAAATAATAAGAAAATCAAGAATAACATTATTTGCTTCCACGCTTACTTTTCGCGATATCGATGGTTCGATATATTATTAATCGATGAAAATTTGATAAAAATTTCTTTGTACACCACAAAATGAGCGATAAAAAAAAGAATGAAAACCCAAAGATCCAACAAAAAGAAACTGGTCAAGTGCGAGTACGACTCGCGCTCAGAAGGTTTCGCGTAGGGTAATATGGGATTAAATCGTCATTTGTTCACTTTTCACGCTGTGCAAGCTGCATTTATCAAAATATTCCCGAACATAATTTTTTTCCTCAAAGTATAAACCTTTAGCTACAAAATTTATCCCGCAAATTTTGATGTAACTCTTATTTATTATTGAGCACCTCCATTTGAAAGAAAAGTTCCAAGTGGTTTTCTTACCCCACCCGGTGGGGTAAGATAACCACTTTGTTTCGGGACAAATTGGAATACGAACTCGTTGTTTCAATGTTTTTTATCATTTATAACTTATTGTGTTAATCTTTTGAAAGAAAAAAATAATTTCCAGCATTAATTATCGCTGTGGTCCTGGCTATGTTCAACGTAATCATCTCTTTTGGAACGATCACGTTTGGAATGGCGAGATGCTACTATTGTTCTGGTCGTTCCTATTTATTTCCCTAACAACTTTAACAACATTTTCTCAGTTCGCTCAGCTGCCTCAGATATTTGTCTTCGCTAGAGAAATAATTACTATTCCCTTGGACGCACTTCAACGTTGCGGGGACGCGTGGCTTTTTTACACCACCGATTGCCTGGTTCTTTAACCCCACACACAATCTTTCTCGCAACAGTCACCTGATCCGAAAAAAAAACGCAAAAATCGGAAAATCATTTTAGGATTCGAGTTAATCAGGAATTGCTGTTCCAAGAAAAGAATTACCGACTTTTTTAAAGCCCGATTCTTACAACTCTGACCAACCATCAAAAGACAGGAATTTTTTTTCACATCGCTCAAAATGCTTATGCCGCTGTAAAAATGGTAAAAATGCAGATGCGGCAGTCTAACCAAATACAAAAGTTGCGCATTATCGACCACGACTTACCTTATAAACGGCTACTCGTTATATCAATTGGTTCAAATATGAGCCTCAAATGGTTATCTTACCCGCTGCCGATTTAACCCCATCTTACCGTACATGAAATGCATTTTTTTTTTTTCGAGTACCTTATTTGCCACCTCTTCAAGTCTCATATGAATATTTTAAAGTGATAACTAGTGCAAAATATTCGCGTCAATGGGATGTATATTGCTATGCCAAATTTCGAAATTACCACGTTGCATAGTTTCTGAGGAAATCGGCTGTGACATACGGACAGACAGACGCGCGCGAGTCATCTTATAAGGGTTTCGTTTTGTTCCTTCTGAGGTACGGAACCCTAAATAGAGAAAGAATCTAAAGAAAAACCTCGAAGAACCCCATCTCTCAAAAGCCCTTTGGATGAGTGGAAAACCAAAACCAAACCAAAATCTGAGTTAACCCCAAATAATCTTAAAGAAAAGAATACAAACAATTTGAGTACTGCGATCGCTGAATATCGTCGTGGTTACGTTGATACGTTAATATAAAAAACTTTCGTCGTCAATTTGCCAATGAATTTCAGTAAATTTTGAAAAACAAAAATATGATTTATCATAAAAAAACCCAAGAAATCCGACACCTCGAAAATCGACCGTGATATCAAAAAATTTTATTCCGGTTATCCTTCTTATTTTGGGATGTCATGCCAAAAAATGACGTCAAATCGCGGCGCCATGGACATCGTACTCTCCCCGGAATTTTGCCAACCCGTGTGTACTCACGTCCATTTGCATGGTATGTCTTTCTTGAAGGTTCTGTTTTTTGTTTCGGAGCAAATCAATTCGTTTGCCGCCAAGCATCTGACTGAAAATAAAAATAATAATAATAATAATAATAATAATAATAATAATAATAATAATAATAATAATAATAATAATAATAATAATAATAATAATAATAATAATAATAATAATAATAATAATAATAAATTAAAGGACCACGAAAAATTAATCACAATCTCCAGACTTGAGTTGGGACGATGGAAAATTCTGAAATTTCATATTTTTCAACGTGGCGTAAAGCTGATTCGTAAATAGTATATTACGATACTAGTGCGAAAAAAGTTTTTCTGACGACTGTGACTTTGCAGCACGAGCCGAAGGCGAGTGTTGCAATCACACGAGTCCAGAAAACGTTTTTCGCACGAGTATCGTATACAATTTTATGACACAACGTGTGTGAATGGGGATTTGCCCACGCGAAGCGTGGGTAAAACCGCATTCTACGCACGGCGTGTCATAAAAAAAATTATTTATCTCGGACTGTGGCGATTAAACCGGAATTCCCGTGATAAAATAAAAATCATTGAGCATTGATCCAACAAAGTTAAAAAGCTTATTTAATGATGTATGACACGTACAATCCGGGCCAAAAGTACGCCAATCTGAGAAATCTCGATTAAAACTGCTTTGTCAATGCTAGAGAAATTCATAATCATCGAATATCGTCAAATGCATGTTATTACATCTTGTATCGTGTTTCATCTTTTATCCAAAAAAACATTTTGAAGTGGGCTAATTTTCTATACATTTGCGTGCATTTCTCGAGAATGATCAAGACCTTCGATTTGAATTTCTTTGTGGACATTCATCGATCTTTATCCTACGCGCGGAAATTTTTTCAAAATTGTTTTTATTTTAGTTCCATGCGTTTATCGTCGATAATACCCTCAATGACCTAATTTCCCATGAGAACGCCCTTTGAATTCCACACCGCCATAATTTCCAAACGAGATGGACAATTGTTTTTAAATGTTGCATGTTGTTTCGAAATCATATAAGCTACAGAATGTAAAATATTTCCGAATTTTCTTGATATCTTTACACACTAGGGTGGTCCTTATTTGGGGTCAAAACATTTTTTGGCTCTCCCATGGGCTTGAATATCTCGAAAAAAATAAATTTCAACGTAGCCGAAGGCCCAGCCTCGTAGACCAATCGTAAGTACCTCCTCAAAGCTCTCGAATTTCGCCGTTTGATTAACACAGGGTTTTTGCTACCTGATAGTTTATATATTTTGCCTTCCGCAGTATTGCACCGAAAAATTCGAAACTCCGCACATTTTTCACTTAGGGTAGTAGGTCTTCGATGCCAATTTTAAACATTTTCGGGTTGGGGTCGAAACCCAGAACGAGCAATGTTTAGAAAGGGCAAAAACCCGAACGCGCAATGCTTCGAATGAAAATGTTCAGAAAGGGCAAAACTTCGAATGAGATTGTAGCGAACGTATTATATGCCGAACGCCTACCAGTCGGCGCGGTTTTCAACATTTCCCGACTTTCGAGCTTTCCCACGCGTAAACTATCAAGATTAGATATATGCCGTCGCGGACTTTTTTATAGGAAATTCAATTCTCTGAAACATTGTTTATGTGAATTTTTGGTCTATATAGCGTTGTTTATCCAGCGTTTAGACAGAAACAAAATAAAACGATAAAAAAATCGATGCATTCTTACCTTCCCGTCAAAACGCTGGTTAAACAACGCTATATAGACCAAAAGTTTACATAAACAATGCTGTAGAGAATTGAATTTCCTATAAAAAAGTCATTGACGGCATATATCTAACTGTGATAATTTACGCTAATTTTTAAATTGAAGATCATTTTAAAAAATAAAAACCCGCCGCGGTTTTTGACATTTCCTGACTTTCGAGCTTTCCCATTCGTAAATTATCACAGATACACTACCGCTCCGCAGTATCAGACCACTTACCGCGCGCCCAACCAAAAACTGGTCGCGACTTTGAAAGATGGTAGCTCCGTCAAAAATGAAGCCACAGATTTTTTATGCAGACCATCGCAAAGCTTATTCAATTGTGCGTCGAATGAACCCTAGCCAAGTGGATACCGACTTCTGTATGTCGATAAATCATGTGAGGAAGACAAAAAAATAATTCCGATTTCGACAGAATTTCCTGCCCCAACTTCGACCCAACCCCGATTCTAGGAAAATTTTTTTAAAAATCTGGGAAAATTCCAGAAGCACCGTTAAGACTTCAGCTCTCGAGCCGTCGAAAAAAAATCAAAAAATCTCAACGGGTTCTTGAGATATGAGATTATATGTGTGAGCGTGCAGAATCATCATCACGACCGTCGATAGCCCGACTCGAGGTCTCCGCGAGCGCTTCGGCTGTCACGCCAGGGCCGAATATCAAGTAGGGGCTCGCGTGTCTTAGAATTTTTCGTCCATTTTTCGAAGAATTTTTCTAAATCGGTCGCGTTCCGCGTGGAACACCCCATATACATATAATAAATAATATACCGCTCGTTAATTTGTTGCATTCAATAATTCTGATTTCTTAATTAAAATTCGATTTCTATTCAATGAATAATTGACGAATAATGATCCGAAAGATTGCCTCTTGAGAAGTTTTTCTTTTAATTATCAGTCAATTATACAGTACACTCCTTGATAAATATATTCGTTTACTAGCGTTCATAATTCTCACAAGATAATTTGGCGAATATTCTAAAAATTAATCGAAAAGAAAAACTTTGAGTGGAGTAATAGTAGCCCACGCGAGCCCCTACTTGATATTCGGCCCTGGCGTGACAGCCGAAGCGCTCGCGAAGACCTCGAGTCGGGCTATCGACGGTCGTGATGATGATTCTGCACGCTCACACATATAATCTCATATCTCAAGAACCCGTTGAGATTTTTTGATTTTTTTTCGACGGATCGAGAGCTGAAGTCTTAACGGTGCTTCTGGAATTTTCCCAGATTTTAAAAAAAAATTTCCGAGAATCGGGGTTGGGTCGAAGTTGGGGCAGGAAATTCTGTCGAAATCGGAATTATTTTTTTGTCTTCCTCACATGATTTATCGACATACAGAAGTCCGGATCCACTTGGCTAGGGTTCATTCGACGCACAATTGAGTAAGCTTTGCGATGGTGTGCATAAAAAATCTGTGGCTTTATTTTTGACGGAGCTACCATCTTTCAAAGTCACGACCAGTTTTTAGTTGGGCGCGCGGTAAGTGGTCTGATACTGCGGAGCGGTAGTGTAGATATATGCCGTCACTGACTTTTTTATAGGAAATTCAATTCTCTACAACATTGTTTATGTAAACTTTTGGTCTATATAGCGTTGTTTAACCAGCGTTTTGACGGGAAGGTAAGAATGCATCGATTTTTTTATCGTTTTATTTTGTTTCTGTCTAAACGCTGGATAAACAACGCTATATAGACCAAAAGTTCACTAAACAATGTTTCAGAGAATTGAATTTCCTATAAAAAAGTCCGCGACGGCATATATCTAACCTTGATAGTTTACGCGTGAGAAAGCTCGAAAGTCGGGAAATATTGAAAACCGCGCCGACTGGTAGGCGTTCGGCATATAATACGTTCGCTATAATCTCATTCGAAGTTTTGCCCTTTCTGAACATTTTCATTCGAAGCATTGCGCGTTCGGGTTTTTGCCCTTTCTAAACATTGCTCGTTCTGGGTTTCGACCCCAACCCACATTTTCTAGTGATCGAATTCGGTGAGGAATCGGCAAGTTAAGATAACTTGTTTCTTAGAAGCTTCGATAAATTCCATAATAACTCGGAAACTGTGTGAGATACGACGATAATGCAAATAACCTTTTTCGTAGAAAATTGAATTCTCTACACAAAAATATTGAATAAGATTATTTCCTTTTTCCAAAGTTTTTGAAATATTTGAAAAACGAAGTGCTTCATTTTTTCGATTATTTCAAAAACTTTGGAAAAAGGAAAAAAAAATCTTATTGAATATTTTTCGTACCAAATTTAATTTCCTACAAAAAAGGTTATTTGCACTATAGTCGTATCTCACATAGTGTTTGAGTTGTTATGAACTTCATCGAAGCTTTTAAGGAACAATAAGCTATCTCAACTTGCCGATTCCCCACCAATTCAATCACTGGAAAGTGTTTAAAATTGGCAACGAAGACGTACTATCCTGACGGGGACCTTACGACGTGGTAATTTTTGTGTGGATTGAGACTCTCGTCAACCAAAGGTCATTGCTAGTAATGTAATTTGTGAAAATAATAGGACGGACTATTTTTTTGTTTTCGAGAAAAATGGATTTGAAAAATATTGTAAGTCTCATATAGACCGTTCACAGCGACCGTCTCAAGCGCCGCGATAGCTACATTAGTAAGGTGCTTCGTTGGCAACCGTAACGCGTTGCGGGTTCGAGTCCTGCTGATGATTGTGTAAGCAATGTGCGAAGGCATATTATGTCAGCTTCGTAAAATTCAAATAGAAATGATAATTAATCCACAGTTTTATTTTTCTGTAACTTCACGGAAATTAATTTTATTTCATATACAACGTACATTTCTTTACGAATGAATAAAGGACGATTTGCGAAGAGGAAGACAGAAAGATATGTGAAAACCGTTTTTCCATTGAAAATAAATATCAAATGTAATTTAATTGGCATAATATCATTGAATATTATAAACAAATTGTATGAATGGACATTTTAATTTATATAGAGAGAAACATGAGAAAAAAATGACTTCAGCAGGACTCGAACCTGCAACGTTAGAGTTTCTAAACGAGCAGCTTACCACTGCATCTATCGCGGCTGGTTGAAAGGGTCGCTATGAACAGTCTATATGAAAGTTACAATATTTTTGAAATCCATTCTTCACAAAAGCAAAAAAACAGTGCGTCCTATTACTTTCACAAATGACATAACTGGTAATGATCTTTCGTTGACTGGAGTCTCGCTCTAAACAAAAATTACCACGTCATGAGGTCCCCTTGTGAGTGAAAAATTTGGGGAGTTCCAGATTTTTCGGTGCAATACTGCGGAAGGAAAAAAATATAACCTGTCAGGTGCCAAAAACCCTGTGTCAATCAAATGGTGAAATTCGAGGGCTTTGGGGAGGTACTTAAAATTGGTCTACCAGGCTGGGTTCGGCTACTTTAAAATTTTTATGTTACGCTTATTTACGGACCTTGTGACATAAAAATTCGTACGACACTTGTGAAAAAAACGTTTTCTGGACTCGTGTGATTGCAATACTCGCCTTCGGCTCGTTCTGCAAACTCACACTCGTCAGAAATTTTTTTTTCGTACTAGTGTCATAATATACTATTTTTTCTTAGACATTCAAACACATGGGAGGGCCAAAAAAAGTTTTGTCCCTAAAGAAAGACCACCCCATCACACATGTGTCATCCTTAAGCGTTGTACTTTTTCACAAACGCGATACTATTTTTGTTTGCCTCTGAGAAGAACCCGATGTCTCGACTGTGATCAATTTGTTGTTCCAGCAATTTTTGACAGGAGCGCAGCCTCCCGGAGCTGACAAAAATAATTGTCGCGCAGTCGCAGCGGCAAAGGATCGAATATTGTTACGAGACTGACAGCGCATCGGTTGAACAAACCTTTGGCCTTGTTGTCTTTGGTACAGCCACGCGGCTGCTGCGTATCAGGATCTATCCAGTCATAATCCGGATCTGGACATATATACTGTCCCATGAGCAAATTATTGCAGTCTATCTCGTAGGAATGATGCTCGGCTGCATTGCCAAATGCAATTCCTCCAATGAGCATTAATCCACAATATTTCATCAGCAAATGCATAATATTTACATCACAAGTTTTGTATATTTCGAGATCGGTCTTTCACTGTCAGCACCAAGCTCATCTTAACTTTTCTGCATCGTGTTTATTTTGTAAACAATTCTGTAACCGAAATATATTTATTTATTAATTATTATTATTATTATTATTATTGTTTTCGGTTCCACCCAGGTACCCGAGATAACAGAAGACCGAACTTGCCCGGCTTTGCCCTTAGCAAGAAGACTAGAGACTAGGAGACCGAACTTCTTACAAATTTGGTGGTGGGGGTAAGTCGAAATACAGCTGCAAGCGGTGGCGCTGCGGTTGAGGTGGTTCCGACCAATCGGTACTATCATGCTCACCATTTGCCAAGCTGCCCTCACGTACGTGTAGAGCAAGCGAACATAACCTTTGTGTGTGACGCGCTGGCATTTTATACGCAAATTGGTTGGAGCCGTAAGTTGTGATAAAAAAAAGTAATATAAAATTGTAATTAAAATGTATGATGAGAGAATTTGAAAAAATGTTCTTCCTTGATATATATGGAGAGAATAAAGAGTACTGTTAAAGTCCATGTAAACGAGGTACATATGTATCAATTGTATTTTTTTAAAAATTATTAGAGGTTCAATATCTAATATTTTCTAACTAAGAACACGTTTCAAAGTGATTTTGTATATATAAGTATGATTCATTCACTTCGATTGAAAAATGCACTTACCTTAGGAACCTCAAACAGTTTACTCTGACTCAAGCCACCACCGAGATATTTGATTCCGCAATTTACTATAGAACAAGGTTTGGGCATTTTTGCACCTAATAATTATTCATGAATCACGGAAAAAACAACTATTGCGAATTGTTAGGGGTTATTTTGGGGCGCCGTAGAGATCCTCGCGGGTGACTTGAACTAGCCGGGTCGGTGCGCGTACCTCATTGGTCGGTACCACCTCGATCGCAGCGCCACCAAAGCAGCTATGTACGGTCTCACCCGAACTAGTGGAGTTCGGTCTCCTGGTCTCTAGTCTTCTTGACTGCATGCTCCGTGGGTTTCATGAAATTCTGTCTTCTATCAGCTGTTTGCTTGTTGTTCGAAACTCCAATAATTCGTATTAAAATTTAAATTAACAGAAAAAAGAAATAAATCTAACCGCAACACGGATCACAAAAAATGGCGACGTTGAATCATTTGTTTGGCTCAGTAATGCAAAATTTAAAGCAAACTTTGACAAGTCCATCTAGTCTTAATCAAGGTAAGATCTAAGATTTTTTTGTTCATTTTGCTTCTGCTTAGCACATGGTACTTCGAGCAGAAAGCATTTTTCGGGTTCCCTGTTTCTAAATGGTTAAAAAACGGAACTCTTATACTATCACTCGGGTGTGTGTCCATTATCTTTCTGGCCATAAAAATCCATAGGATACTTCCCGTTCACTTAGAAACTGAAAATTTGGCATAAACGAAAGTTTCCAAGGTACAAGTTAAAGAAAAAATAAAAAAAATTATAAATTTTTAATTCTTTGCATAGTTATCATTGTTCATTATATTTTCACTTATTCGTCATAAAAATGTATACGGTCGAGCGGGGCGAGCATGAGACACGAGGTGCGAGTATGAGACACGGTACATTTAAAAAATCGATCGAACTTAATATAATAGCTGTCTGTAACCGTTCCCCTTAAAATGGGTATTTTTCAATGATTCTTGTTCCAATTTACTCGAGGACTTTTTTGTTATATAACAAAAAAGACAACAAAAAAAAAAAAAACGAAAATAAAAAAGTTTAAAAAAGTTTTTAAAAAAGCAATACGGGCTTTAGGTAATTACTATTGACAGTCTCAACCCTGTGAAACGCAGAGAGCTATTTTATTTGAGTCATCTTTACATTTTTTAGCCAATAACTCGACCAAAAACTTAAGAAGGTATAAGCTAGCCATCACCCCAATTTTTTTGGAGTTCATAAACATAATAAGCGAAATTCTATCAAAGTTTAAAAAAATCAAAATTGTCCCTGAATGAAAAAAAATTATATTACTTTATTTCGTCAAAAAATACTTGAAAATGATTTTGGGCGGCTATGGGAATATTTTTTTCGAAAAGTACATTCAAAAACATAAATTTAATATTCGGAAATATTTTTTGTGCTATTACTGGTTTTCAATATACATCGAATTGAAAAAAAATAATTCGATATTCAATTATGGATAAACCATGCATATTAAAATTCTAAAATAATTTGAGAGTATTCACAACACTATAAATAACTTTTGAAAAATGTATGAACACGTTCCGAGACAACTGAAAATTTGGGTGGCCCGCTTGGTGTAAAATGCCCAATGTAATACAGAGCCAGAAAAATGTATTCATTAATTTTTGTTAACGATCACAAAACTTGTCTTATATTCACCCCATACGCGGGGTGAGTATGAGACGTCTCAAGTTGATGTAACTTCACCAAATTTTTTTTTTCTATAAAACTTTATCAAAAAAAGACATTTATACTACAGCGATCGCAAATTTTGAGATATTCGTCTAAATATCTATTCACTAATAGATTTTTACCCAGGGTTGCATTTGGGTGAAATCCATCGAGAAGTTTTGAATTTATTATATTCTGAATTTTTCTAAAATTCATTATGATCGTTATAAATTTCGTAAACCTCGACCGATTAAGCTTCCACTTTCTAAAGGTATAGAACATTATTCGTCCATAAAATGTATGAAATTTGGCGGAGATCGGCTGAGTAGTTCGGATTTGACACAAACTCAAGTTTATCAATTTTGAGCCACTCCTGATTCGAAAATATTTGACTTGTCATGTTGAATCTCATGGATTCACATGAATCAACGGTTAGGGTTGCTCAGTATTGAATTCGGTGGCAATCCACCGATACGTTTAACTCTGAGGATGAATTTAAATGTTATACAGCCATTGAAGAACATTTAAGGTAGTACCTCCACAGATGCGTTGAACTAGGAAATGGTTGAAATTCGACATATATGTTATTTAATACATTATCCAAACATCTGTGCAATTTGAATGAGTTTGACCTCCCCAAACGTGAGATATTTACACTTAAAGTTGGCTTGTTTTACACGTATCAAATGCGTTATGATGGGCAAAAAAGAGCATTATTAATTCTACCGTCACGAATTAAACTAAGAAATTGATAATAAAACGAGGATAAGCTAGAGTAAGATATCACGAATAATGTGAAAAAAAATGAGAATGATTCACCATGTAGTTTCCAAGATATAACAATGAGAAGCCCTCACAATTTTGGTCGTATAGCATATATCCTGCTCGGCCTGCAAACAAACGAGTGCGTGGAGGGGGAACAGCGTGTATTGGGGCAAAGCCTCGACAGTCCCGGCAAAAAGTTTACTGGCAATGGTAGATCAAAAACAATCTTTGAAACATGAACATGGTATGTAAACTTTTGGTTGAGATTGTCGCGGAGGAACTACCTTAACGATCAGAACAAGCTGCGCGGTAAAACTCGCTATTTGCTTCCTCTGAATTGTAGGTAGTGAACGAAGATTTGTCTATGTGGAAATCAACGATTGAGGGGAAAAATGCTCCCTCATAGAGGAATTTTTGTTCATTACCTACGATTCAAAGCCAAAAAATAGGTAATAAAAAACATGCTTCCTCATGGAATAATCTTTGTTCACTACCTACGATTTAAAAGAAGCAAATTGAAAGTTTGAACTCGCAGCCTGTTTCGATATTTAAATGTTCATCAATGTTTCATCATCGCATGGCACAACATGAAAGAAAATTGGTAATGTCTGTTATAATAGTACCTTCGTTTCTTTACATTTGTATAAAACTTGGTTTTCCAATTAACGAACCATGATGAAGATTTTAAAGTTATTTCACACAATCGAAAATTCGATGCAAACACTATGATACGGTATCTCATTCTGGAAAAATCAGCTTGCATTATATTGTAAGAATCCGTTAATTCAAAGATACTCCAATGAGTAATTTTGTACTTATAAGGCTTGTAAGGCTTACGAGTACAAAATTAAGGCTCATAAGTTCAAAATTACTCATTAGTATATCTTTAAATTAACGGATTCTCACAATATAATGCAGACGAATTTTTCTCGAATGAGATACTGTATCAAAATGTTTGCAAGAAATTTTTCAATTATCTAAAATATCATTGAAATCTTTATCATGGCTCGTTCATTGTGAAGCCAAATTTTATACAAATTTGCAAAATAATTATTTTAACAGACATTAATAACTTTTATTTTGTGATATAAGGTAAAACGTGAACATGACAAAGATAACATAAAAGCTTTGTAAATGATTGTAGTATGCGTTCGTCACGCGTCCAAGAAAGCACGTACCAGTACAAGAACAAAGCCAGGCCATCCAAGACCGAAGCACAGAGGCTGGAAGGTGCAGGATGGCCACCAGGTTACAGCTGGAACGATTTTAGCCACTCAGCTAACAACGAGGTTTCATCCTGGACTTCACGTGAGAAACCATTTTCAACTCTTCTTTCATGACTTGATGGGTGAAGGTATCAAAGGCGCTAACCCACAAAGCACACATTTTACAGGACGGCGAAAAAACGTTCGCATTCGAAAAGTACTGCATTATTTATTACAATCAGAAAATGGTTCCTGGCGGAAACCCAATTTCCGTCTTCTCTGAAAATTTCAGCCAAAAAAAAAAAAAACAATTCGTTCAAAAGTTATAGCGTTTTGAAGGAAGCTCGGGGGCAAACTGCAGGGTACGCGGAAGTACCAAAGCCGCAACCTGCGAGTCGCGAGCGCTGTTCACCCGATGCTGCGACACGTACTGCTCGCCGTTTCTCGCGCGCTTGCGTGTTCCGTGGCATATCTACGCCAATAATCGTCTTATCGTATTGCGGTTTTGACAGTCGAATTCGTGACACGTGTCACGAGTGTTATGGGCTTTTGCAAAATTGGAAACCTCTTTTCATTCATTGCTAAAAAAATCACTTGAGCACGGAACAACATAACAGCGCGGGCCCACGTTTCCGCGGCTCGATCACCTACTTTTCACCCTAAGCAAAATATATCTCGGGTGGAAAACTTCGGTCGAATTCCCTCTCTTAGCGACAATCGGTGAAACGAATTTCCGTTCAGCCATTCTTTCTAAAACCTCGGATCTTTACAGAAAAACGTCGATTTTCCATAAGACCCAATAAGCAGGTTTTTTGCCTTTGGTACCTTCGCGCCCCTGCAGATACGACTTTGCACAATTTCGTTGATTTTTAATAAAAAAACTATTAACAATTTTAATGTTTTGCAAACGGCTACGTATTGGGGGACCTTAAAACTATCCAAAAAGTCAAAAAAACGCATTTCGAAAAATTGTGGGTTAGCGCCTTTGGTACCTTTTCACCCCTCCCGCGTGAACACACGAATAAAAACATGCGACGGTCACAAACTTTCAATTTGTCAGGTTGGCATGGGTAAAAATGGGACACTATGGGCTCTGGAACCAGGAAAGGTGGTGGTCACCTGCGAAAAAGTTGATCTCAATTGGGATCATACGTGGATCCAGCGATGCTACAGCGGGCGTGAAGGCCAACTTATTTACAAAAAACACTTCAACGTTATCCCCGAAGAACAGCACAATCGATTCAAACTCATAGACTTGCTTTAAAAAATCATATTCGTGTATGTTAGTCAAATAAACGAAAAACAAATAAGGGTTGATAGAATTTAAATGTATTGTATGAGCGTAAAAAAGATGCCAAATGAATCTCAGAGCGAACGAAACATGATGGATTCGGCCCATTGAAACGACTGATATTTCACAGGATTTTTAGGCTCATCCGACAGCGTGGCGAGTACTTGAGTCTTCCTGACGTGACAAGCCACCCGACACTGTCCTCCCAGCTCGATTATCGGTATTTCCTCGTCCCTGTCCTTGCATTCGATTATGAATTGAGAATGAAACATCACTGGGTCTCCTGAAAACATGCGTTCGTGATATTCACGATTGCGACTCTGGTGTGTGTGAAACGTTAAAACTTCGTACATACCCGGATATACTAGAAAGTCTCCACCAAATTTTTCTCCACTGGATACACAATATCCCTTTTCCCACAGATCCTTGTATGTTTTGTATCTTAAAATTTCTGAAGTCTTCACAGGATAATTCCATTCTGCGAGTTCAATGTCATTCCCATCTAGCCAGGGATATGCTGGAATCGAACCATTACAATAACCTTCAATTTTAACGACAATTTTACGTATTTGTTGGGAAGATTCTAAGCTCTTTCGTCAATTTATAGATATGGCGGCAAGGATTGCGACATTTATTGGGTCACCCGCATTCCCTTATTTTCAGTGCCTGGTATTGGGCTCGCATGTGTGAGGCTCGAGAAATTCAGAACGAGCAAAGTTAAGAATGGTCGAAATTTCGAACGCGCAATGTTTCGAATTGCAATGTTACGAACGGTCGCGTTTTTATAAGAAATTTATTTCTTTAAAACATTGTTTATGTGAACTTTTCGTCTCTATAGCGTTGTTTATCCAGCGTTTGGACAGAAACAAATATAACGATAAGACAATCGTTGCATTTTTACCTTCCCGTCAAAACGCTGGTTAAACAACGCTATATAGACGAAAAGTTCACGTAAACAATGTTGTAGAGAATTGAATTTCCTATAAAAAAAGTCAGCAACGGCATATATCTATCTGTGATAATTTACGTGTGGGAAAGCTCGAAAGCTAGGAAATGTGAAAAATCGCAGCGGTTTTCTATTTTTGAGAATTATCGTTAATTTGAAAATTAGCGAAAATTATCACAGTTAGATATATGCCGTCACTGACTTTTTTAATAGGAAATTCATTTCTCTAAAACATTGTTTATGTGAACTTTTCGTCTATATAGCGTTGTTTAACCAGCGTTTTGACGGGAACGTAAAAATGCATCGATTTTCTTATCGTTTTATTTGTTTCTGTCCAAACTCTGGATAAACAACGCTATATAGACAAAAAGTTCACATAAACAATGTTGTAGAGAAATAAATTTCCTACAAAAAAGTCCACGGCGGCATATATCTAACTTTCATAATTTACGCGTGGGAAAGCTCAAAAGGTAGGCGTTCGGAAGGCTACAATGCGATTCGAAATTTTGACCCTTCGAAACAATTTCAGTCTGCGCCGCGACCGTTCGTAACATTGTCGTTCGAAGCATTGCGCGTTCGAAATTTTGGCCTTTCTGAACATTGCTCATTCTGAACTTCGAGCCCCACCCATGTAGAAAACTAGGGACGCGAAATAACTAGTGTTCTACATGTCGATAGCTTTGTTATTTTCATCGATTATTTTACCTACCCAACCCTGGCCATATCTATACCTTGGTCTATTTTTTACCGGTGTGAATCTGCAGCAACGCCTGAGATTTTTCCAATTCAGGCAATTTAGCCATTTCCTCTGTCATCAAAGCTTCTCTGTCTATCTCAATATTGTTCAATGCATTGTGCGTTTCTTCGTCCAATGGTTTCTTCAGCTTTTTCTTCGGTGTCTTCATGCCCAATATTTTTCTTTTCTTGCCTTCGACTATTTTGTCCATCATCGTATGAACCTGATGGCAAACTTACACTCATGAACATCTGTGCAAACGAGTGTTAGCGGTTACCCGCAAAAAAAATTGTTTGGACCGTCAGCGATTAATTCTTCGAGAAAAAAATTTCTATTTGCTTCCTTCTCCACAAGGAACTATTCGAGAAATCAATTTTGGCATCATCAAGGCAATACACAAAGTTTTGTGTATTGCCTTGAATTTTGAGGAATCCATTTGCAAGTTTTAACTAACCACATATTTTATATAGAATTGTCTATAAATCGTATCATTAAAAAAAAAAAAAGACTTTCCCGTACATAAAGATGAAATATCTTATCACAGTCGAACGCATTAAATTAAATCGATGTGATTTCTAGCTGATTTTTTACAAAATATAATGAACGTTAACTATACGCGTTATTCAAGCACGTTGTGCCAAACATTTCCAAATTGCAGAGGTTGAGCCTTGCAACTGACTTGCTCCACAGTCTACTTATACTTAGCAATCTTCACCAAATTCTAAACCTCGGGTAAAATAGGGTTAAATCGCCATTTTTGCTTCCTCATAAAGGAAGCTTTGTTTTGGTGAAAATCTTTTTTTTTTAAGATGTTCATTAAAACGTGTTCAGAATGTCCCGAAACATCCAAAAATCATACACAGAAAAAATGTCCGGATGTGCGTGTGTGTGTGCGCGCGTGTGTGTATGTGTGTATGTAACATTGGTTGAACGTTTATAACTTGAGAACGGCTCGAGATATCAAGCTGAAACTTGTCACACATGTACAGGGTTCTCGGGGCATAGCACAATTAATTTCTTAGAAAAATCCATGCAGATCTTTCGATTTTACGCGATTTTTACAAAATTCAAAAATTTATTTACAGTCTCTAGCTCCCACAATTTTAGAGATATCGAGCACAAATTTAGTATAATGTTGAACGACTACAGGGAGATGCTTGTTACTGAATTTGGAAAAAATCCATGGAGTACTTTTGTTTTGAGAAATTTCAAAAGGTGTAAAAAACGGTGTGCGCACTCTAGCTGGCGCAATTTTCTAGATATCGGACTTAAATTTGGCACGAAGTTGCACCATTATCAAAAGGTGTTTCGGATGGAATTTGGGCAAAATCCATCGAGCCATTCATTTTTTATGTCGTTTTGAAAATTTTCAAAAATCGACGTAAGTGCTCTAGCTTTTTTTATTACTTTTCACGATGTGAAACTCGCATTTATCAAAATATTCTCAAACATACATTTTTTTTCTGAAAGGATACACCCTTAGCTACAAAATTTATCTATAACAGTTTTATGTATCCTTTACTCTTTATTGAGCACCTCCATTTGAAAAAAAAAAGGTCAAAGCGGTTTTTATACCCCACCCAGTAGGATAATAAAATCACTGCTTTTCGGGTCAAATATAAATGCAAACTAGTTGTTTCAATGTTTTTTTATTACTTTAAACTACGAAAAAAAAAAAAAATTTTTAACAATTTCCAGCATCAATTATCGCTGTAGCCCTGGCTTTTTCACTCCACTGGTTATTCAAACCGGCATACTCTTTTTCGCGCAAAACCACGCGATCCGAAAACAAATGCAAATAAATAATTTTCTTGGAAAATAAGTTGGAAAATAATTTTCGAATTCGGGTTAATGCTGAATCACGAAATGCTGCTCCAAGGAAAACAATTATCGAATTTTTAAAAGCCCCTTTCGACGTTGACCAACCATCCAGACAGCATTTTTTTTTTTTTTTCACGCCGCTCAACGTGCTTATGTTACTGTGAAAATTGTCAAAATGCACATGCAGCCACCAAATACAGGGTGGGTCTCAAAGTTTCGAATTTTCAATGTTTTCAAAACTCATAAGTTCGAATTTTTTAAATTCGAATTTGAATTTATCGCAGATCCAAATTTCCGAATTTTCTTTATTTCGACTGGTCATGTGACTTGATGTGTCATGTGTCATGACTTTGAGAAAATTCGTACGATCAGGTCGATAAATCGGATCTACATGCTTCGAAACAAATGTATCGACACGCCAATGTTTCGAACGGTCAATGCTTCGACGAATCAAAAGTTCGACAACGTATACGAGGTATTCCACATCACTTCAGCCAGTGAAAAAAAAAATTCACACATTTTTGAAAAATTTCTGACGTTTTTCTCCTGAATTAACATTTTTTTTTAAATTTTCCATTCAAATGACTGTATCTTTAGCAGGATTTGACGTATTTACGTTGGTAAAAAACGAAAATGTGCGTCTTTTTATGGCCTTCCAGAAAAAAAATTCTACTTCAGCTTTCATTGCGCAAGTTGAACGTCCGTTTCAGGGCAAAATATGCAAAAATATTTTTTTTCTCAAAAAAATGCACTCGTTATTTCAGTTTTCAAAATTTCCCCAAATTCTGAATGCGAAAAACGAATTTTCGGTATTTTTTATATTGTGGGATCGGTAATCGGTAATAAAACGTTGATTAACGAACAAAACTTTAAAAACATTTTTTTTAATGTCGGCACTTGGTGAATATATTTGAATAAAATAACTTAATTTTTTTCAAATTATTTGTGGGATTTTTTTTTTTACTGGCTTAAGTGATGTGGAATGCTTCATACATAGATATAGTGATGTAGCAGCTTCTTCAAGTGTGTTAAGATTGCACCTCTTACAATCTTCGCACCACTATACCTTTACATACGATGTCGAAACATTGGCCCGTCGAAACATTGACCATTCGGAATCGTGACCCTTTGCAAAAATTTGACTTTCGATACATTGCATTTCGATTTTTTTTTTTTTTTTTTCTATGGACAATCAGAACCTTGCACTGTCGAAACATGCACTTTCGAAACTTTGGACCGTCGAAACATTGAATATGCGTCACTTTGAGACCGAAATACAAGAGTTGCGCATCATCGACCGCGACTTGCCTTATGAACGGATAATCGTTACATTAACCCTTAGTCCGTAAACGTTTTTTCAGCACCTTTAATCCGTAAACCAGAGTCGTTTTTGTCGTTGCCTTTTTTTAAAACATTTAAACGGCTGCAAAAAATCTGAAAGAATTCACGAAGGTTCTTCAAGCCTCCAATAAAAAGTCCCAATCATAAAATTATGAAAAATTAATTTTTTAAATATATTTTTTATACAAAAGATGAGGCAACCTGGGACAACATTTGATTATCGACAGGACGAAAACGACCCTGGTTTACGGACTGGGGGTTAATTGGTTCGAATACGAGCCCCAAATGGTTATCTTACCCACTGGCGATTCAACCCCGTCTTATCCCAAACGCAACGACACATGCAATAAATTTTCACCGAACATCAGGCTCTACCGAATATCGATGGCGAATACACAACGAACAAACATTCGATCGAACCTGACACCGACGCTCCTCCCTCAAAAATTTTTCTTGCTCGTGAAACAATTGTTCCCTGTACGCGTCAACGACTTGTTTCAAATCATCCGAAGGTTTCTTTTGCAAACAACTGTGGACCACCAGTCTGGCTATATTCTTTTCCAAAAGCAGAGTAACTTCTTCCGGCATGAGCATGAGAGGCAGACCATGGAGAACATCTTGTCTCGACTTTTTCGGCAAACATCCGATCAATTCTCCGATTATTCTGTGGTTTTTCCTCAGAGTCAACCAATCTTGAATTAAAATCAATAAAAATAGAAAAAAAAAAAAATACACATATTTACTGCTAGTCCACTGGTTTAATTGTAACAAACATCATTGTCGTCTCATTATCATCGTACCTTCGGCATTCCACACAAACACTTGTCCCTTCGAAAGCACAAGATCGATCATCTTGTATTATTTTGCTTATTTGGACCAGAATAATAAGTTATTATATTCGCTTGACAAGTTCATTGCCGCATAAAAATCAAAACTTGCGGTCAGGAAGAGCTCAGAAGTGCTCGGGCCACAGCCACGGTGTTACCAGAGATGAGTAGAGAGCAAGGAGACTAGAGACCAGGAGACCGAACTCCAATAGTTCGGGTGAAACCGTACATAGCTGCATTGGTGGCGCTGCGATCAAGGGGGTACCGACCAATGGGGTACTCGCATCGACCCGGCTAGTTCAAGTCATCCGCGAGGGTCTCTACAGTACGTCAACATAACCTCTAACAATTCGCAATAGTTGTTTCTCCGTGATTCATGAATAATTATGGGGTGCAAAAATGCCCGAACCGTGTTCTATAGTAAATTGCGGAAGCAAATATCTCGGTGGTGGCTTGAGTAAGAGAAAACTGTTCGGAGTTCGAAAGGTAAGTGCATTTTTCAATCGAAGTGAATGAATCATACTTATCTCTACAAAATCACTTTGAAACGTGTTTTTAGTTAGAAAATATTCAATATTGAACCTCTTATAGTTTTTCAAAAATGCAATTAATACATATTTACCTCGTTTACATGGAGTTTCACAGTACTTTTTATTCTCTACATATATATCAGAGAAGAAAATTTATTCAAATTCTCTTATCATACATGTTAATTACAATTTTATATTACTTTCATTTTAATCCCAACTTACGGCTCCAACCGATTTGCGTATAAAATGCTAGCGCGTCACACACAAGGGTTATATTCATTTGCTCTACACGTATGTGAGCGGGTGGTGGCTATTTAACTTCCGCCGAATTACCTCATCATGATTGATCACGATTTACCCAATCCCAGTTCGGGTTCCTCCCGATTTACCCTCGCTTCATCACGTGACACCCGCATTATCGGGATGGTCGCACACAAGCTTTCCCCAGTTCGCCGCCATGGCGCATTGCTACTGTGGGAGTTGACTACTGTGGCAGTTGGCCCTGAATTTATCTCGATCCGTGCGCGTGCGCGCAACGTCATCTCAAGCGTTTTATCTCGACCCGAACATCGTCTTTACCGACCGACCTTATTCGGTAGTTAGCTCGGCTTCCGAGCGCAGCACCGAGCGCGTCGAATTAGCGAGTCTCGACATTTGGCTCCTAATTCGAGTTTCTACTACGAAATTCACAGCCCCGGTAGCTTGTACGATATTAAAGGCGCCGCGCTCAGAAAGAATCTTGAAAATTCGAGATCTTCTTAATGCCCGATTATATATGTTACATTATAAATTATATAATTACATTTGATATTACATGTAACTCGAAACACATTTCGAGTTACTTTTTATTCGTGATTTTCTCTTTTATTCTAAGCCGAAATAAATTTAAATCTCTCAGAGTAACAAGAACGTATGGCAGCACATATTATCATCGCACGTTTGAATTAATTATATTGTATTTGATATTATTATATTATTCGATAAATGCTGTGCAATATGACGTTATAGTACTTACAGAGACATGGTTGCATTCTGGTATAGGCGATGCGGAACTACAGTTTAAAGGATACTGTGTCTCCAGAAGAGATAATGTCCGATGGATTCGATGGAAAACGAGGAGGAGGAGTTTTAATAGCAGTTCGATCAAATATAAATAGCGCACAATGCGAAAAAAGAAGAGCTGGAATCGAACAAATATTCATCGATATTTCGCAAAAAGAAAATAAATTATTAATTGGGGCAGTTTATATACCGCCGACGTCAGATACTGAGACTTATGAGTCACACATGGAAGAAATTACAAGATTGGTCAGCGAACGGCCCGCATACAACGCTATCGTTTTAGGGGATTTTAATCTCCCGGGAGTCCGGTGGGAGAGAAACGATGACGGTGTTCATTGCAATTACGCACCAGCGGAAGCTGGATGTAGAGAAAGGGCACAAAGAGTGAGCGAATCATTTGAATTTCTCGGACTGGACCAATACTGTGAGTATCCCAATAGATATGGGAATTTATTGGATCTTGTATTCGCGGACACGGAAATAAACGTGTGCGAAGTAAATGATCCAATATTAGAAGAAGATATAGCGTTTCACAAGGCACTGAATATAGTAATTGACGGGAAATCATACGATTGCTTGGACTTCCATGGAAGCATGTTCGATTTTAGGCTTGCCGACACTGAAGCAATCTCAGCTGAACTAGCGAGTGTGAACTGGGGACTTGAATTTGAAAATAAGAGGGTATCAGAGGCGGTTCATGCTTTCTACGGAATCCTACACTCAGCGATTGCTAAGTTCACGCCAGTGAGAAGGCTGAATAACAACACTGCAGTGAAATGGATACCAGAACACCTGAAACGCCACATCCTAGAGAAGATAATTGCTCACAGGGCATATAAACAATCGAAATCACTAGAGGGCTACCAGCGGTTCAGTCGACTTAGAACCGAGTGTAAAATAATGTCGAATGAAGCCTATAACGCATACGTCGAAAGAATAGAAGAAGAGATTCCTTCGAATATAAAAACATTTTGGAATTTCGTAAACGAGCGTCGGACGGGGCATGGACTACCATCAAAGATGGAGCTTAACGGAGGAGTGGCAGAAGGAGGAACTGAGGTGGTAAATCTTTTCGCGGAATTCTTCAAATCGGTGTACACAAATTACGATGTGCAGGGGTACCAAATAACTTCGGCAGCTGCTCGAGTTGATATTACGTCCATGGGGATCGAACGAGGACAAGTCAGAAGTCGACTCCTGGATTTAGATGTAAACAAAGGCCCGGGACCAAATGGAATTCCACCAGTAATTTAAAAAAAATGCGCGGAAGTGTTAGTCGATCCAATCCACTATCTGTTTGGCCGGTCCCTCGAAACTGGTGTCTTCCCGAACATTTGGAAACAAAGTTACATCACACCGATACACAAGAGTGGATCGGCGGTATCAGCAGAAAACTACCGGTCGGTATCGATAATAAGCGCGTTGCCAAAGGTTTTTGATGACCTCGTGAACAGATATCTATCGGAAAGATTAAGAGACATTATTATTCCCGAGCAACATGGTTTTACGTCCGGGAGATCGACGGTGACGAACCTTTTACTGTACGAGGACTACGTCACGAGTGTGCTTGAAAAAGGAGGACAAGTAGACTCGATATACACAGATTTTTCAAAAGCCTTTGACTCGGTATGCCATACAATTCTGTTTCCGAAACTTAAGTCGATCGGCATAGGAGGAGTTCTACTCCAGTGGATAAAAGATTACCTTAATGGAAGAACGCAACAAGTGAGATACAAGAGCTTTTACTCCCAAGAATTTCCAACACCGTCAGGTGTGCCGCAAGGGTCTCACCTCGGACCACTGTTGTTCTTGGTGTTTATAAACGACATCGCGGCATGTTTCGTTCACTCTCGATTCTTACTCTTCGCCGTCGGCTTAAAACTCTTCCTCGCAGTGGAAGGGGAGGAGGACAGTAGAAGACTCCAGCAAGATCTTGATACCTTAGGGGAATGGTGTGACCAGAATCGTCTTACGCTGAATCTCAAGGAATGTAATGTGATAACCATATCAAGAAAGAGGAATCGTCTACAATACGAGTATGTCAAAGGGAATACACAATTGGAGCGAAAGGACTGTATAAAGGATCTCGGAATACTAGTCGACAGCAAGATGAGTTTCGTGCAACACATAGCCAGTATAACTAGCCGGGCACTTCGAGTACTCGGATTTGTAACCAGATTCTCGGCCGATTTTCGAAGAGTCAGCACAGTTAGATCTCTATATATGACACTCGTCCGTCCGACGCTGATGTACGCTTCGGAAGTTTGGACACCAGCCTACATGGTGCATTCCCGAAAATTGAAAAGGGTGCAACACAAGTTTCTAAGAATGGCAGCTTTTAAACTGGGGCGCTCGATGGGCCGGGATCAACACGACTATTCTGAAATCGCAAACTCCCTTCGGATACCAAGTCTTCGGTCGCAAAGAGACTTCAACGACCTGTACACAATGTACAAAATGAAAACGGGATTAATCGATCGTCCAAATCTTGCATCAAGACTCGAACCACGGGAACCTGTGAGAGCACTCCGAAATACTCGGAATTTCACAACGCCAATAGCTCGATCGGATTTTAGTGCGAGATCGGTTATACACAGGTTGTCGAATCTAGCGAACCGAACCCCAGGTTTAACCTTTAGCATCTCTCAAAACGAATTCAGAACCTCTTTATCTGTAAACATTTTAGACTATCATTGAGCTTTAACTCTTTAATCTTTAATATATCGCAAAATGAACTGAAAACCTATATTTTTTACTGTAAATATGTTATATATATGTATTTTCGACTATAAATTAAAATGTATAAAAGGGACGCGTCCCGTTGAAAATAAATAAATAAATAAATAAATTATAATATATCAATAATGTATTTTATCCGAATTGTTTTTTCAATTCGATTAAACAGATTTGCGGTAAGGTAAGTATAAGGTTCGAAATAATTGATAAAATATATCAAATTATCATGGTTGAATGATTTCCTTTTAATATTTTACAATATATAAATATTACGTAGTTCATAACGACATAAACTAATGAAGAAGCAGCTGATATGAATCTGTATTTTCATTTCGTTGAATTTTTTACAATTTGAATTTCGTCTGCGCTGAGTGCATCCTATATATACTCTTTTCGCTGGTCACGCTGTGCTTATATATGGGGTATTCCAAATGAAGCCGTGGGGTGATTTCCCTCGGGTCCGCCGATCGTTGCACACATTTTTTTTGGCTTTGTTTCGACTTTAAGTAGACTTTAATTTTTTTTCAGAATTTTCCCGCTACGTCTAAGGGTGATGCGCGCGCATCAAAGTTGCAAAAATAAGAACAAAACAAATGAAGGACCGTTTTTAAAATTCTGATTTTTTTTCCAAAAATTGTGAGTGATGAAAAAATACTTTTGTTCTGAATTTGGGAGTGGGCCGAGGCTTGCTTGTATTAAAAAAAAAAATTTTTGCTTTTTCAAATCTTCAAAATCGGAAAAGTTCCTAAATCTAAAAATCATTACATACTTAGAAAAAAAAATGAAAAACAAAATATGTCTTGAAATATGTTGATATTTTGCATATTTCGAATTTTGATTTTGAACTTTGCTGACTTACAAAATTAAAAAAAAAAATATAATAATAATCATTATATGTGTGAAAAAAATAAACAAAAATAAAACATCCCATGAAAAATGTTGATATTCTGCATATTTCGCAAATTAACTCAGAATTTTTTTCTTATTTCATAAAAAAAAATAACCATGGAAATTCATTAGAAAAAGAAAAATTGGCTTTCAAATCGGCGTGAACTTTGTAAATGTAGTTTGAATTCACTTTCCGAATTGTATTTTAGGGTTTCATTTGGAATACCCCATATATATATATTGCAACGGATCGCGAGGTACCTCCTCTCCGACGCGCAAGCTCGGGCTACCTGGAGAGGCCCAACCCCCCTCTTTTTCATCCGCGCGCAGAAAATTTCACCAGGGCCGCGTAAATCGGAGCACGGAGATCAGGTAGGTACACGGGAGAATGAAATTACGGTTTCAATATATATATATATATATATATATATATATATATATATATATATAAAATTGATCGTTTTATAATAATTCAGAAGTGGGATGAATCGCGCTTAAAGTGAAATTACGTGGGTGACCGGGGTTTTCATAAGTAGCCAACGGCTTTATTTGAATCCGATGCGAAGGACCTAACCGGAAGTGCGTTGAGTCCTGCGTTAGCTAGTGCGCGAATACGTCGATCGGGACGAACGTTCGCGAAACCAGACAGGACGGACGGCGTGACCCATGGTCGACGAGGCTGAATTTGAAAGGTTTATGCAAAAACAGACGCAGGAGCGCGGGAGAGTACGGGGCTTGGCCATGGCTTCGTCAAATAGTTCGGCGGGACGGCCGGGAATAAGCCCGCCACATGGGGGACCGGAAGATGTTGGTAATCCGCCATTATCGGCACCTGCGCACGATGGTCACCCCACTGGGGCGAGCACTGTACGCCCCACCCTCGTTTCGCCCCCTACGGACGCGACGATGTCGATGCGCGAGTGACCCGGCACCGCTGAACTGCCTGGACCCTTCGGGTCTCCGCGACGCGCAAGTTAACCCACCTCTGGTAACGGTATTTCGCAATTTGTTATCGAATGAGAACTGCGATGAGGCGCTCTCGCAATTGTTCGCGGGACTGCTGACAATTCAGCAACAGGCGGTACAGCAGCCGCCACCGCAGGCCATACAATTAAACTTACCATGTGATTCCGGACTTGTCAAGGAATATCGAGGATTTCTCAGGTGACGATGGCTGAATGCAAGCTGGCGAATGGATTAGGAACTTTGAAGCGATGCAGCGCTTGCACGATTTGCCCGAGGATTATGTATTCAAAGCCGCACGAATGCACCTGAAAGGAGGTGCGCGCGATTGGGTGAGAAGTCGAGCGCCCGAAATTCAAACATGGGACGAATTTCACGACGCATTTCGAGAGACGTTTATTATCCGCGATGACCTGTCTACGAAATGGACGAGGATGAAAACGCGCATTCAGGGGAAAGACGAATCATTAACCCAGTATTTCCATGCAAAAATTAAGCTGTGCAGTGCACTCAGACTGACAATGCGCGAGGAAAAAGCAGAAATCATTGTCGGATTGTGGTTACGGGAGCTTTGTAACGCCGTCATGTCCGCAACGCACATCGGTCCTGATGCGCTATTGCACGACCTGCTGTATTATAATAAAATGTTAGCGCAACGAGGGGAACGCATCAAGGCGGAGCGAGAATCAGCGTCCGCGAAACCGCGGCAACCAGTTCGATTTGCAAGTGCGGGATCATCGACGTCAACCCGGGTCTCTAGAGGTGCGAGTGACACGCGTGTGAAACCGGCGCCAACAGCGCGAACGAACAACGGTGAACGCGAGTGTTTTAATTGCGGTAAATGTGGACATCTCGCGCGGGAATTTCCCGAACCGCGAAAAGAAATTTCGTGTTTAAGTGTCGTGGTAATGGTCACATAAGTCGAGCGTGTACCACGGCAGGGGTAACGAGTGGAAATCGAGTTCAAACGATTGGCAGACCAAACGACTAGTCGGCGGTTAAATATGTGAAAAATGCAGTGATCAACGGACGTGAAGTGATATCGTTCATCGACACCGGTAGCGCGGAATGCACCATTCGAGCGACGCGAGTGCGAACCGAACAGTTCAAGGTGTCCATTTTACCGACCGAATTTAAAGGTTTCGGTCCGCTGGAGTTCGTGGTTACGAGTCCGGGTATAGTGCACGCGAGCGTTGTGATCGTCGGAGTCAAGGTGGCAAACGTCGCGTTACGCGTAGTGCCGGACGACTCTCAACCGGTTGGAGCAATTATCGGCCGGACATTTACCAACCAAACGTATGTAGAGTATCACAAAGTCGGAGAAATTCTGACGTGCCGCCGTACCCAAGAGTTACCAACGGGGGTCGACGTACCCCCCTCCGTACGCGCTGAGCCGGCGACAGGTGTCGCGTTACCGCTACATTTAATCGGGTTCGTGAACGTTGTAAACAACCGAGACGACTATATTATTCCAGTTGTCAATTAGGGAGAGCGCGAGCGGGCCATTGCGAAAGGGGAGGCAACAGTGCGAGGGGAATTGTCGCGCGTGCTTAGGATCGAACGATCGACGACAAAACCACCTGACGTGCCGATGACAGCCATCAACATTGGACCGGAGCAGCCGCAGGATGTCACACGCGACCGACACCAGTTGATCAACGAGTTCCGCGATTGCGTATCAGTGGGATTGCATGACCTTGGATGTACAAACGCACTGACGATGGACATTAAGGGAGCTAGGAATGCGAAACCCGTGCACAGCAAACCATACCGTGCCACCGAGAACCAACGTAAGGAAATGAAAGTTATTTTGAGCGAATGACGGAAGGCAGGGATCGTAACGGACACACAGTCTCCATACGCGAGCCCCGTATTATTAGTTAAAAGGAAATCAGGCGAATCACGGTTATGCGTTGACTTTCGTTCCCAAATCAGATCAGGGACGGGTGCACTTTCCGCTTCCAAATATAGACGATCACCTTGCACAAATCCGAAGTAGCTCGTTGTTCGTGGTACTTGATCTAACCCATGGTTATCTGCAAATTCCGCTATCGAGCGATGTACGTGAGAAAACCGCGATCATTACTTCAGAAGAAACAGTTGAATCCACGCGAATGATTTTTGGTTTAATGAATGGGCCAGCGTATTTTTTTCAAAAGCGATGCACAAGGCTCTTGGTCCCCTACGCGATAATGTTTTGTTTTATTTAGACGATATTCTGATTCCGGAAAATAGTTGGTAGGATTTAAAGCCCAAACTTTGATCAGTCCTAGAAGCGCTTCGGAACGAGGGTTTGATGGTCAAGCTCGAAAAATGTCGTTTTCCGTACTGTCAAGTATCGTATTTGGGCCACGAAATCTCGGCTAACGAAATCGAACCGGGGTCAGGCAAGACGTTAGCGATGAAAGCCTTTTCGGTTCCGCGTAATGTTCATGAGGTACGAAGATTTTTGGGCCTAACAAGCTACTTCCGTAAATTCGTACCGCGGTTTGCGCATGTCGCAGAACCCTTGAATAAGTTATTGAAGAATAACGTACCGTTTTATTGGGGTGAACCCCACCGCCGTGCGTTCGAAGCACTTAAGACCAGCTTGGCTGAGCACCCGGTGCTTCAAACGTTCGATCCCAGTGCCGAAACCGTTGGAATGTTGATGCAACGAGGCGATGCGGGCAAGCTAAGGCTAGTATATGCGATTAGCTGGCGTACGAGCAAACCGGCGACCCACTACCACAGCAAGTTGGAGTTGTTGGCGGTCGTGTGGGCAGTGTCTCGATTGCGTACGATGCTCGTGAATATATCTTTTACGATAGTTACCGATTGCCAGGCGCTGTGCTTCCTGAGTACGCAGAAAACCCTCAACCCACAGATAATCCGATGGAACGACCTGCCTAGCGAGTACGATTATAAAATCATTCATAGACAGGGCGCGAGAAATGCGCATGTAGGCGCGTTGGGTCGCTCACCTGTAGAAGCCCCTGACGGACTCAATAAGTTGTCAGTTATGATGATTCATGGTGACGACGACGCAGTGAGGCTGTACCACTTCATAGACGAAGGGCTCAAACAAAAGAAACTGATCGTTGAGAAGGCTCCGAGGTTACGTACGAAGTATGAGCAGAGCTGCGTAAACGAATACGAAATTGTAAATGGAATAGTGTACAAACGTAGAGGGGAGCGATTATTGTACGTGGCTCCGCACGTAATGCGTAAAAGCATCTTGATACGATTCCATGACTTAAAAAGCCATCAAGGGGTGGATCGAACTGTTGCACGGATCCGCGAACATTATTATTTTCCAGGGATGAGGTCGTACGTTAAGCGGCACATTCAGGCGTGTTTACAGTGCATTTCGAGTAAAACGAGACCAGGCAGACAAGCCGGGGAGCTGCACCCCATTTCACCTGGTCATAGACCGTTTGCTGTGGTCCACATGAATTAGTTAGGCCCATTCGTAACAAGCGCGAGGGGCAATAAATATGTACTAGCAATTGTTGACAATTCAACGAAATTCAGGGTCATACGGGCCGTCAAGGACACACGAACCTGCTACGCGTCCTTGATGAGTTTGTCCGCGAGTATGGGGCACCAGCTCGTTTTATTACAGATCGCGGAACGTGTTTCACTGCGCAAACCTTTGAACAATTTTGTCGACGTCACGGGATACGGCACACGCTCAACCCCCCGCGTCACCCCCAAGCCAACGGGCAGGTAGAACGGTTCAACGCCACCTTAGTACCGGCAATTCGAAACAATCTCGACGACGACGATGGCAAAAACTGGGATAAACATTCACGAAAACTTGCGATCGATGACTTAAGTACGTATAAAAGCCCGCGTGAATTACAAAACACAGTGAGAGAACAAATATTGTCGGAGCAGGGCAAAACGAACGTTCGATATGATGTTGGTCGTGCGCGAAACGTGGATTTTGATGTAGGCAACATAGTATTTATGAAAACCACGCCGAATGCGACAGGAGAATCCACGAAATTGTACAAGAGATATCGAGGTCCGCTTGTGATAATACGATAGTGGCCTAGCGATACGTACCATGTAGCAGATTTGAATGATAGTGCGGGTGGGGACGACGTTATGCAACCACCGCGCACGCGAGTCAACTTAAGTTGTGGTCGGCTGCGAACGACCTATTCGACGACGCCGATGTCGGGAACGACGAAGTTCTCGGCGACAACCCCAAAACCGCGTCAGCGGTTACCCGTGTCGACCCACACTACCGCTCAGAATTATCAGAACACTAACTAAGCGCGCCGCCAAGAATCAATTCATTTGAATCAAAATTCAGCTATCGTGAAATTTATTATTATTATTTACTAACAATACACCGATATCGCTTACTTCAACGAAGTAGAATTTTGTTGAAGGGGTTCCCGGGTGTACTTGTACGTTAATCTGCGGCTCAACGATTTCAAATTCATTGCGACTCGTTGCGAATCGCGATAGGTTCTCGGTTCCATCGGTACGTTTTACCTGCAACAATTAACTTTCTCGACGCCGAGAATTTGGATTCTCCGGGCCGTTCTCGTCTTACCCACGATCAAACTCAGTTCTCGTCGGCAAAAGTGAATGAGAGATCGAACACTGTGCAGGTGATTGCAGACTGGAATGCATCGGTTGCTGTTAGCCCCCGTACGGGTGGCTTTCGTAGTTCGGGCGCGGAGCTTTTGCCCAACGCTTCGGAACTCGATGCAATACACTACGGAACATAGCTCTCGTTCGAATTTGTTTCGATAAATTAGTCTCGCTCCTTTGATAAGAACAAACATTTTTTCGAAAAAGTTCACGTTGCGCATCCCGCACGCCGAGCGTTCACTCAACGCTTTGGAGTTGATGCGTGCCACGGCGCAACACAGTTCTCGAATCAATTTTGTAACTATGGGTAGTCAAGCGATCCCGATTGCTCCAACGAAGTCTAGTTGGTTGGACGAACTCTCGCAAACCTTATTTTTAGAGATAGTTCTCGAAGAACTCGTACCTAGTACGATGGAAATTATTTACATGTCTCGAGTCAGAGGGTTCGATTTTCCGTGCCGCTCTCATCCTATCCACCCAGCATGTTTATAATTTTCCCCTTTATTGCTACGTCCTCTACCCCTTCCGTACACTTTACCGCTTTTTTTTGCTTTCTCCGATACCAACTCCCATCTTTTTTTGCAGATTAACAGGTGTTCTATTGTCTAATTCTTTTATTTACATATTCTACACGTCCATTCCTTTTCCCCTTTCTTTCCCGCCCTCTCTATGTTGCCGCATCGTAACCTCGCCCACATTTCCTTGTCTCTTCCCCTTACCCCCCCTCCTCCGCCCAGTATTTCGATGGCATCGCATCGCCCTCTATTATGTGTTTGTACCTCTCGTTATACGTTGATTTTTTCATGTTTTCCTTTCCGTTCCTTGAAATGTTTCTTTTCAAGTTTTCGAGCCCCTCTTCAATCCTTTTATCTACTCCCTCCACTTCTCGCCGTTCTCTTATCATTGCTATTACGTCTTCTATCTTCAATTCTTTTAATATCTTAGCTAAGTTTCTCCCCCACTTTGACGGGTCCCCCTTATTATCGCTCTTACTTCTTCCAATTAGCAACTACCTCGCCGCCTCCGTTCGTAAAACTTCCTTCACGTACCGTAATGCCCTTTCTCTTATTTGGTATTCAAACGTGGGCACTCCCAGCTCTTTTCTCAATATGTAACTGGGTGTTGTTCGATCCACCCCGAGTGCCATCTTACAATATCTACTTTGAACCTGTTCAAACATACGTGTCTCTCCCATTCCCCATATCTCCATACATTGCTCCTGCTTTTACTATTGAGTTTAACAAATGTAGCCTCTCCTCCATTACGTCTCTCCCCGCCCTCTTCCATATTCCCTACACCATATTCGTTGCCTTCTGCGTTTTCCGTGTCAATTTCTTTCCATGTGTCCATATCGAATTTATAGACGTGAACCAATATCCCAGGTATTTAAATTCTTTAACTATCTGTATCTGTCTCTCCTTTGATTTCAAATTTTTCCTCCCTGGCTCTTCCGCCGTTAGAAAAGATCATTATTTTTGTTTTCTTCGCATTTATTTCCATCCTTATTTTCCTTTGCCCAAAGTTGTAGGTCTTTTAAAATACTTCTTAATCCTTCCCCCGATTCAGATAATGCCGCGACATCATCAGCATATTTTATCGCAAATATTTTTTCTTTTCCCATTACATCTCCGCCCTCATTCTTCCTTTCCCACCTATCCCCTGAATCATCAATGTATAAGTCAAACAGTATTGCACTTAGTGCACATCCTTGCCTGACCTCTCTGTGATTATGTCCTGTGCTTGCACCTCCGCTCTTGTATCCTTCTAAATTGCTTTAATCGTGTTCAGCATTCTCCCTTCGATTCCGTTCTTTTCCAATTTTATGATCATTTTTTTCCTACATACTTTGTCAAACGCGGCTTTAAAGTCCACAAAAGCAGCATATAACTTCCCCCCTTTTGTTTTCAATTTCTTGTTGATTACGGCATTCAACGTGAATATTTGGTCCCTAGTTCCGCTGCCTTTCCGAAATCCTGCCTGACTTTCCCTTATTTCCCTATTGTAATTTATTTTTTATCGACTTGCTTAGCGTGTCTGTTATCATTTTTGGTAGTAGTTTATAACTAACGTCCAATAACGATATCCCTCTGTAATTTTCTGCTTTGTCTTTTTCGCTGTTCTTATTGATTGGCACAATTCTAGCTGTTTCCCGACCTTTCGCAATTGCTCCTTCCAGCCATATTTAGTTTGAAGCACGTCTTAGTGACATTCATCCCTTTGTGACTCCAGTAGGGCCCGTAGAAACTCCCCCCCCCCCCCAATCCCGTCTTCTCCGGCTGCTTTACCATTTTTCCATATTTCTTAGCGCCTCCTCGAGTTCTTTTTTCTTGGATTCCTCATAAAATTCCTTCTTTTCGCCTCTTCCTTCCTCATTCATTTCTCGAACTTCTCTTTCTCATGTCCTGCTTTCCTCTACCCCCGCTTCCGGTTCCTTGTCCTGCATCGTTTTTCCGTTTAATAATTCTTCAACGTGTTCTTTCCATTGATTCTTAGTTATTTGGCCTATTGTGCCCTTACCCTCATTTCTAAATGTATTAATCGCTTTCCACCATTTTGCCATATTTTTTGCTTTTCCGATCTCTTCCCGAATCTTGCACCTTCATTTTTCTTTTGCCTCCCTATATGTTTCCTTCAGTTTCCGTCTTCCCTCTACTAGTTTTTTTTCCTCCATTTGCTTTTTTGTTTCGTGAATGCTTTTAATTTTTCCCAAACCACCCTTCTCTGTTCTTTGCAAACATCATTGAACCATCTTGGGAGCCTTATTAGTCTCTTTCTTTTTTTTCCATCTTTTTCTTAACTCTGCCTTCTCAGCTGCTCTTAGTATTTTCTCCTTTAACCCCTCCCAATTTTCTCTACCTTTTCCCGTATCCTTTTCTTTGTGTATGTCCGCTATGAACTTTTCAGTATTTCTTCTTTCCAAATTAACCTCATGATTTCGTGTTCCTCCTCTTTTTCGTCATCCCCCCCTCTTTCTTCTTCCTTTCCCCACGCCGCGAACATAACCGGTAGGTAGTCAAATTCGATACGATCTACGACCTCCATCCATTTAATTTTTTCTTTTCTACCCCCTGGCTAAAGCAATTATGTAGTCTATTACCGACGCACCGCATTCCTCGCCCCCACCCCCCCCCCCCACCAAAAGTGACTTTACCCTCCATATCTCCCTCCGATCTTCCATTTAATACCTTCAGGCCCAAGTCCTCGGACAGCCTTAACAATCTTCTGCCTTCCGGGTTTAATATTTTGTCCTGACACTTTCGTATTTTCTGTTCTACCACACTCATCCCCTCCTCATTCATCGCTTGCTCATTCCCGATCCTTACATGTAAATCCCCGACTATGAACACTCTCTCGCTTTTTCCCGCTTCCACCGTTATTATTTCTCTCAGGTCTTTTTCTATTTTTCCAATACCAGCGTTATTGTAAACCGTTATTATTGCCGTATTTTCTTTCGTCTTGCTACTCGACAGAAATAACCCAAACTCCCACTCCTTTGTGCCCCAGCCTTCTTCAAATTCCTTCTTCATGCCGATCGCTTGACCTTCCTTCGCCCTTCCTTTCCTATTTCCTCTTTCCTTTTGTGCTCCTTCGTATTTGAAATTGAATTTCGTATTCATGCTTTGACCCGCTTTTACCTCATCTTTTTTTTCCACCCAAGTTTCTTGTAAGATTACCACTTTTGCCTTTTCTGAAAATTCCCACGCTTCCCCGATCTTGAATATTCCCCGCGATATCCCACACTATTATTTTGAACTTCTCATTCACCCTTCCAGTTTCTTTTCCTTTATATTTCTTGTTTCTTCCTCCTGCGCTCGGCTTTCTTGACTCTTCTGTCTCCTCACTTGTTCCTTCATTTTCCCCGTCATCATCATCTCCGTGTTCCCGGCACGTTCCGAAAGGGCTTCGACAATTTCTCGTCGTATCCCCGTAATTCGATGTCCCCTTTCCTTTCACTCGAGCTCCATCAGCTATCTATCAACCAGATTTTCTTAACCCTTACTTCCGCATTTCTTCCGAATCTCCTTTCATTTTCTGCGATCTCTCGAAGCCATTTTTGTATTTCCCTTTCCCTTTTCGTCAGGTCATCGTTTATCCAGATCTCTAGCCCGTTTAGGTCTTTTTTTTCGCGGAGCATCTCTCGTTTTTTGGTCCAGATTTTGAATTTTCAAACCACCCTCTTCCTGTTAATGCACTTCGTCATGGTTTGTCTTTTTATGTCCTGCCTGCATCTTTTTTCAATCTTCTCCAGACCCATTTCTCTCGTCATCTCTTCTCTCTCCGGGAAAGCGATAACGGCATCGGTATTCTCCTCGCTATATCCCTCGTCATTTCCTTTTCGTTACCCACCCAGTGGTTATTATTTTTGTTTGGCGACCGCGATCTCCTCTGCCTATATTCCACCTTCTGCCTCCCCTCTGCCGGGTCCCCCACTCCTCTCCCTTCTTCTGTGTTCTTCTTTAAAGTTACCCCTTGTCCACCGCCGGTGCATTTACCCCCCCACCCTCCACCTGTTTCCGCCACCTCCTTTATCGTCGCCCCTGCGCTGGCTTCGCACCCTGTGCTCCTTAAAACCTGGATTCTTCCCACGATTTCGTCTTTTTTCTTTCAGCCTTTTCTTTCTCTAAGCCTTTCTATTATATCAATCAGCTGTCTTCTCTCCTTCCACAATTTTTTTCTTGCTCTGTTTTTTTCCGTGTATTCCTCACCGCGTCCTCTAGCTGGTCTTTCTCTAGCTGATTCGGCTGTTGTCCCCGTGGGTTGGTAGGTGGACGACGAGGACGTGTACTGCGTCGGTGGAAGTAGGAAGTCTCCTCCGCGGGGATGACCTGAATCCGGCGGATTACTGGACGTGCCCGTGGTGGTGGAGTGGTTGGTACCATCGACGTAGTCGGGCGATGGTGGGCGCTCCGTTTGGTCTAGGGGAGGAGGAGTAGTGGGAGGAGAGATAGGAGGAAGGAAGTGAGGGTTGCCGTAGGTAAAGGTGGGAAGGTTGAGAGGGGAGTGAGGGCGAATGGATCGGCGGGGACGAGGATCGAGGGCGTATTGGCACCGTCCGACGGGGGGAGCCCCAATCGCGACTCGTCGTCGTAGTACGCGCCTTACGTATGATGGATTTCTTTTATTTTTGGGCATGACTGTTGGCAGGAAAAAAAAAGGTCCATGGTGGAATTAGGTAAGGTAGAATTAGTGATGAGAAAAGAGGAAGGGTATCCGTGTAAGTGATTGGGTTCGTGCAGCTGGGTGAGTGTGGGTGTGGGGGTGTGGTTATATGTGGGTGGCTTGAAGGACAGGATGTGTCGATGGTGTGGATGATTTTTAGAAGGACGTGTTTTAAGTGTATGATGTGGTTTGGCTTGTGTGTGTGTGATTCCCTCTGGTCGGTTTAGCTCGTTAGGACTCGCTCTTTCGAGGGAGAACCCACCTGAACGGTGGAATATGTAGGACTGCCTCTTAATAGGGGGAGAACCCACCTGAACGGCGGAGTATGTAGGACTGCCCCTCAATAGGGGGAGAACCCACCTGAACGGTGGAGTATGTAGGACTCACCCCTCAAAAGGGGAGAGAACCCACCTGGTCGGTGATGTACCTAGACAAACCTAAAGAAGTTTGAAGTAGAGAAAAAAGGAAGGGCGAGAAGGGAGAGCGAGGAGGGTGAGTGGTGTGAGAGAAATGATAGATTGTCTGCAAAGATCGGAGAGAGTGAGAGCGAGAGAGAGAGAGAGAGAGAGAGAGAGATGGAGTGTAGGTCAAGAAGGTTCAATTTTCACTTTGGGCAGTGAGGGGTATTGATACCTGTTCGCTGTTTTGTCTCTTAACTCGCAAAAAAATTGGAGTGAGATGCCTTTCCCAGTCGGGTCGGTTGCCTTTCCTGATCGGGAAGGAGGACGATTACTCGGCTGAGCGGCTGCCGTTATATAGCCCGTGGGGAGCTCGCCCGGCTGCGAGCGCGACGGCCGCGGCTCGCCACCTAGCGGTTGAGACGCGAACTCAGCCGCCTCGGGACACCCCGGTGCCGGAGACCGGGCTCCCGAAGCCTCGAGTCAGGGCTGTACCTATACGGAGCAGCCCCCTTTTTGATGTTTTGTAATTTTATTTATTATTATTATTATTAATATTTGTATTTTTTGAGCCGGGTCGTGGGGGAGGCGCACAACAAGTCTTGTTCACTCGCCTTTCCATCTCGACCACACTGTTCATCATCGCCTCTTTCATTTGCATCTCCGCTCCTTCTAGCGCTCTCATCCAATCGCATACACCATTGTCGCTTTCTTCCTTCTCATGTTCGTGCTCACCTCAATCTCATGCTCGTGCTCATCTTCTATCTCATGCTCGTGCTCTTCTTCTATCTTATGCTCGTGCTCTTCTTCTATCTCATTCTCGTCCTCTGATTCTTCTCCGTTAGTTTTGTTGTTTGTTTTTCTTTAGTGGTGGCGACTGTACCTCACTCTCCCTCTCTGTCGCTCCGCGCAACCAGAAAATTCCCTCACGTCCCTGTTTGTCTCTATCTCCCTTGGGCGCTCCTCTTCCCCTTCTCCAACTCTCCCGCCCCTCCCGCTGTCCGTCCGTCAGTCGCGCTGCTGCTGTCCCGAATATTCTAGTTGCACAATTCATTCGATTTACTCCAAAAAATGTTTATTGTTGAAAATAGTTTTTCGAGCATTATATTCTGAGGGAAAATCGTATTTCGATTTATTCAGCAATAACTCATGGGTGCAATCAAGATTTTTGCGAAACGTCATCCAGAGATTCATAAATTATTAGCTGTGCTGCTGCATGTGAGATATATTTTTTAACGTCAAAATAATTTTTATCCAATTCGTTGACAATTAAATGTATTGAACTATTTTATCCAATCATGATACGTGAAAAAAACATTGTAAATTGCACTAATGCACATCGTTGTCTAAAATAGTTCTTGTTCAACAAATTTTATTATCTCTGAAATTGAGAAACGAGTTATTAAACGAGAATTCAGAAAAAAGTATTTCAGACCTTTTCTTCAAATTTTCATCACTGCTTGTAAACAACGTGATTTTCTTTTAACCATCGCTTAAGGTGAGTGGGGATAGTGAAGCTTAAGCTTACTTCTTGCTTAACTTACCTGTTTAAGTAGATAGATAGATTTATTCCACTGTACAGCGACGTCGCTTTCTTACATCTCCTATCTTTCTCTGTTATTACAACACATGTGTCTTAATCCTAATTATAACAAACTTAAACTAAACTAACATCACGAGGACAGGACTCCGCCGCTGTTTCGTCAATTTTGTCACTCATCCACCTCAGTTTGCTCGCAGTCGCGCCCATTACCAAATCCGTTTGTCTTCCTCTTTGTTTTGTCTTTCCTCCTCGAAAGGCCTTGTCCACCCTGCCCCCTATTCCCTTTTAGGTTCCCATTAACTAGTCCTCCTCGTCTCCCGTTTCCGCTCTTGACCTGCACAACCTAGTGAAAGCTCTCACATATCGCACAATTCCACTCTTATGTTCCCTCCGAGAGTTTCTTCAGTCCAGCGGTCCAAGTCCTCCCCTGTCCTTTCGTTTCTCCACCTGTCGACGGCTCCTACCCATATTCTATTGATCCCTTCTCTGGCCTCCCGACATTGCCAAATATGTTCTAGATCCTCCTCCACATACCCACACACTCCACATTCCCAATTTTTAAATCCCTTCTTTCCGACTTTCCCAATATTCTCACATCTCAATCTGGCCCACTGTTCTTTCAAGTCCCCCCTCACCTCCAGGGATGGGCATAATGTATTTAAAAAAAAATAAATACAAAATGCTTTTTCACTCAGTATTTATTTTCGATTTAAATAACGAATAAATTTTCACTCATTATTTTGTCGAGTCTAAATACTGAGTGAAAAACCACTCGTTATTTAAATCGAAAATAAATACTGAGTGAAAAATAATTTTGTATTAATTCTGGAAATAAATACTGAATGAAAAAAAAAATTTGTATTTATTTCGGAAATAAATACAGAGTGAAAAAGAATTTTGTATTTATTCTGGAAATAAATACTGAGTGAAAAAAAAATTTGTATTTATTTCGGAAATAAATACAGAGTGAAAAAGAATTTTGTATTTAAAACGGAAATAAATACAGAGTGAAAAAGAATTTTGTATTTAAATCGGAAATAAATACAAGATACATAACCACTCGGCCGGTGCTTTTTTTACAAATGGTTCGCCACTCGAACCTGTCCGGCAAACGAGTGGAAAACCACTCGGATGTGAGTATTTAAAATACTTTTCCATTTTAAATTCTTTCGAAAATGAATTAATGCCCACTCGAAGTGGGAATCCCGTCGATTATTGCAACAAAAATTTATTTATAAAAATATATATATATATATATTTTTTTTTTTTTCATGGACACATGGAAATTATTATTTATATTAGACTAAATATTGTCGATAATTAAGTTTTTTTTTCTTCAACAATTGTCAGATTGTCGATAGTTCGATAATGCAGTACATGATAATGATAGTAATTGACGCTTCGCGATGACCAGACCACAGACGAGCCGTCGGTACGGAACTCTCCGGGCGCGTTTTTTTTTTCTTTTTTCCATGGACACATGGAAATTATTATTTATATTCTATTTCTGTATTTATATTTCATATTTATAGAATATAAATAATAATTTCCATGTGTCCATGAAAAAAAAAAAAAAGATATATACACTACCGTCGGATATTATCAGGACACTAGCGAAGCGCGCTCGCGGAAATAACTTCTGTCTTTGAACGTCGATATCTTCGCGACAAATGAAGCTAGAAACTTTTTCGAAGCACCGTTAGAAAGGTCATGAATATTTGAATCCATTGATATTTTTTAAATAATATTTCAATCGCTGAGCACTGAGATAGGGTATAAAAAAGATTGAAAAAAAAATCGGTTTTTTCCGAAATTTTCTACCTCGACTTCAACCTATGGCCAAAGTTAGGAAACATTTTTTAGAAAGTCGCAACTTCTCACGCATGATCTCTGAAACCTTACCTGTAATTCGAGCTCAAAAAGTATGAAAAATCTTCAGCGGTTCTTGAGTAATCACGAAAATTGTGCGGGCGTGCGTAAGTCGAGCGCGGGCCATCGATTGCACGAGTCGACGGTCTCGCTCGCTTGTTTTCTCGGGGGAGCAGGACCGAAACGGATCACGAGCGCAGCGGGCGCTTGTATGGAGTACCCTTGCGAAAGCATGTTTTATATAGGCAAAACAATAATTTTAATATTGCAAGGAAAAATTAAACTGTTATAAATAATGACAATAAAATTTAAAAAATATCGTCAGTTCAAACGTAATTACGCACGAAAATAAATTGTTAAACGTATAAAATACTTTTTTCATTCGAACAAGAATATTGCAATAACAGCTTCTTTAAATTTTCGACTCATCGAAGTAACCGCCCTTGGCTCGAATCACCGCTTTGCAGACAGCCGGCATTCTGTCTGTTAATTCGTTTAACTTTTCCGTACTTATATTCTTCAAGACGTTTGGAAGAAATATTATAATCTATCGTCGTTAAAAATAAATTTAAAAATTTGGTCTTGTTCGAATGAAAAAAGTATTTTATACGTTTAACAATTTATTTTCGTGCGTAACTACGTTTGAACTGACGATATTTTTTAAATTTTATTGTCATTATTTATAACAGTTTAATTTTTCCTTGCAATATTAAAATTATTGTTTTGTCTATATAAAACATGCTTTCGCAAGGGTACTCCATACAAGCGCCCGCTGCGCTCGTGATCCGTTTCGGTCCTGCTCCCCCGAGAAAACAAGCGAGCGAGACCGTCGACTCGTGCAATCGATGGCCCGCGCTCGACTTACGCACGCCCGCACAATTTTCGTGATTACTCAAGAACCGCTGAAGATTTTTCATACTTTTTGAGCTCGAATTACAGGTAAGGTTTCAGAGATCATGCGTGAGAAGTTGCGACTTTCTAAAAAATTTTTCCTAACTTTGGCCATAGGTTGAAGTCGAGGTAGAAAATTTCGGAAAAAACCGATTTTTTTTTCAATCTTTTTTATACCCTATCTCAGTGCTCAGCGATTGAAATATTATTTAAAAAATATCAATGGATTCAAATATTCATGACCTTTCTAACGGTGCTTCAAAAAAGTTTCTAGCTTCATTTGTCGCGAAGATATCGACGTTCAAAGACAGAAGTTATTTCCGCGAGCACGCCTCGCTAGTGTCCTGATAATATCCGATGGTAGTATATATATATATATATATATATATATATTTATAAATAAATTTTTGTTGCAATAATCGGCGGATTCCCACTTCGAGTGGGCATTAATTTATTTTCGAAAGAATTTAAAATGGAAAAGTATTTTAAATACTCACATCCGAGTGGTTTTCCACTCGTTTGCCGGACAGGTTCGAGTGGCGAACCATTTGTAAACAAAGCACCGGCCGAGTGGTTATGTATCTTGTATTTATTTCCGATTTAAATACAAAATTCTTTTTCACTCTGTATTTATTTCCGTTTTAAATACAAAATTCTTTTTCACTCTGTATTTATTACCGAAATAAATACAAAATTTTTTTTCATTCAGTATTTATTTCCAGAATAAATACAAAATTCTTTTGTACTCTGTATTTATTTCCGAAATAAATACAAAATTTTTTTTCATTCGGTATTTATTTCCAGAATAAATACAAAATTCTTTTTCACTCAGTATTTATTTTCGAAATAAATACAAAATTTTCTTTCACTCAGTATTTAGACTCGACAAAATAATGAGTGAAAATTCATTCGTTATTTAAATCGAAAATAAATACTGAGTGAAAAAGCATTTTGTATTTAAACCTGTATTTAAATACTTTTTCCACTCATATGCGCCCATCCCTGCTCACCTCCGCCTCGTCCCAGTACCCCTTCCTTCCCGGCCCTTCCTTTATCTTTTTCTACGTTTTGTTGAACCTAGACCTGGTGATATTTCCCCTGTCCCTTTTTCTCTTCCAGACATCCTCTAACAATTTTTCTACCTCCGACCCCGCCTCCTCCGCTGCTGACCTCAGCAGCCCAATCGCTCGCCCATCCCCTACCTCTTCCATTGCCTTCTTTAAGTCTCTCTCCCATCTTGACGGATTCCCATTCACTATTCCCCTGACTTCTTCTCTAAGACAGATTTTTGGCCACCTTTCTTTCCCCATGTTCAATATCTCCAAAATATAATTCCCCGCACGCCTCCGCGACTCGACTTCCATGCTATGTCTTCCCGCTTCCATTTTTCATATATAGTCGGGGGTGTTTCTGGCTACCCCTAGCGCCATTTTCACATATCTTCCCTGCATTCTCGCTATTGCCTCTCTTCTGCTCCACTACCAAATCTCTACTCCATAAAGGGCCCCAGCCTTGACTAGCGACTAGACTAGCAGTCTTTTAACCATGATACTAGTCAGCAGCTTGTACCCCAGGTTAAGTAGGTAAACCCCCCTACAATTGCTAACCAGCTCCTCATCCCCCCCTTGCGTATCGGAAATATTCTTGCGTTCTCCCATCCCTTTGGCAGCCCTCCTTTGTCCCAGATCTGATTGATTATTGCACATAAATCCTCTCTTCTCTCTCGGAATTCCTTTTATGAATTCGGCCGAAATTCCGTCCTCCCCTGGCGCCTTTTTATTTTTCAATCCCTTTAGTGCCTTGAATACTCCCTCTAGACCGATCCTTTCGTCTAGTCTTGCGTCTCTTGATCCCATCAAGCCCTCTTCCCTCGAATCCGACTTTCGCTGTTTCACTATTTCCCTTACGTTCCCTTCAAGGAAACGGGAAGGAAAGGAGATAGGAGAGGACCCACTGGTCCTCTCCTATCTCCTATTCCTCCCGTTTCCTTCTCTGTCTAAAGTTTGCAACTGCCTCCCACCATTCCGTCATGTTCTTACTTTCCCTCACTTTCCTCCACCTCTCCTCAAACCATTCTTGGGTGGGGCTCGAAGTTCAGAATGAGCAATGTTCAGGAAGGCCAAAATTTCGAACGCGCGATGCTTCGAACGACAATGTTACGAATGGTCGCGGCGTAGAATGAAATTGTTTCGAATGGTCAAAATTTCGAATCGCATTGTAGCCTTCCGAACGCCTACCTTTCGAGCTTTCCCACGCGTAAATCATCAAAGTTAGAGATATGCCGTCGCGGACTTTTTTATAGGAAATTTATTTCTCTACAACATTGTTTATGTGAACTTTTTGTCTATATAGCGTTGTTTATCCAGCGTTTAGACAGAAACAAACAAAACGATAAGAAAATCGATGCCGTTTTACCTTCCCGTCAAAATGCTGGTTAAAGAACGCTATATAGACCAAAAGTTCACATAAACAATGTTGTAGAGAATTGAATTCCCTATAAAAAAGTCAGTGACAGCATATATCTACACTACCGTCGGATATTATCAGGACACTAGCGAGGCGTGCTCGCGGAAATAACTTCTGTCTTTGAACGTCGATACCTTCGCGACAAACGGAGCTAGAAACTTTTTCGAAGCACCATTAGAAAGGTCATGAATATTTGAATCCATTGATATTTTTTAAATAATATTTCAATCGCTGAGCGCTGAGATAATGTATAAAAAAGATTGAAAAAGAAATCGGTTTTTTCCGAAATTTTCTACCTCGACTTCAAGCCATGGCCAAGGTTAGGAAAAATTTCTTAGAAAGTCGCAACTTCTCACGCATGATCTCTGAAACCTTATCTGTAATTCGAGCTCAAAAAGTATGAAAAATCTGGGTGGGGCTCGAAGTTCAGAATGAGCAATGTTCAGAAAGGCCAAAATTTCGAACGCGCGATGCTTCGAACGACAATGTTACGAATGGTCGCGGCGTAGAATGAAATTGTTTCGAATGGTCAAAATTTCGAATCGGATTGCAGCCTTCCGAACGCCTACCTTTCGAGCTTTCCCACGCGTAAATTATCAAAGTTAGAGATATGCCGTCGCGGACTTTTTTATAGGAAATTTATTTCTCTACAACATTGTTCATGTGAACTTTTTGTCTATATAGCGTTGTTTATCCAGCGTTTGGACAGAAACAAACAAAACGATAAGAAAATCGATGCATTTTTACCTTCCCGTCAAAACGCTGGTTAAACAACGCTATATAGACCAAAAGTTCACATAAACAATGTTGTAGAGAATTGAATTTCCTATAAAAAAGTCAGTGACGGCATATATCTAACTGTGATAATTTACGCTAATTTTTAAATTAACGATAATTTTAAAAAATAGAAAACCGCTGCGGTTTTCAACATTTCCTGGCTTTCGAGCTTTCCCACACGTAAATTATCACAGATAGATACATACCGTCACTGACTTTTTTATAGGAAATTCAATTCTCTACAACATTGTTTATGTGAACTTTTGGTCTATATAGCGTTGTTTAACCAGCGTTTTGACGGGAAGGTAAAAATGCATCGATTTTCTTATCGTTTTGTTTGTTTCTGTCCAAACGCTGGATAAACAACGCTATATAGACAAAAAGTTCACATGAACAATGTTGTAGAGAAATAAATTTCCTATAAAAAAGTCCGCGACGGCATATCTCTAACTTTGATAATTTACGCGTGGGAAAGCTCGAAAGGTAGGCGTTCGGAAGGCTACAATCCGATTCGAAATGTTGACCATTCGAAACAATTTCATTCTACGCCGCGACCATTCGTTACATTGTCGTTCGAAGCATCGCGCGTTCGAAATTTTGACCTTTCTGAACATTGCTCATTCTAAACTTCGAGCCCCACCCGTATGGAGTACCCTTGCGAAAGCATGTTTTAAATAGCCAAAACAATAATTTTTATATTGCAAGGAAAAATTAAACTGTTATAAATAATGACAATAAAATTTAAAAAATATCGTCAGTTCAAACGTAATTACACACGAAAATAAATTGTTAAACGTATAAAATACTTTTTTCATTCGAACAAGAACAAATTTTTAAATTTATTTTTAACGACGATAGATTATAATATTGCGATAACAGCTTCTTTAAATTTTCGACTCATCGAAGTACCCGCCCTTGGCTCAAATCACCGCTTTGCAGACAGCCGGCATTCTGTCTGTTAATTCGTTTAACGTTTCCGTACTTATATTCTTCAAGACGTTTGGAAGAAATATTATAATCTATCGTCGTTAAAAATGAATTAAAAAATTTGTTCTTGTTCGAATGAAAAAAGTATTTTATACGTTTAACAATTTATTTTCGTGCGTAATTACGTTTGAACTGACGATATTTTTTAAATTTTAGTGTCATTATTTATAACAGTTTAATTTTTCCTTGCAATATTAAAATTATTGTTTTGGCTACATAAAACATGCTTTCGCAAGGGTACTCCATACAAGCGCCCGCTGCGCTCGTGATCCGTTTCGGTCCTGCTCCCCCGAGAAAACAAGCAAGCGAGACCGTCGACTCGTGCAATCGATGGCCCGCGCTCGACTTACGCACGCCCGCACAAGTTTCGTGATTACTCAAGAACCGCTGAAGATTTTTCATACTTTTTGAGCTCGAATTACAGGTAAGGTTTCAGAGATCATGCGTGAGAAGTTGCGACTTTCTAAAAAATTTTTTCTAACTTTGGCCATAGGTTGAAGTCGAGGTAGAAAATTTCGGAAAAAACCGATTTTTTTTTCAATCTTTTTTATACCCTATCTCAGTGCTCAGCGATTGAAATATTATTTAAAAAATATCAATGGATTCAAATATTCATGACCTTTCTAACGGTGCTTCGAAAAAGTTTCTAGCTTCATTTGTCGCGAAGGTATCGACGTTCAAAGACAGAAGTTATTTCCGCGAGCACGCCTCGCTAGTGTCCTGATAATATCCGACGGTAGTGTATCTGTGATAATTTACGTGTGGTAAAACTCGAAAGCCAGGAAATGTTGAAAACCGCAGCGGTTTTCTATTTTTAAAAATTATCGTTAATTTAAAAATTAGCGTAAATTATCACAGTTAGATATATGCCGTCAGTGACTTTTTTATAGAAAATTCAATTCTCTACAGCATGGTTTATGTGAACTTTTGGTCTATATAGCGTTCTTTAACCAGCATTTTGACGGGAAGGTAAAAATGCATCGATTTTCTTATCGTTTTGTTTGTTTCTGTCCAAACGCTGGATAAACAACGCTATATAGACAAAAAGTTCACATAAACAATGTTGTAGAGAAATAAATTTCCTATAAAAAAGTCCGCGACGGCATATCTCTAACTTTGATAATTTACGCGTGGGAAAGCTTGAAAGGGAGGCGTTTGGAAGGCTACAATCCGATTCGAAATTTTGACCATTCGAAACAATTTCATTCTACGCCACGACTATTCGTAACTGTTGGGTCAGTCTTGCGTGTTAACGCATGCGCGTTAGTTTTATATTCTCCCATGTGGGGGCACCACTATCGTTCACTCTGTAACGCGGAACGACGCATCGTTCCGCACTCTCCTTCACCGCGCAATAAACGTAACATCGTCGTACATACTCACATATAAAATAAATAACGTATTTTGTACATGCGGTTTGTTTTTTTTCTACATCCGGTCGCATCCTCTCTCCTACTCATTATAATAGCTTGTACATCGACAAATACTCCAACTGGCTTCAACAGGTTATGGGCCCAGCCACGTTTTTTTTGTCAGATAAAAGCTTTATTATTTTTGAGAGGAGAGAGTCGGGTGAGGACCACGAGGCGGGACGCAAGCGAGGCGTCGGCCATTACGTGCGTCGCGACGTGATTGATCGTGATCGAAAACGCGGAGGTACCGCGAGTGAGAATCATTGGCAAACGATATAAACGTGAAACACGTACCGAGATTCGATGGTACGAATTTCCTCGGGTGGAAGTTTCAAATCACGCAAGTATTTGTCGCGAGTCATATACACGATATCGTGACCGGTGAGCGCGCCAAGCCTCAAAATCAAGACACGACGGAGGCGAAGTCGTGGATTCGGGACAATGCGCGGGCGATGGGCGTAATCTCTGCTGCAATGGAGTACAAGCAATTGGAGTGTCTTCTAACATGCGTCACAGCGAAGCGAATGTGGGACAAGTTGGGGCAAATCCACGAGGCCAAATCTGCATCCAACGGGCTCCACATGACGCAACGTTTCCACGAGGTGCGAATAAGTCCGTCGGACTCAGTAGTTTCGTACGTGGCGAAAGTCGAGAACATGGCTTCTCAGCTCAGGGACCTTGGAGAAACCGTGACGGACATGACGATAATAGCTCGAATAATAGCGGGCCTGACGGCGAAGTTCGCACCATTTCAAACAGCATGGGGTACGATGGATCCTGCGAGGCAAACGATACCGAATCTGCAAGAAATTCTGCTGAGAGAAGAGGGCCGTTTCGACATCGAAACAGAAGGAGCAACTGCTTTAGCGGCAACGAGAATAAGCAAACCTGTGAAGAAAACATTCGAAGGCGCAAGTTCCAAAGTGAAAGCGAAGAAAACTAGTGTGAAAACGAACAAAAGTGTCGAGTGTTTCGTGTGCGGAGAGAAGGGACAGTTTGCGCGGGATTGCCCTGAGCGCAAGGACAAGGACACAAACAAATGTGATCGTCGTAAGTACAGTGCGCAAGCGCGTGTGCTAGTAGGGACCAGCGAGAATAGCGGACGAGACAGAAATCGCCGAAACAAGCGTGTCGATAAAGCAGAAACCGAGTTACTTAGCCTCGGTGACAGAGATGCCTGGCTTATCGACAGCGGGTGTTCCAGGCATGTCACGTCTCGGAGAGACTGGCTCACCGATTACCGTCCGAGAAGGGACGGCAGCACAATCACACTCGGAGACGACGGACAGTGTGAAGTGACACGTGAAGGAACAATTATAATAAACACGCGTGTCAACGGTGAGTGGAGTGAAGCGCGAATAGAAAATGTTTTGTATGCGCCGAGAGTCACGAAAAATCTGTTTTCGGTGAGCGTGTGCACGTCAAAAGGCTATTCAGTCGAGTTCGCAGAAAACTCCGCGGTTATCAAAGACAACGGTTCAGTTATAGTGTCGGGAGTTTTGCAGTCAAAGGGACTTTTCCAAATGCACTGTCGCGCAGTGCCGCGAGTTCACGAGGTGAATGTGTCGACAACGAGTTTGCAATCGTGGCACGAGCGCCTCGGTCACCTCAACAAACGTGCGCTAAACGACCTAGTGGCCAAAGGCATAGTGGACGGTGTCGACATCAGTGACAAAAGTGATTTTTTCTGCGACGCATGCCAGCTTGGCGAATCGCACAGGCTTGCGTTTAACAAAACTCACGAAAAAGTGAGCAAACTCCCGGGCGAGTTCATTCACTGTGATGTGTGTGGGCCGATGCCGGTAGACTCGGTAGGAGGCGCGAGATTTTTTGTACTTTTCAAGGACGATGTCTCAAGTTACAGAAAAGTGTTCTTCGTAAAACACAAATCGGATATGTACGAAGTGTTCAAAGTGTTCGAAAGGGCAGTATTTAATCGTTTTGGTCGCCACATCATAACTCTCCGAACGGACAACGGCAGCGAGTTTTGTAACGCGAAAATGAAAGAATACATCGAGTCGTGTGGCATCGAGCACGAAAAAACAGCACCGTACACTCCCGAACAAAACGGGAAGATCGAGAGAGACAACCGCACAGTAGTTGAAGCGGTGCGCACCATGCTGCAAGCCAAAGGAGTGAGGGAATCCCTCTGGGCGGAAGCAGTCAACACAGCGGTTTATCTGCTCAACCGAACGTCATCTGGTGGTCAAAACGGCGACAAGACAGCATACGAGATATGGTCGGGTAAGAGACCCGATCCAAGTCACGTACGAGTCTTCGGAGAAGAGGGCTACACGCACACGCCGAGCAAGTTTACAAGAAAATTCGATGCAAAATCAAAACGGGTAATATTGGTGGGGTATGACGGTAATTCACAGAACTCCGTCTATACCAACCAGAAACGAAGAAAACATCAGTCTCAAGAAATGTAATTTTCAGAAAAGTCGGCACAGCAGATATCCAAGGATCCGATAGCGAAGAAGGAGACGAGCGGTACATATCGGCTAAGGAAATACCACCAGTCGGTAATGTCAGAGGCACACCACCAGTCGGTAATGCCAGAGGCACACCACCAGTCGGTAATACCAGAGGCACACCAGCAGTCGGTAATGCAAACGATGTAGCACCAGTCGGTAACGTAGACGTCGTACTGCCGACCGATAACGCAGGAAGCATACCTTCGACCGGTAACGTAGACGTCGTACCACCAGCTGTTACAGCAGAAGCAGATGTCGAAGATAACTTACCTGTGGTAGAGCGGCGAGTGCTCCGTGATAGAGCTTTGCGTCGCCTGCCAGACCGATATACTCCTATGGTACCGATATACTATACGAAGGCGCACGAAACCAGCAGTACATGGGAGATCATTCCGAGGGAGCTCGAGAAGAAAACGATCGACTCAAAATGGGTTTTCAAAGTACTTCGAGACAGCGATGGAAGCGTGATCAGGTACAAAGCAAGGCTATGCGCACGAGGCTTTCAGCAGAGAGAAGGCATCGACTACAACGAGACTTTTGCTCCTGTCGTACGCTACGACTCTCTTCGTGTACTATTGGCTGTAGTCACCCAAGAGAACTTGGAAATGATCCAGTTCGACGTACGCACCGCCTTCCTGAACGGGGAACTAGAAGAAGAAATACACATGGAAGTGCCAGTGGGTCTAAAACTTGAAAATAATAATACAAATGTTGTGTGTAGGCTTAAGAAATCGCTCTACGGACTGAAACAATCCCCTCGCTACTGGAACAAGAAATTTTGTGATTTCTTGCGACAATTTGAGTTTTAATCAACGGATGCAGACGAATGCATTTTCTATAGCGAGTACAAAGGGTCATCTGTCTATCTTGCGTTCTTCGTGGACGACGGACTACTAGCATGTAAATCAGTGACTGTATTAGATGTAATTCTAGAAAGATTAAGAAGTGCGTTTTCGATAACGCTTGGAGACTGCAGCAATTTCGCAGGGTTGCAGATGGTTCGTGATAGAAAACGAAAAACGATGTTCTTGCATCAGAACTCGTACATTTCGAAAATATGAGATAGATTTCAAATGAGCGAGGCTAAGCCAGTGTCAACCCCGGCAGATTCACATGTTGTGCTGCAGTCGGTAGAGTCGAATAATGAAAAAGAGTGCAATATACCTTACCGTGAAGCCATAGGCTCTTTGCTATTTTTGTCCACAGTATCTAGGCCAGACATTGCTTTTGCGGTAAACACAGCCAGTAAGTATGTTAACAAACCGAACAGTATTCATTGGAAGGCTGTAAAGAGAATTTTCGCATTCCTAGTCGGAACCAAACAATTAGGAATAATGTATCGAAGCGGCGGAAACGAATCGGAACTGAGAGGATACTCAGACGCAGATTACGCAAATGATCTCGAGACCAGGCGGTCAACCACAGGGTATCTATTTAGCCTGGCGAATGGTCCAGTGTCATGGGCATCGTAACGACAGAAAATGGTTGTTTTGAGCACAACCGAAGCCGAATCTGTTGCAGCCTCAGCAGCAGCAAAGGAAGCGATTTGGCTAAGGAGACTTTTAAAGGGAATCGGGCATGAGTGTGATGAGGCCACGGCACTCTACGTGGACAACCAGAGCACCATTCGCTTAGCTAAAAATCGAGAGTTTCACAAGAGAACTAAACATATCGATATACGATATCATTCGTGTGATATTCACTCCATCCGAAAGTCAACTCGCGGACATTCTCACGAAAGCACTGCCGAGAGATCGTTTTCTCGTACTCAGTGAAAGTATTGGACTTAACGAGTACTAAAATAAATAAGTAAATAAATAAAAACAACGTAAACACTTAGACGGCGGAAGTGTTGGGTCAGTCTTGCGTGTTAACGCATGCGCGTTAGTTTTATATTCTCCCATGTGGGGGCACCACTATCGTTCACTCTGTAACGCGGAACGACGCATCGTTCCGCACTCTCGTTCACCGCGCAATAAACGTAACATCGTCGTACATACTCACATATAAAATAAATAACGTATTTCGTACATGCGGTTTGTTTTTTTTCTACACTACCGCTCAGAATTATCAGGACACTAACCACGCGCGCCGCCCGGAATCACTCCTGTCTTTGAACGACGACAACTCCGCGAGAAAAAATGCTAAAGTTTTTTTTCTTTCACCGTTAGAAAGCTTATGAAATTCTGATTCAAATGATCTCCATTCGATACTATTGTCACAACTGAGTCCCGAGATTGAATATGAAAATCATTAAAAGAAAATTTCGATTTTTGCGAAATTTTCTTCGTCGATTTCAACTCGCTGCCAAACCTAGAAAAAAATTTCCACACATCTACAATTTAGTATCGGTAATCGCTGATATCTTACCTTCATTTTAAGCTCAAAAAATATAAAAAATCTCAACGGGTTCTTGAGTAATTAAGAAATGAGTACAGGCATGCATTATTCGCCGGCGAGCCAACGATCGCGCGAGTCGGCGGTTGCGGCTACCGTCTCGTCCGTGAAGCCAGGACCGTAACGGGCCATGAGCACAGAGGGCGCTTGAGTAAGGCGCAGTTTCGTCCATACATTTTCGTTTCGATATTTTCTTTAATTAGTTTTGAGCTGCATTTGATAGTTTTCAGCGAAAAAAATCGAAAGTAAATATCGAAACGAAAATGTACGGACGAAACTGCGCCTCACTCAAGCGCCCTCTGTGCTCATGGCCCGTTTCGGTCCTGGCTTCACGGACGAGACCGTAGCCGCGGCCGCCGACTCGCGCGATCGTTGGCTCGCCGGCGAATAATGCATGCCTGTACTCTTTTCTTAATTACTCAAGAACCCGTTGAGATTTTTTATATTTTTTGGGCTTAAAATGAAGGTAAGATATCAGCGATTACCGATACTAAATTGTAGATGTGTGAAAATTTTTTTCTAGGTTTGGCAGCGAGTTGAAATCGACGAAGAAAATTTCGCAAAAATCGAAATTTTCTTTTAATGATTTTCATATTCAATCTCGGGACTCAGTTGTGACAATAGTATCGGATGGAGATCATTTGAATCAGAATTTCATAAGCTTTCTAAGGGTGAAAGAAAAAAAAATTTAACATTTTTTTTCGCGGAGTTGTTGTCGTTCAAAGACAGGAGTGATTCCTGGTGGCACGCGTGGTTAGTGTCCTGATAATTCTGAGCGGTAGTGTACATCCGGTCGCATCCTCTCTCCCACTCATTATAATTGCTTGTACATCGACAAATACTCCAACTGGCTTCAACAGTAACATTGTCGTTCGAAGCATCGCGCGTTCGAAATTTTGGCCTTTCTGAACATTGCTCATTCTGAACTTCGAGCCCCACCCCCATTCTTCTCGTTTTTGATGCACAAGTCTTTCCACCGCTTTCTCTCCTCCACCAAGTTTCTTTTTTCGTTAGCTATCCCCCTCTCCTCCTCGTCAGATAAGTTCACCCCCTCCGTCCTCTTCCCCAATCTCGCTTTTTTTGCTATGAGCGCTTTCAACGCGTTCAACACCCTTCTTTTTGGTTCTCTGCATTCTTTATCCAATCAGCTGTTCTCCCCTTTTCCCATTTTTTTGAGACATTTTTTCATTCCCGCCCCTTCCGCTCCCTCCCACATTGCTTTCCTTAATTTTTCTTAATTGCCCGCCTCCGTTCTATCAGTTACTTCTCTCTGCCACGCTGTGTTCAGTCCAGCTTCATACCTCTCCGCCTCTCCCTCTTTCCAGACCAATTTTTTCCCCTTTTTCCGCCCCGTCTTCTTTTTCCTCCCTCCTACCTTCTCTTGTCCGCCCCTCAGTTGAAAGGTCACCGGAAGGTGGTTCGATTCCGCTCGCGTTGTGACCTCTAACCTCTCTACCAACCTCCTCTTCATCCTCCATCCAGATGACCAGGTCGAGAACGCAACAACCCCTCCACTGCCTACGAACGTCCAATTCCCCTCTTCATCCCCTTTTGTCCTTCCATTAATGACCATTAACCCCATCCTATCACAGAAGCTTAGCAGCTTTCTCCCACCTCTGTTACGCTGACAGACGGAAGTCTGGAAAATGGATTTGCTCTGCACCAGAATTAAATACTTTTTAGGTACTATTTTGGTACTCAGTTCATGATTTTAGTACACTGTGAAATTTGGCGGGGTAGGATTTTGAAAATTCTCCTGCTAGCGGGCTGTTACGCTAGCAGAACACTGAGAAGGAATGTGAAATTGTTTTTATTTCACAGGAATTAAGTACTTTTTAAGTACTTTTGAACAGTGAAAGAAAAATTCCCATCGTGCGATTTTAGTACTCATCCCCTTTGGCCGGAAAAATCATCCCCTTGTCGTATATACGAGTCTCCAGATCGAAAATCTATAGTTTTGATGGAATCGTCCCGTCCTTTGACGTGACTATTCACTGAATTAGGTACTCGAAGAATACCCATCGTGCGATTTTAGTACTCATCCCCTTTGGCCGGAAAAATCATCCCCTTGTCGTATATACGAGCCTCCAGATCGAAAATCTATAGTTTTGATGGAATCGTCCCGTCCTTTGACGTGACTATTCACTGAATTAGGTACTCGAAAAATACCCATCGTGCGATTTTAGTACTCATCTCCTTTGGCCGGAAAAATCATCCCTTTGTCGTATATACGAGTCTCCAGATCGAAAATCTATAGTTTTGATGGAATGGTCTCGTCCTTTGACGTGAGTATACAGTGAATTAGGTACTCGAAGAATACCCATCGTGCGATTTTAGTACTCATCCCCGTTCGTCGGAAAAATCATCCCCTTGTCGTATATACGAGCCTTCTGATCGAAAATCTATAGTTTTGATGGAATCGTCTCGTCCTTTGACGTGAGTATATAGTGAATAAGGTACTCGAAGAATACCTATCGTGCGATTTTAGTACTCATTCTCTTTGGCCGGAAAAATCATCCCCTTTTCGTATATACGACAAGGGGATGATTTTTTGAAAGTCCCCTTTTTTATTTTCTTCTATTAGGTCAAACTCGGTTTGTCCACGACGCGCAGCATATCCCTCTGATGTTGAAACGTGTTTCTTGTTAGCGGCTTGGTGAGGATGTCCGCTTGTTGTTCGCATGTTGGAACGTATTCCAAAGCGAACTCCCTCGATGCGTACATCTCGCGAATGAAATGGTATTTCACGTCGATGTGTTTGCTCATTTTGTGGAATTCTGGGTTTTTTATCAGCCGGAGAGCGCTCTGATTATCAATATAGAGCGTCGTCCGTTGTGGTGTTGGCGTCAGGGAACAGAGCAATCTTTTTACCCAGATCAGTTCTTTCACGGCTTGGCAGGCTGCAACGTACTCCGCCTCCGTTGTCGATAACGTCACCGACTTTTGACGTTGCGACTTCCAGGTTATTGTCGATGATCCTAGTTTCAGCGCATATCCCGAAGTCGATCTCCTGGTCTCCGTGTCACCGGCATAATCAGCGTCGCTGTAGGCCAGGATTTGCTCGTCGCTCCCACCGTCGAAGTACAGCCCGTAGCGTGGTGTACCTTTGAGATACTTGAAGATTCGTTTCACGGCGTTCCAGTGGGCTTTTGTGGGTCGCTCGAGGAATTGGCTGGCCTTATTCACCGCGTAAGTGATGTCCGGTCTCGTGGCAACAGACAGGTACATTAGGCTGCCGATCGCCTGCCTGTAGGGTGCGTTTACGGCTTCCTTGCTGTCTGAGTGTGTTGCGTCGACTGTCTCGTGGTGCTTGTCCGCTGGTATGGTCACTGAGTTTGCATCCTGCATCCGGAACTGCCCCAGAACTCGGTTGGTGTATGCCTCCTGATGGAGAAACATTGCACCATCCGATAGTCTCTCGATCTGCAGTCCGAGGAACGTGTTCGCCTCGTCGATAGTGACCTCGAATTCCTTTTGTAATTCCTGTAACAGAGAATCTATTTTCTTTTTGTCCGCCGAAGCGATTAGCCCGTCGTCGATATAAATCGCGAGAATTAATCGCGAGCCGTCTTTCCCTGACGTAAAAACACATGGGTCGGCTTCAGTGGCTTTCAGCTCGAATTTGCTGAGTGATTCGGTGAATCTTCGGTTCCAGCAGCGTGAGGCTTGCTTTAACCCGTACAAACTGCGCTTCAGTTCGCACACGCGATCTGTTCCGTCTTCATATCCCTTGGGCTGCTGCATGTAAATTGTTTCGTCCAGATTACCGTATAAGAACGCGGTCTTGATGTCAAATTGTCGCAATTCCATCCTCCAGCAAGCTGCAACCGCGAGGATCCCTCTGATTGAATCGAATCGGACTACGGGGCTAAACGTTTCTTGATAATCGATCCCGTACTGCTGGGTGAAGCCTCTTGCCACCAGACGGGCCTTGAAACGCAGATTGCTTCCGTTTGCGTTTCTCTTGACTTTGAAAGTCCATCGATTGTCGATAACCTTTTGGCTGCTCGGGGGATGAGTGAGGATCCACGTTTGGTTCTGTTCGTGTGACTTCATTTCGTCTTCCATGGCGTGTTTCCACGACGCGGCGTCTTTGCAACTCACGGCTTCCTCATATGTGCAGGGTTCTTCTATTTCAGGTACGAGACTGACGTTCAGCTGGGCATCCGCGTATCTCGCAGGCATCTGAATCGTGTTTCTGTCTCGTAGGTGGTATCGTGCACGATGTTCCTCGGCAGCATCATTTTGTTCTTGAACAGCCTCTTGTCCGTGTTGTGTCTTCTCTTCGCCGGGGACCGACTCTTCTTCGTCATGTTCGCAAAATTCCATGTCGATCGGTGCTGCTAGATTCCTCGGTGTCTTCTCTTCCCTAGGTATCTCGAGGAGGGTGTAGCCGTCGTCGACTTTTTCTTCGATGTCTCGTCGTCCGGAGAATTTTACATCTCTGCAGACTCGAACCCGATTTTGTTGTTGGAACCAGACGCGATATCCTTTCGCCTCCTCGTCGAATCCAACCAGCAAACCCCGTTCGGCCTTTGGATCCAATTTGCGCCTTTTTTCTTTGGGAATATGCGTAAATACTTCCTCTCCGAAAACTCGCAGATAACGGACGTCAGGAGGTTTCCCGTGCCACAGCTCGTAGGGTGTGACTTCTTTTTGGGGACTCGGTCCCGTCCTGTTCAAAACGTGCACGGCTGTGTTAACTGCCTCTGCCCACAATTTTGTATCGAGCTTCTTGGCGAACAGCAGTGTCCTCGCTGCTTCGACGACCGTTCGGTTTTCCCGTTCAGCCGCTCCGTTTTGCTCTGGGCTGTAGGGGACTGTCTTTTCGTGTCGAACACCGAGGTTGTTTGTGAGTTCTCGTATCTCCGAGTTAATACATTCAAGCCCATTGTCCGTTCTCAGGGTTTTGACTCCACGTGGCAGAATTTTCTCGCACCGTTTCAAGAAATCATGAAGAAAGATCTTGACCTCGGATTTTTGTTTCAGAAAAAACACCGTCCTCATGTGCGAAAAGTCGTCCTTCAGCAAGAGAAAATATCACGAGCCTCCGATCAAGTTTTCTTGCATTGGGCCGCACACGTCTGCATGCACAAGCTCTCCGGGTTCGCTTGCTTTTGTTGTGCTCCTTGGAAACGGATTGCGGTGCATTTTCCCAGCGACGCAGGATTCGCAAAAGAAATCTTTATCGATTGACGTTTCAACGTTGATGCTCTTCAAAAAGTTCTTGACGTGCCTCACGTTCTGATGTGCCATTCGCTCGTGCCAGTCACGAAACGAACACACTGCGGCATGTGCCTCGACGTTATTTTCTTCGGAGACGATTCTCAATTTCATACGATAAAGTTTACCATATCGCTCTCCTGTCAGAATCGTTCTGCCGTTCCTTTTTAATTCGCATTTCTTGTCGTCGGATCGTAGCTCGAAACCTTTGTCCAACGCAGCTCCCACCGAGAAGAGGTTGTATTTCAGCTGAGGTACGAATAACACATCGGATAAATGTTTTTCGTTCCAGGTACGACCGTCGAAAGCAAGGAGGTTGATGTCGCCTTTTCCTGTGGCAGAAATGTATTTTCCGTCGCCAATTCTCACCGGTATCTCCTCATCGAGGGCCTTGAAGTTGATGAACCAGCCTCGCTGCGTGGACATATGATCGCTGGCCCCTGAATCCAAACACCACGTGGTCTCGTACTCTCCTTCTTCCGTCGAGGATGCCAGAGTTTCTACGATGAGTGCGTCTCCCTTCGGCTTGCTGCTGCGTTGCTCTCCGGTTGCACTTTTCGTCTTGTTCGCGCATTCTCTTGCCCAGTGTCCAGACTTGTCGCAGATGTGACACTTACCTGGCCTCGAGACGCCTCGTCCTCGCGCTCTGCCTCTGCCTCGACCTGGTTTTCTCTGAACGTGGCTCGTGGCTAGAGCGCTACTCTCCGAAGCCTCTGTAACGCTGTTCCTCATCTCTTCGATGGAAAGCCTGGCGGTGAGATTTGCAAGGGTTCGCTCTGCTTGGGCTGCCGACTCCCACGCACTGACAAAGTGATCGTAGCTGCGTGGCAGCGTCATTAAGATTTTGGTGATAATCATGGTATCGGACACTTTCTCACCCATGACGTCGAGCTTGTGTGCGATGTCCTCCAGTTTTGCGATATGCGACGAGATGCTATCCCCAGGTCCCATTGTGGCACTGTACCACATCTGTTGAAGCATGTGAATGCTAGCTTCAGATTTCAGCTCGTACACTGACCTCAGTTTTGTCCACATCTCCACAGCACTTTCCAGATTGATGATGTGTAGAAGTGCTTGAGGTCCGACTGTCGTGCCGATGAGTTTCTGCCCGATGCGATCAGCTCTCTCCCACTCGGCAAGCTTTGTCTCGTAAGCAGTCACGGCTGCTGCGTCTGAGTTTGGTATTTCCATGGGTCTTGTCGTCTCCCCGTTCACCACTTTCCACGTGCCACTGGCGTTTAATGTAACGCGGATTTGAAACTTCCACGTAGCCCAGTTTTCAGCCCCTTTCAAGTGTGTGATTTTCACGAGCTCGTTCTCCATTTTTGCACACCTCACTTTTGCACGTGGCGGGAGGTTATGTTTTCGGACGCTTGGCCGATCTGTCGTGTTTTCTTGCGCGGGCACTGCAAGACTCAAAAATAATCACTGCCCGATGCTCCTGGGCCCATAACCTATTAAGGATTCAGGAAATGAGTCGGTTCTCACAATGGATTACAGCGATTATTAAGGACTATCAGTCTTGTTTTATTAAAGCGAGGAGAACGGTTGAGTATAAAAGGTAAGTATATATGTAAGCAAGATGGCGATTCTCACAGGCTAGGTAACCTAGTGTAACAAAAAATATAGCACGTCTGCTCGTGGCGGAGGGGTACCAGAAACAACCGCCAGATGGGGCTAGTGTATGACTAGCGGGCTTTCGAATAGTCTATTGCTCTTAACACATCGTTCACGCAAATCTCCATATACCCGATCGACACAATCTTCCCTGCCTGCTTCTTTATCTCCGCTTCTTCTCTCAGCCACGCCCTGACCTCCCTCTCCCTCGTCGTGAGATCGTCCTCGATCCATAACGGGTTCCCGTCAGCTCGTTTCTTCTTTTCATGACGGTCTTTTTCATATTTATTGAGGCCAGTGTCACGCTCAGGCCTCCTCCGACTTTCTGGAAATCCGTTATTTTGACGGACAGCACCGTCCGTGAAGTTAGCAGATTATTTTCCAGCAGATCAAAAATAAGTTGGAGTTCTTTTGGAATGCAACCGAGGTCTATAGTTCCTGATAGTTTTCAACAATAGTTCTGTTGATTAAGTCCAGAACTCGCGATTTCCGAAATGATCTGCTAACTTCCGCGAACTTAGCAGAGCATTTTTTTTAACTATCTAATTGTATAGCTATCAACAAGCCTGAGAGTTCTATATGAAAAACAACAATAGTTCTGTACAAATAATATGATTATAAACTATTTATGCATTTATTACGGACGATCACGATTTTACCCTCATTTATGAGTTATTATTGCATTATCAACAGTGCTCTATGGTAGTTTTAATTCTCATGCATGATTATCAACGAAGTTCTACTCGTGAAACTCTATTAAATAACTGCTAACAAAATTTATCCGCGTATCACTCGAAAAACCGTGATCTGCTGATATTTAAAGGAGAGTTCTGGCCTTCTAGTCGGTTCTACGCGATACTTCTGATTGTGTTTCAACACATTCCACAGAGTTCCGGGCGCGAACTCTTTCAATTTATTTTAAAAAATCTTTATCAGTAGATCGATCGAAAAATCGTGATCTGCCGATATTTGAAAGAGTGTTCTGGACTACTTTCTGATTCTTAGCGATAGTTATAGCAGTGTTGTAACGCATTTCACAGAGTTCCGGGCTCCAAACTCTTTCAATTGATTATTAAAGATCTTTATCAGCAGATCGATTGAAAAGTCGTGATCTGCTGATATTTGGAAGAGAGTTCGGGGCTTCTAATCGGTTCTACGCGATAGTTCTGATTGTATTTCAACGTATTCCACAGAGTTCCGGGCTCCAAACTCTTTCAATTCATTATTAAAAATCTTTATCAGCAGATCGATCAAAAAATCGTGATCTGCTGATATTTGAAAAAGACTTCTGGACTTCTAATCGGTTCTACGCGACAATGCCAACGTGAAACCGTAACTATCAAATGACTTATGTCCAATCGGAGGTAAGTCGCTGGCAAAGTAACCAGCTTGTTCATGATAGCATCGTAACACCTTTGCAGATACTGCTGAAAACTTTCACATCTGCCAAAGACCTCGACCACAGCTATCATCAGCGCCCATCCGAAATCGGTGACGACGACCTTCCGAATTGGAGCATTCGCGGCACGGATGAGTTTCAAAAAATGCCCGATCCGCAGTGCAGTTTGATCGGCCGACACCATTTGAAATGTAGGGACGCTACCATCTCTTGTTACGAGCATGCATTGATACAGGAAGATATGAGGTTCGTGCCTTGTACGCCGTTTAGCAATTCCACCGGTCGCATCTATAGTGAGAAAAGCACTTCTATCTTTACGGCAGCGCGATACATAAATCTGTCGTTGTTCTCTCAACCAATAAACGCAACAGAACTCCATTATGGCTATATAGTGAATCTTTCCGAAGTATTTACCGCATTTCGCCTTTTGCTCTTAGTTTAACGCAGGATTTTTAAACTTGAATCCGTGCTTTTCTTTGAGACGCTGCTCTTTTGCTCAACGCAGTACCGCGGTACTTGGCAGAATTGGTGGATTTGTTCCTCCAAATCTTTTCAAACAGCGTGCTTCTTCGCGTTGAAAAATGACTGCCGCTTTACGCCCGTTTATCATCTTATCGGCTGCTGCACGACGTCGTTTCCTACGCAACTGCTTCCGTTTTTCATTTTGGAATGTGCCCGAGGTTCAATCTTATCGATTTTGCACCGAACAATAACATCGACATCATCGGTCGGTTCTTTCAGCACGGTTCCGCGGATTTTCGGAGCGCATTCTGTACAACTCCCTTCAAATGTTAGAATGTAGTGTGCGTTCTTTCTTCAATAGACGTTGTTGTTTTCAAAAGAGAATACACAATCTATTTGGTGCTGGACCCATATTGCTTCAGCAGTAACTTCAGCCCACCCTGCGCGTAATCACTAGTATACCCGTGTGCCCTACGTTTTTTCCTCGGGTCGAATCGTATTCCATTTGTCCGAGGATATGACGAAATTTATATCGATCGATAGATACGAGCTTGAATCGTCGATGTCTTTTTTTTTTTTTTTTTTGAGGACGTCTAGAAAAATCTTGCATAAGACACCCTTGATGGTCTGGGTAGTGTCGGATTCTTACCGACTAAAAAACCGCGTCCTCCTCCATTTCAACGAATCACGCCGGTAGTTGCGTTAGCATTACTTCGACGTGCACGTTTGGCTGTATCTCGGGCTCAACAGAGATCCCTGCCCTCTCTTTCTTTCGTTTCAATGATGCGCCGAATCACGTTGTACACGTGTTTCCACCCTTGTTGTGATTCGATTAGACTCTGCATCATATTTTCTGGCTTAAAGATCTTTCCCGTTTTACTGAAAAACTCGTCTCGCTTTTCACGCCACCTTTCGCCCCGGAACAAAGTATGTGCGACATCATCTGTTTCCTTGCAGTAAGGGCATTCTTCGGTATCGGCCCGCCTTCGATCGAACAGGTATTTTCGGAAGCAGCCGTGACCCGATAGTGCCTGAGTTAGGTAGTAATCGACCTCCCCGTAACCGCGTTCCGTCCATGCCTTGATATCTGGTATCAGCTGGTACGTCCATCTTCCATATGTTCCCGCCGTCCACATTTCCTGCCATTCGTCTATTACGTTTTTTTCGACCTCGCTTTTATCCGTCCCTGCGTAGGTTTCGAACCTTCCCTTCGCTAGCAACTCTATAGGAGGTGTCCCGGCGATAACTCTTGCTCCCTCCACTGTAACCGTACGGTATGCGCTACATACTCTTATAGCTAGGATCTTCTGGATCCTCGTTAACTTCTTCTTGAGTTTTTTTACTCGCATCGCTGTGTGCCACACAGAGGCTGCATACAGCATTTGAGAGTTGACCACGCTTACCATGATTCGTCGCTTTGATGCTCTCGGCCCTCCTATATTGGGCATGACGGCTAGCTAGAGCCGTCATCGTTTTCTCCGCTTTCTGCACCGTTCGGTTTATGTGTTCCGCAAAAGTAAGCTTAGTGTCGAGCCACATTCCTAGTCGTTTTAGGGCTTTGATCGGGTAGATTGCTTTTGGTAGTCAGAAGAACTGCCTCGGTCTTTTCTGGTGCCAACTCCAGCCCTCTTTTCCCCATCCATCTTCCGACCTTTAGGATTGCAGGCCGCAGAGTCCATTAACGCGCTTTCGCTCCTTGCTACTACTACGACTGCTACGTCGTCCGCGAAGCCAACCAATTTCACGCCGTCCGGCATTTCTAGCTCTAGCAGCTCGTTGTACTGCGTGTTCCATAGGGTCGGGCCAAGCACTGATCCCTGTGGTACACCGCTGTTTACTTCTTTTACTCTTGTTAGGCCTTCCGCCTCCAGTATTATCTCTCTTTCTGAGAGGTAAGAAGCGATGAGGTTTATTAAGCTCTTGTCCACTTCTCTCTTTGTGAGTTCGTCAAGAATGGCCTGCCATGATGCACTGTTGAACGCGTTTTTCACGTCGAGGGTTATGACCGCACATAGTCGGCGGCACTGTGCGTTTGAGTACGCTGCCATCTTTGCAATATCTACCACCTCCGTGATGGCATCTACCGTCTGTCGGCCTTCTCTGAACCCGTATTGGTTTTCCGCCAGGCCTCCAGTGCGTTCCAGTTCTTTTTTGAGGCGTATCAGTATTAATTGTTCGAAAAGTTTTCCTCCGACGTCCAGAAGGCAGATCGGCCTGTACGACCTGGGGTCCCCCACGGGCTTTCTCTCCTTTCCGTAGTAGGATTAGCCTCGCTCTTTTCCATTCCTTCGGGAAGTGACCTTCTACGGCCAACTTGTTATAGGTGTCCAGAACGTGTTTCGGTCTATGCACAGCAAGTCGCTTGACTATTTCGGGAGCGATGCATCCGGGTCCCGGAGCCTTGTTGTTCTTTATTTTCGCGCATGCAGCTTTCAGTTCTTCACGGGTAAAGTGGACGAAGGATGGTTCGCTATGGTGGACGAAAGTCACTGCCTCGTGCGTGGGGAAAAGGCACTTCGCTATGTTTTCCACGGCTTCCATGGTTAGTTGTGGCTTGGGTGGGTGGCCGATTAGCCGCTTTTTAACGATTCCGTACCCCTTGCCCCAGATATCGTTGTCTACCTCATCGCGGACGATTTTCCAGCTATTTCTTTTGGACGCCTTGATGGATTTTTGCAGAGCTTTCTGACTGATCTTGTATTCTTCCCAAAGGTTCTGCTCAAGTATCGGTTGATTCTTCTTGACGATTCTTGTGTATTTCCTCCTCTTTCGAATGCATTCTTCTCGTAGCTTCGCCACCTCATCGTTCCACCAGTACTTCGGCTTGCCTCGGTCGTATACCCTCGCTTTTGGCATACATTTATCGCATACTTTCGCTAGCTCGTTCGAGAAGGCTTTCGCCAGTACGCCTTGCTCTAGCTCTAGTTCATCCATGGCCTGCTGTAGTTTCTTTTCGTCGAGCTTCCTTGTGTTCCACCCTTTAACCTGGTGTTGGCGTCCAGAGGGCCGCCTCGTGACCTCTTCTACGTCGAAGATGATGTAGTTGTGGTCGCTGAGGGATTCTCTGTCGCTGACTTGCCTGTTATCGATTCGTCCACTGATGTTTGCCGTTGCTAGTGTAAGGTCAAGTATCGACCCGTAGCCTTGCCTTTCAAAGTTCGGTTTCGTTCCTACGTTTTTGACTGCTAGGTCATGCTGCGCGATTCACTCCGTGACCACTTCTCCTCTTCTGTCCGTCCATCCCATACCCCATTGTGGGGACTTTGCATTGAAGTCTCCTACAATTATTGCTTCCTCTTGTCGGGCCCTAATTGTGTTGCCAATTTTCCGTAGGTATTCTTCAAGTTCTTCTACTGTTCTATTTGGGGACGCGTAACATCCGTAGATCGTGAAACATGGCGTGGCTATATAGGAAAAACCCTGGCCTGTACCCTGGTCTTTCACAACGGTATTTCCGTCGATAATCCTTATTGCCGTATCCATATCTTCGTCAAACAGCCAATCTCTCCTGTTCTCGATTGCTCTCCCGTTGGGCTCGCTTAGGATCAAAATTCCTGCTCTGATTTCCTTTGCTACAGCTAGGGCCATGTCCAGGGCTACGAAGCTCCTGTTACAATTGATCTGGAGGATTTTGAATATTAGCTGATACTCGTCTTTGTTTCCTCCGATCCGTTCTTGTGTGTTTTTCGGTGCCCCCGATTATCGCTGGATTGGTGTCCTTTCATCCCACAGTGGACGCAGAACGGGTCGTTCTGGCACTCGGCTGCCTTGTGACCTCCCTCCCCACACTTGAGACATAGCTTCTCTCTATCCGGTCCCTTGCACTGCGCTTTGACGGGCCCCGGTTCCCAGCATCGAGAGCAACTGGCATCCTTGATCCTTTCCGTGATTCTGCAGATGGTCCAGTCCAATCCAATCCTGACTGATCCTTTTCGGATAAGTTCGTCCGCATCTGTCCTCTGCATCTTAAGCGTAGCGTTTTGCCTATTCCCGTAGGCTGGACGTCGCACCCTCACCTCGAAGTTCTCTCGATTTAGTCCGGTTGTCTCGGCAATCGCATCTTCTATATCCTCCACAGTCGTTATTTCGTCCATGTCTTTCACGTGAAGAACTTTTTTCTTGGTTTGCAGGGATGTCATCAACCCTGGTACTTTCTCAGTGAGTTCCTTCTTTAGCAACTCTGCCTTATCGAATCCGTTTTGAACTGTTAGTAGCAGTTGGCCGATCATAGTCTTTCTTACACCCTTAATGTCGATTCCAATATTTTCTGGATTGACTGCCTGCTTGACCGTCTTAAGTAGCTCTGCATAAGTTTTCCCTTCCAGCTGCACGATGAGGGAGTCCTGCTTCTGCTTCGTTATGGTCGTTGCTCTGTTGTACCCTCTTTGTAGATTCGTACTACTTTTGTCTCGGCCAGCGCTCCCTTTTCTACCAGTTTTCCGCACTTGACCCTGGCGAGCCTTGTAGGTTTCTATTTGCACCGGTGTGTCGGCGAATAGAAACGCTAGCATGCGGGAGGTCATGTCGTTATTGTCGTTATGCTCAGATACTTCGATAGTAAAATCACCGTCATCAATGCACCGCGATAAATCTTCTTCTTTTATATTCAGAGCCGCCAAAAGATAGGTTTTGAAACCATTGCGATCGTTGTTGACAATTGTGTGCACGTGTTTCGCAGTGATTTCGTACCCCTTCTCAAGCATTAGGCTCGAAATAGTTTTATATACATCGTTCGATGGCGGGCGTACTCGGCCTTCTGCATTGAGAGGGCAGCATTCAGGATTTAATAAAATTTGCTGCAAAGCAATTTTATCGTAAGATTTCTTTTTCTCTTTTTTTTGCGGAGGCATCCTCGGGTATTGCTAATATTAGCCGTCATACAAGAAGACCAGCAACGAGGGACAAGTCTGCAACGAGGGAGAAAACATGCGCTGTCGATCGTCGGTAGCAGAGATCTAGCGCTATATAACGTTACCTCTGCAGAAAGGGATCAGGGAGCTCGTGCCTTCGAGAATTAGAGCCGTCGAGCGGCCCGTTAGACTCTCGCTACCAATTCCGACGCATGCGCGTTACGACGAGATATAGTGTGGGGGTAGTCCGGCCTGTCTTCAGCTGGATAGAAGGGGAACAGAGCTCGTGCCGCTGAAGCGTGAGACGACAGTGGGAGATCCGCACCTATGCGGAGAAACCCTGGTTCGACAGCACCAGGTTTTCTCCGATCACCCTCTGAATTTCCCGTGCTATCGTTCTTTCCGACCCCGCTGCCCCCACTCTCCGTACGATGATGTTTTGCTTTCTCCTCCCCCTCTCCAATGACTCCCAGTGCCACTCGTCCTCTGTTAGCGCGTCAGGCACTATCCGCGCGTGGCGCGGGTCCCCTCGACTCCCCCCTCCTTCCGTCGAGTCTCCGGCCCGCGCCTCTCTCGTCCACTTCTGGCCCTACCGGTCTCTCTCCGTCCGCTGTCCAGTTTTCGTGCATGTTTTCGTCCGTGCTCGCACTCCCCCCAAACCGTTTCACCCCTTGCCCGTCACTCGCGTTATTGTTGCCGTCTAACAGCCCGTTCGTACTCGATCTGGCACTTTCTTCGTCCACGGTATCCCCCACGCTTCCGATGTTTTCCATCCTCGCCGAGCCTCCTCCATTTATTAGCTCCTCGATGGTCTCGATTAGATCCCGTTTCTCTTCATCCCACACACACTTGTCTTTTATTACCTTCATCCTTCATGCTTCCGACTCCGCCACCAATTCCCCTATAATGCGATTCATTTGCTCGCATCGACACGGAAGTGTTGCTATTTTCTTTCTCATCCCGTCTGCTTCTTTTTTCCACAACTTGGTCAGTCTCGATTCGATACCTCTCATCTCCAACATGATGTTATGAATTATTCCCGGCGTCTCAGCTGAATCGATCTCCCCCGTCCGTGTTCCCGCATCTCTTTCACACTCTGTGACAGCCCCTCCGCTTTCCGCTCTTCCCAATTCGCCAGCCGTGCTCCGGCTACTCACGCCGTCTCCCTCTCCCGCCGCCCTCTCCTCAGCCGCTGCGTCCTCCTCGTTTCTTCTACCGCTCGCGAGCTCGTGGCTCGTGCTTTGCCCTCTCTTCCGTGAGCGCGCCACTCTGTCTCTTTTCATAAACCCTTCCGCACCCCCTTCCCCGCTGCCGCCAGCAGTGTCCCACGGAAATAGATCTTGTCTGTTTTCACGGAGTCCACTTTACCGGCCGTTTCCTTTATTATGTTAGTTTTATAATGGGTCGTCAGGCAATAATATTAGTTTTGAACGATGGAAAATGAATTTTATTTTGACATTTATATAGCATACGACGTTCTATTATTCTCTCTCATCCTCATTCGACACACACATTCGCACACACATACCAATTTAATCACGTTTTTCTCGACAGCCACGTGGTCCAAGAAATCATGTCTTCGTGAGACATTTGTGAATACAATTAATTAGTTAAATTTTCGGCTAAACGCCTTGCCAATGTGGCAACGAAAATTCGTATAACAACGTATATTTATATATTTAAAATCAAACACGGATCACTCTTGTCGAATAATACACAAAAAAACAGAAGATGCGAGTGTCGTGCTATATATATATATATATATATATATATATATATATATATATATATATATATATATATATATATATATTATCATTCACAATTTCTTTTACTCATTTTTAATTTGATGACGTATTCTCGGTGGCTCTTTCGCTTGTCCCTGAGAACCCCCTCGTTGCGATGCACGGTGATCCGCAGATTTCCAACCCCTTGAAAAGCGTGGTCGTGTCGAGTCCTTCTGCAGCGAAACGTGGCCGATATGGGGGAGAAAAGATCAGTTGTTGGAGCGAGGTTCCCGGAACGAAAGAGACCGAGTCTTCGCGAAATGTTCCGTCGATCCCTCATCGAGATCACTTGTTATGCGCACTTGTTTTTCGGAGAATTACGCACGCACAAGGTGGGCTAAAGACCCGGCGACCTTGTGCTGTACGCGCGATCGATGGTCGATAATCATCGATCATGTGCGTGTCATTTCGCGGTATAACGCATGCGGGGGGGGGGGGGGGCAACGGTCACGGCAGACTCGTGCACCTTACAATTATCTTCCTCCGCCTGCCTCTCTTTGCCCCACCAACACCGGTTGATTCGCTATCCGTTCGTGTGACGTCGGTCGCCGTCGGCTTGCCGGCGTTCTCTGCCGTGCCCCCTGCGGCTCCTTCCTCCCGGCCACGCCGTTTCTTTGTCCGCCATGCTGACCGTTTCTAACCTCGACCCACGCCGACACCACTCTTTCTTCCAAAACTCCACCAAATCACTTTTCTATCTTCCACCAACACTTCCTCCGATAGTATGAGCCCTGCGCTACCGATATTTCCGCTTTTCCGACTCGCGACCCAATCTTTTACACCACAAAAACGGTTAAAACTAGGAGCACGCTAAAGACCGACTTGTTGCTTTGCCGCCGTCTTTCCCTCCCCTGTTTAAGTATTTAGCAGATGCTTGCATAGCATCTTCCGAGTGTTCGAATTTCAAAATTTTCGTCCGTTAAACGGTTGTACCAAGGCAGATTCAACATCGTCGCATACGAAAATAGTATTTCAACCGGCGCAGATGATGGTAGCGGTGTGTTGTACATGATGAATAATTCTTTAATTTCGGGGTATCCATCGATAAGCGACATATTTTCATTGCAGGGATCGTTCATGTAAGCCCGCATTTGCAATTCGGTTGCCAACTCGCCAAACGATGAATCACTGTTACCTGCGGGTATATCGTCTTCGCCGAAGTCAGAATCATCGTTGAAAACAGACGGTTGTTGAATTACACTCCACTGGCGGCTTGGGCGGAGTATAAAAGCTTCCTTCGCTGCTTCCATCACAGCCTCTCTAACTTTTACTTGTGCGGGGGGACTAAGGCATCTCAGCCAGCGCGGTCTCGAACTGCGGTTGCGAGACTGCTGCTACCGCCGCGAATTCGCCGTTTTCTACGACTTTGAAAAAATCGCTAAAGCGATGTTCTAGATTTTCCACCTAGTCGAACCGCAATAGCTTGACAATAGTCCAACTTTTCGCTCAGTTTGGTCTGATTCAATTTACGGTGCAGAGAGACAAGACTGGGTAGAAGACAACCATAAAAACATGACTTTTCACCCTGGAGCGTATCTAGTGTGTCCGCGACCAGTTTTAAACACTCGAGGTACTCAGAAATGAATTTAAAATGACTGTCTTTCAGCGGATTCGAAATGCTAAGGCTCGCATTGCCTACGCCTATTTTTTCGCCCAGATCATAAATCTGCTGCAGTGCCTTGTACAGAGAATTTAATCTCACCACTACAGGTCTTGAGAGACATTGCCCAAGTGTTTTGGTCAATATCTCTCGTCGTTTTGGAGATCCTAGAACGTTCCATAAGCATTGGCAACATGCCATCACCTTATTAAGCCGCGACGACAACGCTTTAGATGCTTTGATGGTCTTCAAACCATCCGTGGTCGCCAGATTCAATGTGTGGCTTGCACACTTGAAATGACGCGGCAAGCCACTAAACGGATTAACGTGATCGCAACTGTCATCGGGAACGGCATTTTCAATTTCGCCTGATGAAACATCATCTGTACTGCGTACCTCAGTTTTAGAATCCAGAGCCACACGCCCGGTCGACATCAGCAATATCGGCAACGTCCGCGGCGTCCACGCCAAATGTTTTAGAAGCTTTTTTTGAATTGCTTGCGTTATCCGTCACTGTGGCAACAATCTCTTGTGAGTAGAGACCAAAAGATGCGTGAATTTCCTCCGACAAGTTCGCGATTTGATCGTGCGTGTGGGATCCGGGAAACCTTCGATAGGCTATGGCAGCAGAATTTCTCCCCAAATGTTTTGGATCAATCTACGGAAATAAATTTTATCACACGGATGGTTATTTGAAAACATTTTTCTATGGCAATTTTACCATAAATTTCCCGAACTCACCGAACGGGCGGTTACACCTAAGAACCGGCGACTATTTGACGTCCAAATATCAGCATTTGTGCAGACATAAATCGCGTTATCTTTTAATTCGGTGAGAATACGGTCCATTTGAAGACGATGCATTATGTATCCGACGCTCGAGAGTACGTCGTGACACATGTTTCAATGGCACGCCTCTTTTTTTATATTCAAATCTATGAAATGGCGATCAAGATTTATCGAATGACCCATGTATCGAAATAATATATCAAATGTGAATATGTAATTCTTTTTACCATCAAATATTTTACGAAAAAACTGCATTCCTACAGTTGCAAAAGGGGCACCGCTATCGAGAATGTAACGTGTCACATTGTTCCCGTACAGTGACTGCGAAAAATTTCAGGAATCATTTTTTTTTTCGCCCCGCAGAAGAACCTTCTATATCGGCTTCAGTTTTTTTAAAATTATTATATGCGAGATAATCGTCTTCGTACGCTTTCAGGTGCTTCCTCTGGAAATCCTCAATAAAAGTTTCAGGCTAAGCGATAAAAGGCTTCTTTTATGGTTACGTGATTATTTGTGAGTCCGATTAAGCAATATTACGAGGAAAACCAATTTTCCGATTTTTTTCCGTCTTTGAACTGCTTTTTCATATAGAAGATCGCGTTTTTTACCTATGGCCCCATTGAGACTTTTGTTCCTCTTGACAAGTCAGATTTTTTGAGACAATAAAAAAAATTGACCTTGACTGCCAAGGTCAAATCAATTTTGCGGCACCATATTTTTGTAGATCTTTGCCAAACATGACCTGGAGATTTACCTGGTAAAAGGATGACCATTAATTTCTTTCCACCCTGTACCTGCCTCGCTAGTCCGGGTGTAACATACCCCATTCAACGGTTCCGTCACATTTCAACCACGGACAAAATAACCACTAAAAAATAACCGTGACATTACAACCACGGACAATTAACCAGAGCACAAATAACCGAACGACAAAGTAACCCCGACAAAATATCCGTGGATGAAACAACCTGAAGATAAAACAGCCCTGACAAAATATTCAGGGGAAAAACAACCTGTAGATAAAACAACCGCGACTAAATAAAAATCCGAAGTATCCTGATAAAAAAATTGATCAATAGAAAAAAATATTATAAAAATGTGTTTATTTTTAAGAAATACGGAATTGGCTGTTCGGATAACGGATCAATAATGATACAATACAACAAAATAATGTAACG
>OY759153.1:15800435-15874070 GCA_963662125.1 Diplazon laetatorius | reverse complement strand
AGAAAAAAAAAATATATATAAATACATGTCGAACCTCACAGAGAGAAAAAAAAAATATAAATACGTGCCGAACACCACAGAGAGCACCAAATTATCCTGAAAAAAAATGACAAATTATCCTGAAATAAGGTGAAAGATCGTCATGTCAATTAATATTTCAATTCCGATCAAACTGATACTTCTTTCGCTAATAGAACGGATGAGATTTGAAAGCGAAGCTACAAACTTAGAATTCTGATTGAACAATATCAGAGAGGAAAAATTATCATACAGAAGAGCAAGGGTTATTCGAGTTTTCAATCAGAGTGAACATCGAATGAAGATTGTTGACTGAATAAACCGTATCGATAAGGATGACTGACAGCGTTAATTAGGAATTGATTAGAATTCAGCTATTCTCCATGCATGTAAATTCGAAATACTTATTTTACTATTAAGGATGAGATTTGAAGACTAGGCTTCAAACTTAGAATTCTGATTGAATAAATTAATATGAAGAAAAAAACCTTATAGGTTATGCTTACCGTAAAGCCGGCTAGACACCTTGTAGGTTATGTTTGCCGTTATGTCAACTGATGGAGATTAATTTTCCATGTCGCAGCAAGAGCACACTGTCAGATGCCGAAACCGATGGATACCGCGAACGCTGAATTTTTTTTTTTTATTGACTATAGATTAAATCAATCAATCGGGAGTTAATATTTTAAAAAAATTGAGTGTGTTGGAATCACACACGATGGAAGTGAATACTTGTATGCATTTCGCTGGCGCGGTAAATTATTTCTGCCGATGATTCCAGAGAGAAAGAGAGAGAGAGAAGGGGAGGAGATGAAGAGTCAGTGATCGAATTATGAATTCACAAGGAAGTCGAAAGTAGCCTGCACGTTGATATTTGTGTTTTCAAAAATGTTTTTTATTTATTAAGGGGGGGGGGGGGCATAAGGGCTGGAGGGTAGACATCTTTTGCTTCCTCATAAAGGAAGCTTTGTGACGGTCCGAAATTTTTTTTTCGAGATCTTGATGTCAATAGGTTTAACATGACCTAAAACATCCAGAAATTACATTAGTAGAAAATGTCTGGATGTATGTGTGTGTGTGTGTGTGTGTGTGTGTGTGTGTGTGTGTGTGTGTGTGTGTGTGTGTATGTGTGTGTGTGTGGATCGACCCTCAAAAATTCAAATGTCTATAATTCGAGAACGGCTCAAGCTACAGCGCTCAGATTTTGCACGCATGTGGTGCCATACAATCTCTATGTCCTGTATAATTTTTGCATTAATCGACGCATCCGTCCGAATTTTACAGCGTTTTGAAATTTTCAAAAAATGTCTGTTCCCACTGTAGCGTCCGCAAATTTTGAGATATTCGTCTAAATAGTTCTTTAAATATAGAGTTATACCTAAGGATGTATGGTATTGCATTTGAGCCGAATCCGTCGAAAAGTTCGGATTTTATGATATTTTGAATTTTTCAAAAAATGACCTTTGTCGCTTTATTTGTCGTTAACTTCAATCATTCGGATTCAAATTCTCTACAACTATGGAATATCATTAAGCTGTGATACATATTAAATTTGACGAAGATCGGCCAATCGGATCGCATTTTAGAGCAATTGGAAATTTTGAAGTTCTAACCTTTGCAAATTCAAAAATAATTGACGGACCGCGGTGAAATTCATAGACGTTCATAAGCTAACGTTCACCTCTATTCGTAAGCAAATTTGGTAGACATTGAACAACGCGTTCAAATTTTATAAAACTTTAATTTTTTATATACGGTCTAGTGCCAATAAACAGTAGAATGAAGGAGCTGCTCCAATTGAACCGGAATTTGCGACGTCGGCGCAATATTTACAAATCTGAACACCTTCTTAGTTCCTATTTATGAGGAAGCCAAAAGATAAGTGCTCCGTCATTGCTCCCTCATTCTGGCTTCCTTATAAATGAATCTTCGTTCACTACTTACAATTCAGAGGAAGCAAATTGCAAGATTCAACTTGCAGCTTGCCTTAAATTATGAGGAAGCGATTTGCAAGTTTCAACTTGCAGCTTTTTTTATAAATATGGATAGAGCAAATTTACCCAAACCTTTTGAACGTTATCAAGTATTATTTCGATAACATCCTGTAATCTTTTAATAAGAAAATATCGACAAACAAGCCGGTGATGAAGCTTTTCCAAAAACGTCTTTGGAAAAAAAACGATTTGCAGTGTTGCCTATATCTCAGCTGAAAATTATCTAAAATCAAAGACCATTTAAATGTAGTCAAAATATCATGAAATCCTCCCCCCTACGTTCTCTGATTATTATTTTTTAATTTTTAAATTGTTGGTGGTCATTGAAAGTGAGAACTGCTATTTTTCATGAAAAATGACCACGAAATTTTCACTTTAAATGACCACCGAAAATTTAAGAATGAAAAAAAAATCAGAGACCGTAAAGGGGAGGATTCGATGATACTTCGACTAAATTTAGATGATCGTTGATTTGAGATAATTTTCAGCTGAGATACAGTTATTACCGCAAATAGTTTTTATCCAAAGACATTGTTGGAAAAGCTTCGTCACCGGCTTGTCCTTCGATATTTTCGCATAAAACAATCACAGAATGTTATCGAAATGATACTTAATGATGGGTAAAAGGTTTGACTGAATTATCTCTATTTATTTATTTATGAAAAAAATCGCAGAAGTGTTTTTTCTTACGCTCCAGCCCTTACCCGCCATTTGAGAGGATCCCAAACGTTTCGCGTCCGCAACAAGTGCGAGAGAGATAGCGCCATGGGCGCTCGCGGCGAAGCGAGAGAGAAGGTGGCCCAAACGTTCGGGATCCTCTTAAGATCCACGTTCTCTCTCGCTCCGCCGCGAGCGCCCATGGCGCTATCTCTCTCGCACGAGGTCTATCCGTACTATCACACGTATACTCCAGGTATACTGCCGATGACGAGGCACGCGATCCTGCCCCCTCGCTGCATTGACTCGACCGCTCTCACTCGCATACCCACAGCTCACGCATCATTCTCGTCCCCTCTCACTCTTCTTTCATTCCTTCATTCTCTTGTCCCGTCCCACAACGCGCCGGCTGGCGAGCCGATCCTGTGTCGTTTAAGGTAGTATCACACAAACCGTAAGAGTCAAAGCAAGCCTAAAGCTATACCATCTCCAAATGAGTTACGTAGTACCTGTGTGTGACAAAGACGCGTGGTATGATGTCGATTAGAGAGAAAGAGAGAGAGACGATATTTTCCGATGTTTATTTGCTTATTATTCTCGTCACAGTCTGTTGATTTTTACGGTCAAGTGCCCAAAATGTTGCCCGAATATTAAACTTGCAGCTCGAAGTGTTTTCATTAAAATCTGACGGCAACTTTTTGTATTATATCAAATTTAGCGTGTTTTTCCATAAGGCTCAATGTTAAACGTGAAAAAATTAAAGTGTTGATATCTTTTTTCTCGTGCTCCGGAGGGCCATAAAAATTTAACTGGGCCTTTTTCTCATCAATACCCATAAGTATGCCAAGTTTCATGAAAATCGGACGGTAAAGTCTCCTATGTGCGATACTACCTTAAGAAGTATTCACTTCAATAAATAAATAACGACGTAGGCTTTTCAACTATATATATATATATAGATAGATATGTGTATGTGAAGTCACATCGCCGACGATGTCACCCCTCCTCAGTGATGCCAGATTAGGGGAAGTGGCTCGAAAAATCTGCCCTCTCTCCATGCCTGTTTCGAGCGGCGCTTGAGGAGAAGCGGGCTGGTGACACCGCCCACGGCATGGCATGCAGCGAATAGCGTGAACAAGCGATCTTCTAGCCGTCCGCCTATCGACTGGCTTATTGTTCCGATGCGCGCCAACTTTCAAAAATCTTAATTAAAATAGTAAATCTAAACTAACACACACTAACCCCAGCTGATCACCGTGCTCTCCACTGGGTTGACCACCCTGATCTGCCAGATTCATCGTCACTTTCACTTCAAATATCTCAATTGATTACGACAATCAAAATTACTTACTAAACAACGATCAAATCTTTGTTTACTTATTTTGCCCGCCCCAGCTGATTGAATCTATCACGCGATTTCTGTGTCAAAGTGACTGTCTCAAAAATATACTTACCATCCGGTTGTGGTATACATAACATATATAGAACAATTGACGATATGCTGTATGCATACTAACACCGATCGATTTTCGCTACGCGGCCCAGTTGTACAGTAACAGATAAATCATATTTAACGATAAACCAGATTGCCTCAAGCGAAAATCTTACTCGAGCCGCAGTAATGATTGCAAATAATGAGGCTATAATTTGTAGTCTTTCCATGTTTGAGTAATTAAAAATGATTTTATGACACGCCGTGCGTGAAATGCGGTTTTACCCACACTTCGCGTGGGCAAATCCCCATTTACACACGTTGTGACATAAAATTGTATACGATACTCGTGCGAAAAACGTTTTCTGGACTCGTGTGATTGCAACACTCGCCTTCGGCTCGTGCTGCAAACTCACACTCGTCAGAAAAACTTTTTTCGCACTAGTATCGTAATATACTATTGTGATAGCAGATCGTTAATTTGGTTAAACTTTCAATTCGATTTTTGGCGCCGATAAAGTCACCGATACTAGCGACGCCGTGCGTTAAAAATAGGTTCTTGGATGGGCGGGGACTGTTGGAGTAATCTTGCGCTCGCGCGAGCTGTGGGCCGGGCCGACATCTGCGAAAAGGAGCTGGAAGGGGAAGCAAATCGGGACAAAATCCCGCCGCAAGACTGGAGACTCGATGGATTCGCTCGGAGGAAAGCGACGACGAAAGACGTGCTCCGACACGCCGGATTTTTGAAAAACTAACCTCTAATTACCCACGAAGTCAGAAATTACGATACATATAAGTGACATATAACGATCGGACCGATTGGAGGCAATATAAGGCCACAGCGATACAACAGCCCACCTGAACGTGCTTCGAACAACAAGATCGCCAAAGAAAATCTGGAGATATTGGCATCCGAAAGCAAGGAAGTAGAAACATAACCTCTTCTAACCACGAGGCCACATCGAACCCGCCCGGATGAAAAAACGATCAGTCACAGCGAAGGGAGGTAAGGTTGGTCGATATCACGGTCCAAAAGCGACGACCCACGAGTGCCGCTAACCTCAGAAGCCGTGAGGGACTGCTGCAATAAAGTCAGTAAAAAAGATTATAATAATAATAACATAATAATAAGAATAACAAAGAATAAATCAAACCAAAATTCAATAAAATAAAGACTAAGAAAGTATAAGTAGGAGGGTTAAGAATAATAGTAAAGAAAATAGGGAGGGGGACAAATAATTAATCAAATAGACAGGAAGGTTCAACCCAATGCGAAAGCATTGACCGTAGAGGATGACGACCGAAGGCAAAACCCAGTTGCCGGAGGGCACAAAAAACAGCTTTACTCAGGGTAACGCAAATATTTGTATGAACGCGTACGATATTTTAGGGTCCCACAACGAAGAGGAAATAAATGAGTTCATCCTCGGTCCTTCCCAGAACTCCTCGCCAACAGACAGTTCCCGTAAACGACCATGTTCGCCAGGAAAGCAAACATCCGTAACCAACGGTCCCGCAGGGGCCAGACGAAATGAACGGATTCCGGAAGAACTTCCAAGCAAAAAGTTCAAGGAAGTCTCGAACTCGAAAGAAAGCGAGAACAGATACACAGAAGTAAGCGAAAAACCTTTTATTGTATTTATTACTCAACTGAGCTCAAGTCTATCCCCTCACCAGGGCGACGTTTCCGTTAGTGGGGATGTCTCGCCCGCTGTAGGTAAAATCCACCCAATGATTATTGGAAAGAAGCTCCGACACGGATTCAAGGGTATCCTAGAAGTTAAACGTAAAGGGAAAAACTTGTTCGAAGTTTCTTTCCAATCCGCCCTTGAAGCGAACAAACTTGTTGAAGATCAAAAACTGAAACTCCCGAATGATTGGAAAGCCTACATTCCGGACTTTAAAGTTTCAAGAGTCGGCATCGTTAAAGATGTCGAAACCTCTCTCTCCGATAACGAAATTCGTGAGGGCCTCGAGTGGCTATCACAGCCAGTGCGGGTCATTAGGATCGAACGAATATTTAGGATGGACCGATCAGGCAGCAGCCCGAGCAAACTTGTACCAACCAGTACTATCAAAATTGCATTCGAAAGCAATACAATCCCCGAAAGCATTGCCATTTATAAAGTGAAGTCTGCGGTCGAACCGTTCGAACCGAGAACAAAACGCTGCAACAAGTGCCAACGCTTTGGCCATCTCGCCAAACAGTGCCGAGCCAAGGAGAGATGCAGAATATGCAGCGAGCCTCATGCGGAAGGACAATGCGGAAATAGGCCGAAGTGCGCGAACTGCGGAGGCCCGCACCCCTCCTCTGACCCCAACTGTGATCTCGCTATCAAACAAAAAATATCGAACAAGATTATGGCTCACCTCTAGGGCGGTTCAAAAAACCATCATTTTTAAATATTCGAATGCTCTTTTGTATTTCAGTACTCGCATGCTAAAAAAGAATTCTGGCAAAATCTGAGGCCTCTACGATTATATTTAGTGCTGCCGCATCAGTGTGAAAGTTATTGTGATATCGCAATTTTCGTATTTTTTTATGTTTGAATATCGGACTGCTCATCGAGATCTAAGTTGATCTCGGCATGTTAAGAAATTCTGTGAAACTGGAAATTTTTGGAATAATATTTAATACTGCCGCATCCACAATGAAATTGCAAAAATGGCAAAATTAAATGGGTTAATAAATTGAATGACACAGCTGCTCATTAAATAGCGAATTCCTTTCGCCCTGAATATATATCACGTGAAACGGGAGAGTTGTCAAAGAATATTTAGAACTGCCGCATCGATAATTATGTTTCTAAAATGCAATCGTCATTTACCATGCCTCAGTATCGGAATATCCAGTAGCTCATTGAAGTATGAGCTCTTTTGCACAACATAATCAGACACGTGAAGATTGGAGTACGTAGGATAATATTTCATACTGCCGCAACGTTAGAAAATTTCTACGTAACGCACGAATATGTGGTAAAGAAAGAATAAACGAGAACAAAGAGTCCGTGTGTACCGTGGCGCATTAACACGGTTGTCGGTCATTGTCTCAACGAATTTTGTAAACAAAGCCCGTACTTGAGGCAACACTCCTCGCAGCTCCAGTCGCTACCCGTCGTTCGGTGTAGAAACACGTTCTCCCGAATAAGAGTATACGGTCAGTACAGCAATAAACTAAAATCAATAATAATATAAAATAGCAAAATAAAAGTGCGTTGAATTTTCAGATATTATCTTTAAACTATTTTGATAATTGTGAAAGATATAACGGAACAAGCTTCGTGCGATGATTTCTAAACGGTTAAAAAATAACTAATCTTTAACGAATAAATAATACGTATGTATGAGTCAATGGATTATAATAAATTATATTATACTGATTATAGGCATCACGATTGATCTTTCAACATGGTGGAAACACGATCCACGACGGAGATTTATCTCATTGGAAAACTTACAAACAATCTGAGCCATGACGTCTTGCCAACTACGTTGGACATTTTGAGAAGCTATTTTTATCGTCACTCAATCCAGGGATTCAGCCAAAAGGATTCTATCAAGACAGTTGCTCACGAAATTTGCAAAATCTGGAGCCAAGTTGAGATACCAACCAGTGCCGAAAAGAATGTAGCTCGCAAATTACACTCTGTAGTGTCGGAGTACAGGAATTTAGGCCGCAGCAAAAAAAGAGGTGGCTCAACTCAACTGAAGCACGAAAAAAATTTCATGACGTCAATCAGCAAACTTTTTGATATTAGCCAGGAGAATGCTTTGAGTATAATGGAAGACGTCAATGCCAAAATATTTCTTGAAGATCAACGAACGGATAGAAAATACCGTATTACAACGCTACAAAAAATGCGCAAAAGAGAAGAGGATAACGAAATGATTCAGTTTAGACTAGCAAAGAAGATGTACGAGGCGAAAGATAAACAAAACGAATCAGATAACGATGAAACGGTTAACGCATTAGTTACTGCATTATCACAGTTGAGTTCAAGCAATGGTTCCTGCTTAAGTCAGACTCCTGCTGATGCAAACGAAGATCCTTGCTCTCAAGAGTTGAACTGCGCGCAAAAGCATAAACGCATCAAGGTTGTGGACAGTCAGATTCTTACTGACAACGTAGCGATGGCGTTAGACCGTGCAAACCTTAGTAACGCGAAGGCAGTCCACGTGCTTGCCGCCGTAGCAACAACGTCCACTGCAACAAAGTTAGATAGTGTTGTGTTGTCTGTAAGTACTGTACGACGACTGCGCAACGAGTGTCGGTCTAAACATGCTGCAGCGAAGAAAACTGCGACTTCTTTGGAGGGAAATTTGGTACTGCACTTTGATGGAAAGCTTCTTCCCTCACTCGCTGGGTATTCATCTACTAAAGAAGAACGTATAGCTCTTGTCGTGTCAGGTGATAAAATTGAAAAACTGTTGGGCGTACCTAAAATCGTCAGCGGCAAGGGGAAATTGATAGCAGATGCGAGCTTTTCGACGATATCAGACTGGAAACTCAACGATAAAATTGTTGGCATGAGTTTTGATACCACGGCCGCAAATACTGGCTTCAAGAATGGTGCGTGTGTTTTGTTGGAACAGAAAATGAAAAGAGATTTGATATGGCTGCCCTGTCGGCACCACATACTGGAGGTGGTATGTAAAAATACATTTACTACTGTATTCGGCTCGACAGATGGACCAAATGTTGCATTGTTCAAACGATTTAAAGAGTTTTGGCCTAAGATAGATCAACAAACATATACTTCGTGCAACGATGTTCGTCTGAATAGTACCTTGAGCGAATTGAAAAGAAATGCCGTTCTATTTATGCTGGAGACGCTGAATCAAGCACCGGAAAAGCTTCCCAGAGATGACTATCGGGAGCTTTTAGAACTCGGATTAATTTTTCTTGGTGAAAGACCACCACGTGGTGTGAAATTCCGAGCTCCGGGTGCTTTCCATCATGCGAGGTGGATGGCAAAGTTGTTATATGTGTTCAAAATATACGTCTTTCGAAATCAGTTTGAACTTACGTTAACGGAACAGATTAACTGCCTCGAATTTGGACTCTTCGCATCTTTGATTTATGTGAAATCGTGGATTACATGCTCTACCATAGTGGACGCGCCTTATAATGATTTAAAGCTTATTACAAATATAATGAGCTATAAGAGCACATCCGAAGCAATATCTACTGCCGCACTCAAGGCGTTGAACCGCCACCTTTGGTACCTTGGTGAAGAGTTAGCCGCTGTCTCTCTGTTTTCTGAACTGATAAGTCACGAAGTTAAAAACAATATTGTTCGACTCTTGATCGATAACAGGACTGTGATGCACAATGGACGTGCGTTGAAGTACGCCGGGAAGGAAGATGTAAGCTCAAAATCTCTCGATTTTTTCATCGGACCTGCATCGCACTTCATATTCGGAGTTTTGGGATTGAACACGTCGTTTTTCTTGGAAGATGCAAAAAATTGGGATAATCTCGATTCCTACCGAGAGGCGAAGCGAGTTATTTCGGCGCTGAACCCTATAAACGATAGTGCAGAAAGAGGCGTTGCACTTGCGTCAGAGTTTAACAATTCCCGAACCAGGAACGAAGAGCAATACCAGTACTTGCTACATGTTGTAGAGAATCATAGAAAGCGCTTCCCCAATGCGAAAAAAGGAACTATCGTCGAGAACTTTTCGTTACCAATGTAATGATCAGAAGCGTACTAGGACTGTTGATTTCACGAATAAAAAAACTTTCACGAATACATAGTCTAATACAATTATTTGCAACCCGTTGAGTACATAAATCTGTACTTTACTCATGCGAACCTGATGAATAAATTGATTATCCTACCTATTGAGAGCTCTTACTTACACAATTTTCTAATTCTGAGTCTTTTCGATCGATGCGGCAGTATGAAATATTATCGTACGTACTCCAATCTTCACGTGTCTGATTATGTTGTGCAAAAGAGCTCATACTTCAATGAGCTACTGGATATTCCGATACTGAGGCATGGTAAATGACGATTGCATTTTAGAAACATAATTATCGATGCGGCAGTTCTAAATATTCTTTGACAACTCTCCCGTTTCACGTGATATATATTCAGGGCGAAAGGAATTCGCTATTTAATGAGCAGCTGTGTCATTCAATTTATTAACCCATTTAATTTTGCCATTTTTGCAATTTCATTGTGGATGCGGCAGTATTAAATATTATTCCAAAAATTTCCAGTTTCACAGAATTTCTTCACATGCCGAGATCAACTTAGATCTCGATGAGCAGTCCGATATTCAAACATAAAAAAATACGAAAATTGCGATATCACAATAACTTTCACACTGATGCGGCAGCACTAAATATAATCGTACAGGCCTCAGATTTTGCCAGAATTCTTTTTTAGCATGCGAGTACTGAAATACAAAAGAGCATTCGAATATTTAAAAATGATGGTTTTTTGAACCGCCCTACTCACCTCAATATCGATAGAGATGAGGCGAGGAACATAATTAGAATCAATAAATTAGATAATTTGTACCGAGCGGAATCGTGGTTAGATCTCAACCGCAACGAAGGAACAAGTAGGAGAGGGAATGGAACTCCTCATGGTATGTGGTTCCCTCAATCACAACGTGAAAATAACGAGTTTCCCCCTCTCAGACGAGAAACCGCTACCATTTTAAGATCGAACAATCCTCCACCCGGATCTCCTAAAAACGAGACAGTAAAAGCATACAAAAGTAGACGAAAGATACCGAAAAAAATACCCACGACCGACTACGAAAACTTACATGAACCAATCCTTAATCCATCGATGTTTTCAGATGGCGGTGATTGCATCCCTCCGACAGAGTTGTCGATCCAACACCACGCTACCTCCACGCTAACGCCATCCTCCGCGTCGGGCGGCTTGGAGGCGGTCCCAACCAATCCACTGGACACGCATCCGGACCCCGAAAATACCGATCCTCAGAAAAAGACAAACCTGAATCATCTCTCAAACCAGCACAGAAGCATAAACGACAAAGAGGGTAACTTTGACATCTGGTTTCCGGAGGCGCATCTCCTAACAGAAGCTCAAAAAACCCTAATCCACCCTAACTCTATCCATAGGCCAACAAATACCTCAAACAACGTTAACCCGACAAATAACCCTAGTAGGATAGCAGAGATATAGAGGCCCTCCAGACTGTAGAGCTTCGCGTTCGTAGAACTACTCTGAGTCTAGGACGGTTCTGTTCTTTGTTGGCCTTTCATTTAAGCGATTTGCTTACGACTAAATAATACAGGCGCTAATAGGGGTATAAATAATCTAACGATCTCCCAGTGGAACTGCCGAGGCCTCAGAGGCAAAAGACACGAATTACCAGCGCTACTCGGGGAAAACGACATCGTACTCCTCTCCGAGACGATGCTAAACGAAGAAGTAGATTCCTCCTTTCCCTGCTGTAATTTCATCAGAAGGGACAGAGACACCCTTGAAACCGGCGGGGGCGTGGCCATTGCCTTAAGGAAGAATATACTCTTCAGAAACGTCAAGTTCATGCAACACAACTGGAACCAAAGAGAATTGGAGACGGTAGCAGTGGAGGTACAACTATCGGGGAACAAAAACTTGGTAGTAGTAAGTATATATAGAGCTCCTGACTTTAGAACAGGTAAAGCGACGTGGGACTCATTCCTCACGGAGCTGATGAAAATAAAAAAGAACAACTATCTCTTCATTGGAGGGGATCTGAATGCCCAATCGGAGGCTTGGGGGAGTAACAACCAGAATCCTTCCGGCAAAGCCCTGGTCCAATCACTGAACGAACGAAATCTCATCTGGCTCAACGATGGATCGCCGACATATTTTTCACCTATTTTCAGACGTAATGCCCTAGACTTAACCATTGTGGACACACAATTAGCGTCAGCATGCTGCTGGGAGGTCACGAACGATTGCTTCGGTAGCGACCATGCCGTTATTCGGACATTCATCACCAACGTCGCCACGGAAATAAGACAGAAAAGACCATCTCTCAATACACGTAGGGTGGATTGGAAAAGGTTCTCGTCAACGCTGGAAATTCAAGGCATCGTAGACGGAATCAATTCAGAAAACTGCATACACAAATATGACGAGTGTATTTTAACAGCATCAAGGCTTCCCTTTTGATGAGCGGCGCCAGCGAGGGATCCACGAACAAAAAAAAGCCGACGAAATCACACCGCGAGACTAAGTCTTGGTGGAATAGAGAATGTGAGCTGGCGTTAGAAAAACGCAGGTCAGCATTCAAGTCATACAGGGCAAAGGGCAACGCATCCACGCTGAAAAACTGGGAAAAAGCTGACAATGAAGCTAAACGAACGTTTAAAGAACAGAAAGCAAAATCTTTTAAGGACTTCGCCGAAAAACTAAACCCAGAATCTTCCATTAAGGATACGTGGGATATGATTAAACGATTTAACAATGCTGTAATAAACAAAAAATCTAATAGCGGTGAGATAAGAGACGCAGAATTAGAAAAAGTGATATGCAAATTATCCCCTCCGTCGTGCCACCTACCCCCGAAGATCCCAACGGGCAGCAACAACAGGAACACGATAAGAGGGATATGGATTCCCTGCACGGGAAAAGAGGTCAAATTCATCATCTCGCGACTAAAAGCTCGATCAGCAGCAGGTAGAGATCTCGTAGACAACGAGGTAATAAGAGCTCTCCCCGACAACGTTATTGAAACTCTAACCAAACTCTTCAATAAGTTCATGTACACAGGACAAATCCCCCGTGCGTGGCACAACTTCGCCGTGGTCCTGATTCCTAAAACAAACGGTAGCTACCGTCCAATTTCGCTAGCGTCAAATCTCCTGAAAGTATTCGAAAGAGTCATAAAGAACAGGCTCGAATTCTTGATTGAAACGGAATTTACGATCCCAAGTTCCCAGCACGGATTCAGAAAATCGCGCTCAGTGTATGATAACATTGCTATCTTCACGACAGACATCTACAATGCGTTCGCAAACAAAGAATTCGTTTCGGCCGTTTTTGTCGATATTGAGGGGGCGTACGACAACGTTCAACCCAATATCCTAATAGATAACCTGAGCGAACTTCGTCTGCCAATCAACATCATCGTGCTGCTGTCCAGTATGATCAACAGAAGAAACGTGAATTTTCATGCGCAAGGTTTATCAACCGAAAACCGAATGTTGACAAAAGGGCTGCCGCAGGGCTGCGTACTTAGCCCTCTCCTATTTAACATCTACATGAGGAAAATAATGCACCACATCGGCCCGGACTGCCAATTAATACAATACGCAGATGACATAGTGCTGTTCGCTAAAGACGCAGACCTGAAAAAAAACATCTCGAAGCTGCAACTAGGGCTAAACTCCCTGGCCAACTGGCTGGGTCAGCTGGGACTCTCCATATCCCCAGCCAAGTCGAAATTCATGATCTTCTCCAGGCGTCGTACTCCCGCCGACCCAATTTCCATCAAATGTATGGGAGAAAACATCGTACGGTCCCACTCGGTCAAATTCCTGGGAGTTACGTTAGATTCAAAATTGAATTGGAAGGCATTCATAAAGGACATAAGAATCAACGTCCTTCGAAGTACGTCTATCCTAAAAGCCTTGACTCACAAGTCCTGGGGTTCACACCCCTCCACAATGTTGACAGTGTACAAAGGCCTCATACGGTCCAGGATCGAATGGGGATATTTCTGTTCACAATCGGCTGCAAGATCGACATCACGAGCTCTCGACAAAGCGCAGTATGCCGCATTACGCGCGATTCTCGGATGTTTCCGCTCAACTCCAACGAATATACTGACAGATCTGGCAGGGGAACAATCTACAAAATTCAGAGCCGAAATATTAACCGCAAGATTCATTGCAAAATCATACTCGTCGATCAGACACCCCCTAATCCCCAAACTCACCCTGTTAAGTGAGAAAACCGAAAGTAGACGTAATACTCCGAAATACTGCCGAACGTTTTTAACTAAGATGTGGCAGGCCTCGCGAGGAATGCTAACAAACACGTGCCTCAGGTCTGACCTGAATTCCTGCTTTGAGTACCCCCTAAAACCTCAATTACTCTCGATAAAACCAAACACAGAAATCGGACTAAAAATCTTAGGCAAAACGGGACTAGAAGCGAATACATGCTTTGAACAAGGACTGCAAGAGATTGGACCGAGATGGTCAAAAATCTACACGGACGGTTCAAAAAAGAAGGGGAAAACAACAATGGCTTGGCCTTCTTCTCCCCCGACACAAGGTCGTCAGGAACGTTCCGAATACCCTCTTCGGCAAGCATTTTTGAGACAGAAGCCATGGCCATACGGGAAGCCCTTAAATTTGTCAGAGAAAAAATAACATCAAACGTGGTAATATGTTCAGACTCTCTCAGCGTACTAAAAGCCATGGAGTTCGTGGGACTAAATCACAAAGCCCATTACTTAATATTGGACATTAAAAGCCTGGTGGACAGACTAACTCGACAAGGTAGGATTATAGGTTTTGTATGGTGCCCCTCGCATTGTGGGATACGAGGAAATTAGGAGGCAGATCGTTTAGCGAACTTGGCACGCTCCTCAGGGACACAATTAAGCTTCAAGAACCTCCCCAAAATCGTAGCTAAACAGATACTACCGAAGTTTAAAGATGAAGAAACCAGACGTATAAATAATTCATTCCTGCAAAAGGGCTTAGTCTACAACTCCCTTAGAGGGGACTTACCACGAGCACCATGGTTCAACAAATTAAAATTGAGCAGGAATCAAATCACGACAGTAAACAGAATCAGATCTGGGCATATAGGCACAAACGAACACCTCTATAGAATAGGACTGTCAGAAACAAAAGAGTGTCCATGCGGGTTCAGCACACAAGACCTGAACCACATCTTCTGGGCATGCCCTGAGACTAACTCAGAGAGGTACTGATTAGCGAACTGAAATCTCTAGGCCTTCGGCCCCCTTACGAGATAAGAAGTATAGCGTTTTCCGATTCTCCAGGCGTTTTGCGATCTATCGTGAAATTCACGGTGCAAATTCAAGAATTCTGTAAGTTGACATACATATAGAACAATCCCTGTCCCGTCCCAATCCCGGTAGCGGCGAGCAGGCAAATGGAAACCACAGGGAACAAGATCGAGAGCAAGTAGACCCAACACTCCGAGACACAAGGTCTCCGAGTTAAATTGTCGAGTACAGTAAAAAACGAACCCAATAGATCAATAACCAACAGTGAAATATAGCTGTGATAATCGAACAAATGAATATAAAAGTGAAGAAAGAGGAGAGCAAGGGAAAAAAAAACACGAGAGGCTGTATGGACATATTGTATTTATATATATGTATGCTTGTACAATAAAAGTAATTAAGAAAGAAAAAAAAAACAATAATAATAATAATAAATAAATAAATAAAATAAAATAAAAGTAATTTAAGGGAATAATCAATAGGTATAAGTACATGCCTTTACACATACGTGCGGGTTAGATTGCGCGGGTGTGGGAGTGTGGAGGCGCTAAGGTTGTACGTGAGGGCTGGAGATCGTATATACAGGTGAGGGCAGACCTATTTGGGAAACCAGTCGAGGTAGAAGAAAATTAACGAAGAGCGAGTAGATGACGACACCAAGACGGTTAATTAAAAGAAAAAAAAAACAACATAAAGATAGCTAATGACTGTGATATGTAAACACAATAGCGAGGAGGGGGAGAACGTAAAATGAAACGACTAGAACGAAAATTTAAAAAAAATAAAAAAAAAAATAAAAAAAATAATAATAATAATAAATAAATAAATAAATAAATAAACAAATAAATAAATAAACAATGAAGTAAAAAGATAAGCAAGCAATCAAATGAAGGAACAAACAGGAACTATTCATAAAAAAAAAAAAATAAAAATGGTAGTAATGGTGGTAATAATGGGTGTAATATTAATAATAATAATAGCAACAAACAATCAAAGTAAAATTAAGCGAAAACCAAACAGTTTAACAAGAATTTAGTGAGAGAAAGTTAAAAAAAAAAACAAAAAAAAAAATAAAAATAAAATAAAATGAAATAAAATGAAATAAAATGAAATAAAACGAAATAAATTGAAATAAAATTAAATAAAATGGAATAAAATGCAATAAAATAAATAAATAAAGTATATAAACAAATAAAATAAAATAAACAAACGAAAAGTAAAGAAAGAACAGAAAATGCTATGTCAAGACATGATCGAATGAGACAATGCTGCAAACTTATACATCTCCATGGGATTTATGTCCCTGAGAAAATCAGAAAGACCAGGCCTACCAACCTCATCCATATATCAAGGCGGGTTCACACCGGACCGCAATCGACCATTGGCCGGCGCGGTAATCTACCGGTGGCCAGGCTGGTACCCCGGAAAAACGCCTGTGAAGCTGTGGCGCCGGTGGTTACCAGCCGAAGTGAAGAAGAAGAAGAAGCGCCGCCAGATTCGTGGGATTTTCTCCGAGCGTGGGTAACTCCGATGCCCCCTCCACGACCCGATTCCCACAGCGTCCCATTTAGGCGGCTCGGCTCCCTTGCTGCCAAGAGCTTTCGCCGACGCATCCAATACCGGAACTCCGGTGCCGGTATTGGCTGTCGACGTGTGCCCTCACGGCTTGCTCTGTTGCGCGCTAATGTTCAAAATATGAATTACGCACGTATAGCATAGAATTGTCTTGAAATACACAGGCCAACAAAATAAGGTGATGATAAATGAGAGCCGATTCTTATAGGTTTCCTCGAAGAATACGAATCCGACTTCAGAAATATCAGATTAGGTCCAGTTTTCGAAAGAAACAAACCCAAAAAACGTGTCTATGCCCATCACTATACCACATTCACTATGAGTGTAGAAAAATATCACGAGTTGATAAAAACCTTCTAAATGGGATGAAATGAAAGCTTGAACCTTGCTTCATTAGTCTGTAAAGCAAGGAATTAGGTGCCGTTACCATAAAATGCTCGGAAACAATTTTTTATTCGAGCACGCACCATTTCCTCGCTTTTTGATCGAAAAACACCCGTGGATGAATTAACTTTCGGACCTGAATTTTTAATTGACTCGATGGAAATTTCGCTCTTATTAAAAATAATGGAACTCTGCATACATTCTCTATCACCGATTGTGACGGGAAAATCCTAATATTTATTTATCCAATAAATAATATGAGAAAAAGACTTTTTTTTTACTTTTGACGACAATCGCGTTTTTTTAAATGGTCAGGTCCATCTCAATATGCCTAAGATCAGCGACGCTACTATCTAAAATATTTATCAATAACAGAGACAAAAAAGAAAAAATTATAATTCATTTTTTTTTCTCTTGTCTGTCGGATAAACGAATATTGAGGATTCCCTTTTCCAATCGGTGATAGATGATGTATGCAGAATTTCATGAGCCTTAATTAGAAAAAAACATCGTTCGAATTGGATAAAAATTCATTTCAATTATTCAATATGATACATCGATACAGCGAAGCTGCTGGACGTGTGGGGAACTGTTTCAGGTTTCTCACGCGTGGGGAACCCATGCAAGATTTTTTTCCCACCGCGTCCTATACGTCGGCGGCAAGGCCTCTTTCGGCCTCTTTCGGCTCCTCTCGGCCTTCTTCAGCTGCTCGACTGCACGCGACGCACGCGCATAGCGAATTTCCTCTCCTCAGTCCTCAATGGTCCTCAAGCGCCGAGCGTTTCTTGCCGCAAGCGGCGTGGTGGTGGCAGTGGTGGCGTGTGGGAATTTTCCCGGCCAAGGTATCCAGGGTTGCCAGATTGGGCGACTTGTCGCCATTTGGGCGACCTCGGTGGCAAATCGGCGACAAGGAATGAATGAAAAGTCGCCGTCGCCCAATTGGGCGACCTAACTTCTTGCTCGCGGATATTGGGCGCCATGGATGTTTCAGCTTTTTTTCTTGTTATATGCACAAAGAAGAGAAAAAAATGAACCTTGAAAACCCTCTGTCCTCCGACTACTGAGCGATGAGTGAATCTGTAGCGATCACGTGACACTCGGCAATGCCGCCCAAGTGCCGGAGTGTCACGTAATCGCTACAGATGACGGGTCTCACGTGATCGCTTCAGATGACGGGGCCATCTGTAAGCAGGGTAAATCGGGAGGATCCAAATCGGGATTGTGTAGTTCGGGAGATGGTAGTTCGGCGGAAGTTAAATAGCCACCACCCCGTGCATGGAGCGTTTCTTGCGTGCGCTCAAGTAATGCTAGCTCCGCCAGCCAATCAGTGAAGGTGATGGCTAGGATGCGTGATTGGCTGGCGCAACTTACGCGTACGCAAGAAACGCTCCATGCGAATGAGGCCTTATGGTCCTCTCTCGAATCTCTAGCCTTCATGGCGAGTCAGCTCGCCATATTGTGGTATTACTACGTGAGACATTGACGATCTATATTAGGTTTTCTTCGTATATGCATACAATCTTCAAAAGTTGTCCCTCAGATAATAAAATCCACTTTCAATCCCGAAAATCGAAAAATCGACGGTAGGTATGGGAAAATACGGAAAATACGAGAAAAAATATAAACGATCTTGGGAATCTCTGCCAGAGTTTAAAGGTATGTATATAAATAATGTACCTGAATCTTAAATAATTAAATAAAGAAAAGACAATTAAATTCGTTTACGTTGTTGTTTCCCATTATTTTTAGGATGGTTACAAAAAAATAGCGACGACAATAATAATTGTAACCAGGAGGCGTATTGCACAATTTGTCACACCGCATTACGAGCTCAGAAATTCGACTTGCTGAAGCATTCTAAAACGAAGACTCATCGGGATAATGCTTCTAAGTTTGTGTCGTCACAGAGAACATTAGAATCCTGCCGTATCGCTGTAGTTTCGGATGAAAATAAGCGGATTGATCTGAAGTTGGCTGTCTTTGTTGCAACGCACAGCGCGGTTCAGAGCATCGACCACCTCAACGACATACTTCGCGATATCGGAAAAAAATCAGCGCTGGAATCGTTGCGGTGTCATCGAACGAAGTGCTCGAAATTAATTACCAACGTCATCTCGCCGGCTTTGCTGGTCGATCTGGTTCGCGACGTCGGCGACGAGTCATATTCTTTAATTATCGACGAATCGACAGATGTTTCGACTCAGAAATACATGGCTGTGTGCACACGATATTTCAGTATAAGTAGGAAAGATATAGTAACCGAATTCTTGGGCATTATAAACGTTGTTGAGACAACTGCTCTTGCATTGTACGGGTCCCTAAAAGAATACTTGGCAAAGGTCGACTTGCCGATAAAAAATTTGATCGGTATAGGGACCGATGGTGCAAGCAATTTGTGTGGAAAGCACCATTCGCTCTATACACTTTTGAGGGACCAGGTACCATTACCAAATCTTCAAATTGTACGATGCGTGTGCCATTCCTTGCACCTATGCAGTTCAGCGGCGTCCAAGGTTCTACCGGCCTCGCTTGAATTTTTAGTAAGAGAGAGCCGGAATTGGTTTGCCCATAGCGCTTTGAGACGCGCTCGATACGCTGATTTGTATAATCTTATCAACGACAACAACAAAACTTTTCTAAACCTTGTTCAGCTATCGGCGACTCGGTGGCTAGCATGGGAAGGTGCAGTCAAACGGATACTTTACCAATGGCTCGAGCTAAAGACCCATTTTGAAACGGTTGCCATTGGCGAAGAAAAGTGTTACACTGCGCGCACACTATCCACCATGTACAAGGATCCATCCAATCACTTGTACCTGATTTTTCTCAAATCTATCCTGCAGGATGTCAACGGCACGAATATTCTATTTCAAAGCACGCAAGAAGACGTCACGAAACTCTACGAAACGCTATCTTCACTCGTGTTATCCGTCGCTAGTCGAATTATCAAGCCGGTTTTCATGGACAAAGCCCAGAAGCAGTTTGAATGCATTGAGGAAGCTATGGAAAACGCATTAGCACTACTGCCAGCGGACAAGGTCGATCTTGGTGTCGAGTTTAAAAATACGCTCGTGGCATATAATTTGAAATCCCAAGAGCTATACGAGATCAAAGAAAGATGTCGGCAGTATCTGATTGTTTTAGTCACGGAGTTGATAAAACGACTTCCTGGCAACATGTCAGTATTAAAGTCGTCGTCAAAACTATCTCCCAAAGTCATACTGACCACTGCGCCAAAAGTGAACATCTCCGATTTACCGGTAGCACTTTTTGACAACTCAGATATTTCTGATGTGGAGAGTCAATTGCGGAAGCTTCCGTTTGTTGACTGGTCCGAAATTTTTTCGACTAAAGTGATGAGTAGCACATCTGCTTTTTGGGCAAACGTTTACCTCCACGAAACCGTTGGAGGCATGAAGCCCTTCAAAGACCTGGCGCACTTCGCAATAAAAATACTTTCACTACCTCTCAGCAATGCGGTTGTGGAAAGAGTTTTCTCTATAATGAATGCCACGAAGACGAAACCACGCAATAAGATGGGTCTTGAGATGCTAGACGCGATTTTACGAATTCGAACGCATTTTTCAACGCACGGAACATGCTGCGGATCTTTCGTCCCATCGGCATTGATGTATGAAAAATTTACATCGAAAATTTACGATTCGAAACTGCCCGATTCAAGTTCGCAAGGAACTTCGAGCGAAGAAAAATCCGAAGATGATTTAGCGGAAACGATGACTTTATTCGCTGTTGCGGGCATTGATGATATTTTCTAACATCGAAAGTCAAACAACTAATCTATGTCACTGTACCAAAGGTTTATTTCATTATAATATTCATAATCTAAGACGCGATAAGCAAATAGTGCAAAAATATTCACTACTTTCCACTACTACTACATCTACTACTTTTGTTTAAATAAAACGATTCTCGCGATTGATGGCCTTATCGTTTAAATTGGTTGACTTCCGTTTAAATTATTTTAAATTTTCATGGGTTCTTCTGGGTTCTTATGGGTTTTTATGGGTACCACTGACGGGTTCTTATGAGTTCTTGTGACTTATTGTGGGTTCTGATTTTCGTGGTTCGTTGAGAGATTGAAAAATTCCAGTATTCTTTTTTTCTTACGTCATATGTTTTCGGGCGATTTTCGTTGTCATATCAGAGTACAATGTACAGCTGATTTTAAGAAAATACAAGAAGACTGAGATCAGAGTTCACTCTTTCATATTTTTGAAATCGACCGAGCGAAATTCAGAGGGATTTTTTTCTACTTTTATAATCTACTGTCGATAATAGAAAAGTTACCGACGAAGGAAAGTAATGAACTGGAAGCGGGCAGGTATGTTGCTTTACCGATATGGTAAGTCTAAAGGCGGTAATCAACGGTATTTCACGGTAAAAATACGGTAAGTTTACCGCTAACATTCTCCGCTTACATACAGGAAAACCTCGCAATAGTAGAAAGTCGGGGGTATAAATGGGCGGGATTCTAACTATTGCGAGGTTGACCGATTGGCCAGTAGCAAAACAGTTTGATGTATTTGTGTTAGTGTCTGCCGTCATGAAACCAGTGACCCTCAAATCAAAGCATTTGATGGGTTTTGAATCGGTTGTGAGAACCTAACCTACAAATTGCCTATAACCTACAAACATTTACTTTACAATAATAACATTTCTACAATATTTTTCTATGACAATCAAAATATGATGAAAACGGTTGAAACTTTTTATAATTCATAGCTGTCTGAAGTGAAATTTTTCAAAATTCGAAAAGAAATAAATACTATTGCTGAATTGGGATTTTGAAATCCGCGCGTTTTCGGGATATATCTTCAATCACTTCGATTTGAGCATCACTGTCTTCGTTCACAAGATATTCCGCGAGAGGCGCTCCACTTTCTACTATTGCGAGGTTTTACTGTATCTAGTTGGTTGGCGATTTTGGGCGACTTGGTGGGAGGACTCGGGCGACAGCAGCCTCGAGGCATCTGGCAACCCTGAAGGTATCTGGCAGCTCTGGTCCCCATGCGCGGGAGCCTCGCGTTTAATGTCAACATCGTTGATCAAAGTTGTTGAAAAGAGTTACCCAGGTCCCCAACGAGGGACGAGCCAACAGGCTAAAAAAAACAATTGTCGCTTTGCACGATAAGAAACATGAAATTTGATAGAATATTCGGTGGGTTACAATCGAAACGATATAAAAATAAAAAAACAACTGTGCAACATCGAACTAATTCGTACGAAATATTTTCTTTTTCCCTCATCAGGTTACCGGCGTCTGCATAAATTCACAAACAATCACGTTTGAGTTGAACCAATTGTAAATGCTCAAAAAAAACCAACAGCTAGCTGCAGAATTATTACACGCTGCTGAGAGTTCGAAGATCCAATTTCAAAAATTCTGTCGTCCAAAAGTGGCAAACAGGATTTGAGGCAAATTAAGGTTATGTCGTTGAAACAATATTCAAAATACGTCGAGAGCTTAACCTAATTTGTTGTCAATCAGATAAACGACAATGGATTCGCGAAGGAGCATAATGCATCCGAGGGTGGAAGAGTTGGGAGGAATATCGCCGGTGTCTTCGTCGCCGCTCCGACGAAGATCCATAGTTGCGCAAAGAGTCGCTCCGACGAGCCTGGTGGAAAACGACGACGACGCAGAGCGTCAAAATCGTCGTTTGGAAAATCAACAGCCGCAGCCTCGTTCGTCCGGCGACAGAAGAAGATCGTTGGGTTTGAGTTTTCTGGCGGAAATGTCAAATCCTCAGATAGCCGAGAAAGTTCAACAGTGCATACAGCTAAATGCCGAAAACAAAATAAATACGAAAAACGCTTTCAGTTTGCAAATGATAGATTTCATGACTTACATGATAAAAAAACGCGACGCCAACATGGACAATCTTCAAGTGGCCAGTACGTCGCTGGACGTCAGTACAAAAATCTACGGTCTTAGAGTGGACGGCGTACACTCGGATATCATAAAGATGAGCGGCAGTCTGGACAAGCAGGACAAACAGGACGCCAGAAGGGACGAAGGAGACGGAGACGCGGGCGGACCGTCGGAAGTCGATGGTCAAACGCGCGAACGAGCCAAGAAAAAGCGTACTTGCAAGAAGAAAATCATCGTGAGTCCCGAGTCGCTCAACGGACCTACGGAAACTGTAAATCTGGCGTCGACGATGATGGGCGCCGGCGATACTCAGACGACGGACATGTTGTACCTGGCGACGATACCTTATCACGCCAATCGTGGAACTTATCTGCAACTGCAAAACGAATATCTTTTGGACAGCGTCGATCCCGATGCGCAATGCAACAATTCGACGGTTACGTTTCCAATTATAAATAACATAGACAACGCGGAGACGTGTTCGTCGTTGGCAAATTTCGAATTGGTTGGCTGGTCGGTGGACGACGAGAGGGAAGAAACCACACCCGTCGACACGACCGACGTTGAAAATGGATTTCGTTTCGATCTGGATGCGAGTTTGCCCGCCGAACAGGAACCCTCCAACGCCGGAATGAATTACTTCGACATGGAGGACGAAGAGCACGTCGAGGCTTGCGATAGAGTCGTTCAACCGGCTGCGAATATCGTCGACTTTTGCGGTGTCATAAGCGCCGCGGCGAAACCCCAAAATTTGGAATACTCGTACTTCGAGAACAACATGAATATACAGTGGGCCGGACCTTCGTACTGGAAATTTCGCAATCCAGCGAGAAATCTCGCTGGTAGCCGTATAATCGGACGTTGCGATCAGGAACCCATAAGACGTAAAAAAGAATTGAACATTGATTACGACGACGATACGATTGCCGTTGCCACGGCTAAATTTGCCAGATCCAAGGGCAATGTTTCGAAATTACAATCGAAAACGGCGAAAACCGTGTGGAACGAAGAAAAAATTACTCTGCCGGAGGATGTGCATTACAATGTATTGCAAACACGTAAATTTTATTTGCGTACCGAGGTAATCGTGGATTTTTCGTCGAAGGACGACGTAAACGCGACCCAAGTGTCCGACGATGTCGGAAATTACGATTACAACAATGAGCACGATACCACGGATTATTGTCCCAATGTGCCGTGCGACGAACAACCGGAAATAGCGGCCGACGGAGTACCGAACATCGGTTCGGATTTGGATCAACACGTGGGAACCTTTACGCAACCTTTTACGGGCGACAATCTCGTCGAAATGCCAAAATTGACCAACGAAATTGTTCTACAATTTTCATTGCGAGCCAAAAGAATCGATATGCGTCAATTGAAAAAATGTCTTTGGAATAATCTCACGAATTTCGGTAGCTCCGACGATGATGGTATGAACGTGGACAACGATAATCCGGAAAAAGTTCGCGGTACCGTTAAATTTGCCGATGTTTATCGACGATTGCCGAAAACATTGAGCAAACGCAACGCCGAAGCGTTGAATTTGCCCATCGCATTTATTTCGTTGTTGCACTTGGCCAATGAGAAAACATTGGAGATCGTCGCCTGTGACGATCATTCCGATTTATCCATCCGTCAAGAATAATTTTCACACCTTATCCATATTATCGTCGTACGTTATTGTATTATTTAACACAGATTTTCATCGACACGTGAAAATGATTTTGTTTGTTCAACGCTTCGATTTAAATACTGTAATCCGAACGTTTTTTTGAAATATTTTTTATAAATAATTCATGATAATTTCGCCGTTCGAGAATGAGAGAAAAAAAATATGTTTTTCTTTTTCGTATAAAATTGTATATTAATTGTATGGTCTTTTGATATTGTCAAGAGAGTTTTTTTTTATTCGTTTGTTTTGATATGTAAAAAAAAAAAGAACAAAGAAAAAAAAATATTTTTTTAAAGATTGTAGATTGTTGATTGAGAATGTACTGTAAATAAGGAGTATTCTTAAGATATCTATGATTCATTTTTCTGCGCCTCTCTTCGTCATCCTCGGGGTCGTGGGTGATCCAGAATTTCAGTCGCTTATACAAAAGTTGAAACTTGCAAATTGCTTCCTCATAATTTAAGGCATGCTGCAAGTTGAATCTTGCAATTTGCTTCCTCTGAATTGTAAGTGGTGAACGAATATTCCTTGATGAGGAAGCAAGAATGAGGGAGCTATGACGGAGCACTTATCTTTTGGCTTCCTCATAAAGGAATCTTCGTTCACTACTTACAATTCAGAGGAAGCAAATTGCAAGATTCAACTTGCAGCTTGCCTTAAATCATGAGGAAGCGATTTGCAAGTTTCAACCTGCAGCTTGTTCCATTTCTAATCGATCATAGTATTCAATATTCGAATATCATTAAAACTTAAAGACTCGTTTAGGAACTAAAAATTATGAGGAAGCGATTTGCAAGTTCCAACTTGCAGCTTTTTTAATTTCTAATCGATCATAGTATTCGATATTCGAATATTATTCAAACTGAAAAACTGCTTAGGAACCAAAAGTGTTCGTATTTGTAAGTATTGCGTCCACGTGGCGAGTTCCGGTTCAATTGGAGCAGCTCGTTCATTCTACTGTTTATTGACACTAGACCGTATATAAAAAATTACAGTTTTCTAAAATTTTAACGCGTCGTTCAATGTCTACCGAATAGAATTTGTCACGAATAGAGGTAAACGTTAGCTTATGCACGTCTAAAAAATTTCAGCACGGTTTGTAAATTATTGCTTCCTCATAAAGGAAGCTTTGTGACGGTAGGAAATTTTTTTTCGACATCTTCATGTCACCATGTTCAGAATGTTCCAAAACGTCGAGAAAACACATTTGGAGAAAATGTCCGGATGTATGTATGTGTGTGTGTGTGTATGTGTGTAATGGCCTCCCAAAATTCAAACTTGCATAACTCGAGAACGGTTTGAGCTACAGCCCTCAAATTTTGCAGACATGTGCAGCTCCGTAATCACTTCTTTGACTATAATTTTCGAAATGATTGAAGCTGCAACTCAGATTTTATGTCGTTTTCAAATTCCCAAAAAAAGGGCGTTATCACTCTAGCGATCGCAAATTTTGAGATACTTGTCTAAATAGTTCTTGACAAAGAGATACGTACCCAAGGTTAGTTGGTATTGCATTTGGGCTAAATCCATCAATAAGTTTTGATTTTATGATATTTTGAATTTTTCCAAAAATCAAATATGTCGCTATAACTTTTGTGAACTTTGACCAATCAAGCTCAAACTTCACAAAAGCATAGAAAATCATTCAGCCGTGCTGTATCTCAAATTTGGCGAAGATCAGTTGGATGGTTCGGTTTTGACAGGAATTCAAGTTTTTCGATCGTAGGTAGTGAACGAAGAATCCTTTATGAGGAAGCTAAAACAAAAATGCTTCCTCATAGCGCTCCCATAAGCATCACATTGCTTCCTCGTAAAGGATTCTTCGTTCACTACCTACGATTCAGAGGAAGCAAATTGCAATGCTCAACTTGCAGCTTGCTCAAAATTATGAGGAAGCAATTTGCAAGTTTCAACTTGCAGCTTTTTTGAATTTGCAAAAGTGGGAACTTCAAAGTTTCGAAATTGCTCTAAAATGCGACCCGATTGGCCGATCTTCGCCAAATTCAATGTGTATCACAGCCTAATGATATTCCATAGTTTTAGAGAATTTGGATTCGATTGATGGAAGTTAACGGCAAATAAAGCGGCAAAGGTCATTTTTTGAAAAATTCAAAATATCATAAAATCCGAACTTCTCGACGGATTCGGCTCAAATGCAATATGATCATACATCCTTGGGTATAACTCTATATTTGAAGAACTATTTAGACGAATATGTCAAAATTTTCGGACGCTACAGTGGTAACAGACATTTTTTGAAAAATTCAAAATGCTGTAAAATTCGAACGGATGCGTCGATTAATGCAAAAATTATACATGACATAGAGATTATATGGCACCACATGCGTGCAAAATCTGAGCGCTGTAGCTTGAGCCGTTCTCGAGTTATAGACATTTGAATTTTGGAGCGTCGATCTACACACATACACACACACACACACACATATACATCGAGACATTTTCTACAAATGTCATTTCTGGATGTTTTAGGACATTTTGAACCTATTGACGTCAAGATCTCGAAAAAAAAAATTTCGGACTTTCACATAGCTTCCTTCATGGGGAAGCAAAATATTTGAATTTCTTGCTTTGGACCCATATTGGCTAAACAAAATCGCCAGGATGTCAGGAACAAAACTATGCAAGGCAAAATTCAATATGTAAAGTTTGTGATTTTAATGTGATCGAAAGTATAAAAAAACTACGATTGCAAATAATGGTCAAGAATGACTGTTTTTGGTTTTTCAGCCATTTTATTTTTTATTTTTTCATGCAATTTCGAAAAATCATACGATTTTGGAACCTAGAAACTTTGCTCTGCAACGAGGGCGTCGCCAGCCAATTAGCCAGGGGGTGGGGGGGGGGGGCAAGATGATACAGGGATGATATGAAATAATTACATATATACGAGGCGGTATTCCTCATCTGTCCCAACTTTAAAAGTCATATTTTCTTATTGGCTTCAAATTTGAAAGGTTTTTTCGTCCATATCATGTTTATCTCTCCACCAATTTCTAGACCTCTACGATCATCCCTTCTCGAGATGTAGGGGATGAAGTTTCCAAAAATATCAATTTTTGACGTTTGCACGGGTATCTTCGAGTGGCCATAACTCGAGGTGATAACGATATGTTGTATTTATATTACTTGGTCTCTTGTTCGAGAAGCCCGTAGTTCCGAGAATTTTCGGGACGTTGATCGTCATTAGTTGTTTAAATATTTGGCTTAGAGAACATATAAATGTGTCGCAAGCTATGTTTGATGAAATATCCCGCCGAATGTATGTATGTGGGTGATTGGTTGAAAGACGCGCGAATGAGGGAACGCAACGCGTAAAAGGTTCCGGAAAGACGTCATTATGTGGGGCACACTGAAATGTATGTACACGTGGAACGCTTACGCGCGTCGCGGTGGCGGCATCGAATACGCATACGGAGAGAGAGAGAGAGAGAGAGAGAGAGAGAGAGAGAGAAAGAGAGGGAGCGACGAGCTCTGTTGTTGTGTGCTTCTGGCCTTTTCTGAACGGTCGTCAGGTGAAAATATTTGAGCCCCATGACAGATTGCAACCAATAAACTAATCTCACGATTGTAAGATTCTGTTATAACGAAATGGAAATGGTATTTTTGCTTCCTCATAGAGAAAGCTTTGTTATCGTGAAAACATTTTTTTTTCGCGATATTTATGAAAACGGATTCAGAATGTCCCAAAACATCTAAAAATCACATTCAGAAAAAACATCCGGATGTATGTACATTAGACTGTGTCAAAAATACAATTTATTTTTTATTTTTGATGTCGCAGGTCGCAAAAGTTGATGGTAGGCCTTAAATAAATTTAATTTTGTGAGATTAAAAAAAAATATTTTCCACGCATTCAGTCCTCATTATTTGCTTTAAAGACTGAAAAAATTAAATTGTTACGGCGTTTAAAGCAAATAATGAGGACTGAATGCGTGGAAAATATTTTTTTTTAATCTCACAAAATTAAATTTATTTAAGGCCTACCATCAACTTTTGCGACCTGCGACATCAAAAATAAAAAATAAATTGTATTTTTGACACAGTCTAATGTACATATCTGTGTGTATGTAACATTGGTTGAGCGTTCATACTTGAGAACGGCTCGAGATATCAAGCTGAAACTTGTCACACATGTACAGGGTTCACGGCGCATAACATGATTCAATTTTTGGAAAAATCCATGCAGATTTTTCGTTTTTACGCGATTTGAAAAAAAAATTCGAAAATTTATTTTCGGTCTGTAGCTCCCACAATTCGTAGAGATATCGAGCTTAAATTCAGTATATTATTAATTACCAATATTAGTAACACGGTGAGTAAGTAAATAATTCCTTGAAGTTTATATATTATTAACTTTGCAAAAACTAGTTAAATCCCCCCAAAAAACACAATGTGTAAAAAAATCGAGACAAGTACATTTACCTGAGCGCCATCCACTTTGTAAAAAAAGGTATCAGATAAAATCGATGGATTGAGCGCATGTATTTCCACTAATTACAACTTGCATTGAAAAGAGATTTAAAAAATTCATAAATTTGATTTTTTTTAAATCACAGCAGTACTTGGCGAGTTTTTTCAAAGTCAAGGGAGACCTTCATTGAGATAATTGAATTGTGGCGGTAACATATTAACTCGCCAAGTACTGCTGTGATTAGTGATAGAAATGCTTGTTACTGAATTTTGAAAAAATCCATGAAGTGCTTCTGTTTTGAGAAATTCTGAAAGGTGTAAAAAAACGGTGTGCGCACTCTAGCTGGCGCAATTTTCTAGATATCCGACGAAAATTTTGGCACGAAGTTGTACTAATATCGACAGATGTTTCGGATTGAATTTGGGCAAAATCCATCGAGTCATTCATATTTTATGTCGTTCAGACATAATTTAACGTCAACATATTCGTTTAACGTCAATAATTTCGTTTATTGACGTTCAGATGTTGTGGGTATTATAATTTCTCAAATTTGACATTAATTGCCCCTCATATGAGGCATTATTCCTGAACTGTCCCAACTTTGAAAGTCATATTTTTTTATTGGTTTCGAAATTTGGAGGGTTTTTTCGTCTCCACAAATGTTGAGACTTCTACGATCATCCCTTCTCGAGATATATAGGAGATAAAGTTTCCAAAAATATCAATTTTTGACGTTTACACGGGTACCTTCGAGTAGCCATAACTCCCTTTCTAGTGGACCAAATTTAGTTTTCAGGGGGGTTCGGGAAAGCTCTTTCTCTACGCTCAGCCTGACTGATGAATCTGGTTTCAATTTTTTTTACATTTTTATAAACAAATTTCAAAGTGAAAGGTTTAAGCAATGTTTTTCGCTCTTCTGGCACGATTTTCAAAAAATTATTTTTAAACGAAAGCTCAGCTTTCTTTCTATCGAAAACATATATTTTTAAGTTAGGTGCCATAAAAGTGGGGCAGGTATATCCGAACTATTATTTTTTACACGGACCCTGATCTGACATTTAATGACCAAAAAAGTGTACACCCTTCAATGTTATTTCATATAATCATTAAAAACAATTCCCGGGTACCTTCAAGACGAAAATAAATAAACGAATAGTTTTTAATCTCGAAAACGCACTATAAGAATAAAGAATTACGATTTCAACGAAGTATTGAATTGTGTTGCTGTGTTTGAATTGTTTTTAATGATTATATGAAATGACATTGAAGGGTGTACCATGTATGTCCAACACTTTTATGACACCCAACTTAGAAAAATATGTTTTCGATAGAAAAAAAGCTGAGCTTTCTTTTAAAAATAATTTAAAAAATCATGCCCGAAGAGCGAAAAACATTGCTTAAACATTACACTTTGCAATTTGTTTATCAAAATGTAAACAAAATTGAAACCAAATTCAACAGTCAGGCTGAGCGTAGAAAGAGCTTTCCAAAATCCCCTTGAAAACTTAATTTGGTCCACTAGAAAGGGAGTTATGGCTACTCGAAGGTACCCGTGTAAGCGTCAAAAATTGATATATTTGGAAACTTCATCTCCTATATCTCGAGAACGGATGATCGTAGACTTCTAAAAATTTGTGGGGACAAAAAAATCCTCCAAATTTCGAAACCAATAAAAAAATATGACTTTTGAAGTTGGGACAGTTCAGGAATAATGCCTCATATTTGGGGCAATTCATGTCAAATTTGAGAAATTATAATTCCCATAAGATCTGAACGTCAATCAACGAAATTATTGACGTTAAACGAATATATTGACGTTAAATTATGTCTGAACGACATAAAATATGAATGACTCGATGGATTTTGCCCAATTCAATTCGAAACATCTGTCGATATTAGTACAACTTCGTGCCAAATTTTCGTCGGATATCTAGAAAATTGCGCCAGCTAGAGTGCGCACACCGTTTTTTTACACCTTTTAGAATTTCTCAAAACAAAAGCACTTCATGGATTTTTTTTAAATTCAGTAAGGAGCCCTGTACTCGTACAACATTACACTGAATTTAAGCTCGATATCTCTACAAATTGTGGGTGCTACAGACCGAAAATAAATTTTTGAATTTTTTTTTAAATTCTGTAAAAACAAAAGAACACCATGGAATTTTCTAAAAATTGAATCATGTTAAGCGCCGTGAACCCTGTACATGTGTGAGAAGTTTCAGCTTGATATCTCGAGCCGTTCTCAAGTTATGAACGCTCAACCAATGTTACATGCACACACACATACATTCATCTGGATGTTTTTTCTGAATATGAATTTTGGATGTTTTGGGACATTCTGAACCCGTTTTCATAAATATCTCGAAAAACATTTTTTTTTCGCAAAATGACAAAGCTTCCTATATGAGGAAGCAAAAACACCATTTCCATTTTGTTATAACAGAATCTTACAATCGTAAGATTAGTTTATTGGTTGCAATCCGTCATGGGGCTCAAATATTTTCACCTGACGGCCGTACAGAAAAGGGCAAAAGCACACAACAACAGAGCTCATCTCTCCCTCTCTCTCTCTCTCTCTCCGTATGCGTACTCGATGCCGCCACCGCGACGCGCGTAAGCGTTCCACGTGTACATACATTTCAGTGTGCCCCACATAATGACGTCTTTCCGGAACCTTTTACGCGTTGCGTTCCCTCATTCGCGCGTCTTTCAACCAATCACCCACATACATACATTCGGCGGGATATTTCATCAAACATAGCTTGCGACACATTTATATGTTCTCTAAGCCAAATATTTAAACAACTAATGACGATCAACTTCACGAAAATTCTCGGAAGTACGGTCTTTTCGAACAAAAGAGCAGGTAATATAAATACAAAATATCGTTATCAATCGTTCCAGTCGTCACGTACCCAGCTGCGAAGTCAATAAGTTTGTGTGTTATCATTGACGCACGTCCATTGACGCAATAGTTTGGAATTTTTTTTCGTGTCATACACGTCAAGTTCAAAAATATATATATTCTTCGATGAGTTTCGATTTTTTTGTCATTCATTTTCTCGATATCAAATTGTGTAGAGTAGAAGTATTGAAAAAAATAATTTCGATCTTGCATTCGAATAACGAGTACGCGCAGTAAGCTGGAATATAGTTTGCCGAGTTGACGATAAATATTTTCATTTTGAGTTCTCGTGGGAGATAACTCTTTATTCGTTTTTTTTCGCCGAGAGCAGAGTAATTGGGTTGGTATATCGATAAGTTCGCTAATATGAACGATCCGAATGGCTTGCCTCATGACCAGCTGCACGGTAATGATCCATTGCTTCGAAGAAGGTGAGCGTATTTTTTATCTATCATTATTTTATGTTCGAATTTGATTAGAACAGGTTTTTTTTGTATCTGGACCTATGCAACAGAATTATGTCAGACCGTGATGTTAGACATTCGTTACTGTTGCTTGGGTCCGTAAGGTGTGATCGAATGATCGATTTAATCCACCAAGCAATCGTCATTCGAACGAATAAAAACAAGCTGCAAGTTGAATCTTCCAATTTGCTTCCTCTGAATTGTAAGTAGTGAACGAAGATTCCCTTATAAGGAAGCAAGAATGAGGGAGCATTTATCTTTTGGCTTCCTCATGAAAGAATCTTCGTTCACTACTTACAATTCAGATGAAGCAAATTGCAAGATTCAACTTGCAGCTTGCCTTAAATTATGAGGAAGCGATTTGGAAGTTTCAATTTGCAGCTTGTTTCATTTCTAATCGATCATAGTATTCAATATTCGAATATCATTAAAACGGAAAAACTGTTCAGGAACTAAAAAAGTGTTCGGATTGGTAAAAATGAAAATGCTTTTAAAATAAGATACGATAGACTTATCTCGACTTAATGTTGTACATATATGACGTGTCAATATGCCTTGAAACAAGTATAATATTGCGTCCACGTCGCGAGTTCCGGTTCAATTGGAGCAGCTCGTTCATTCTACTGTTTAATGACACTAGACCGTATATAAGAGATTAAAGTTTTCTAAAATTTCAACGCGTCGTTCAATGTCTACTAAATTTAGTCACGAATAGAGGTAGACGTTAGCTGATGCACGTCTATAAGTTTCAGCACGGCCCGTAAATTATTTTTGAATTTGCAGAGGTTGGAACTTCAAAATTTCGAAATTGCTCTAAAATGCGATCCGATTAGCCGATCTCCGCCAAATTCAATATGTATCACAGCTTAATGATATTCCATACTTGTAGAGAACTGGGGTTCGATTGGTTGAAGTTAACGCAAATAAAGCGACAAAGGTCATTTTTTGAAAAATCAAAAATATCATAAAATCCGAACTTCTCGACGGATTCGGCTCAAATGCAACACCATACATCATTGGGTATAACTCTATATTAGAATAACTATTTAGACGAATATCTCAAAATTTGCGGACGCTACAGTGGTAACAGACATTTTTTGAAAAATTCAAAACGCTGTAAAATTCGAACGGGTGCGCCGATTATTGCAAATTACAGATGACATAGAGATCGTATGGCACCACATGTGTGCAAAATTTGAGCGCTGTAGCTTGAGCCGTTCTCGAGTTATAGACGTTAGAACTTTGGAGCGTCGATCCACACACACTTACATCCTGACATTTTCTACAAATGTCTTTTCTGGATGTTTTAGGATATTTCGAACCTATTGACATTAAGATCTCGAAAAAAAATTTCGGACCGTCACATTGCTTCCTTTATGAGGAAGCAAAAATTGCTTCAATTTGAGACGCGATGATAAAGGCAATCGTGTCTGATACTATGTCCATAATGTTCTTGACATTCAAACTCAAATGAGAGGTGAAGGTACCAAACGCGCTAACCCAAATTTTTTTCGAAATGCGTTTTTTTTTCGCATTTTCGGAAAGTTTTAAGGTCCCCCAATACGTAGCCGTTTACAGAACATCAAAATGGGTAATAGTTTTTTTTTGCAATTAAAAATCAACGAAATCGTGCACAGTACTATCCGCAGGGGCGCGGAGGTACCAAAGGCAAAAAACCTGCTTATTGGGTCTTATGGAAAATCGACGTTTTTCTGTAAAGATCCGAGGTTGTAGAAAGAATGTCTGAACGGAAATTCGTTTTACCGATTGTCGCTAAGAGAGGGAATTCAGCCGAAGTTTTCCACCCAAGATATATTTGCTTAGGGTGAAAAGTAGGTGATCGAGCCGCAGAAACGTGAGCCCGCGCTGTTGTTGTTCCGTGCTCAAGTGATTTGTTTAGCAATGAATGAAAAGAGGTTTCCAATTTTGCAAAAGCCCATAACACCCGTGAACGTGTCACGAATTCAACTGTCGAAACCGCAATACGATAAGATGATTATTGGCGTACATATGCCACGGCACACGCAAGCGCGCGAGAAACGGCGAGCAGTACGTGTCGTAGCATCGGGCGAACAGCGCTCGCGACTTGCAGGTTGCGGCTTGGTACTTTCGCGTACCCTGCAGTTTGCCCCCGAGCTTTCGTTAAGGTAGTTCCTCCGCGACAATCTCAACCAAAAGTTTACATACCATGTTCATGTTTCAAAGATTGTTTTTGATCTACCATTGCCAGTAAACTTTTTGCCGGGACTGTCGAGGCTTTGCCCTAATACACGCCGTCCCCCCTCCACGCACTCGTTTGTTTGCAGGCTGAGCAGGATATATGCTATACGACCAAAATTGTGAGGGCTTCTCATTGTTATATCTTGGAAACTAGATGGTGAATCATTCTCATTTTTTTTCACATCATTCGTGATATCTTACTCTAGCTTATCCTCGTTTTTTATCAATTTCTTAGTTTAATTCGTGACGGTAGAATTAATAATGCTCTTTTTTGCCCATCATAACGCATTTGATACGTGTAAAACAAGCCAACTTTAAGTGTAAATATCTCACGTTTGGGGAGGTCAAACTCATTCAAATTGCACAGATGTTTGGATAATGTATTAAATAACATATATGTCGAATTTCAACCATTTCCTAGTTCAACGCATCTGTGGAGGTACTACCTTAAAACGCTATAACTTTTGAACGAATTGTTTTTTTTTTTTGGCTGAAATTTTCAGAGAAGACGGAAATTGGGTTTCCGCCAGGAACCATTTGCTGGTTTTAATAAATAATGCAGTACTTTTCGAATGCGAACGTTTTTTCGCCGTCCTGTAAAATTGTTGCTTTGTGGGTTAGCGCCTTTGGTACCTTCACCCCTCAAATATTCAACGGAATACAGAGTAGAACTTTGCTCGCTTACGGTTATTCGGCTTACATAATCCAAACTTCATGAGAGTGCATCACATGCGAGATTTATAACATGGAAATTTGAATTTTAATCCGATCTTGTATCGAGAAGGCGTATGGTACCACTAACTCCACCGTGGTAGTTTTGCCAACGTGGCGAATCGCGCCAATCGCGGCCTCTACATTTACAATAGTAAGCTCACGGATGCAACGTCGGAAAGTTTTCGACGTGTCCAACCCTCCCGCGCTGGCCGCCATCTTTAATTTAACGGGAATTTATATCTGATAAATAACTCGCCCATTTTTGCTTCCTCATAAAGGAAGTTGTGTGACGGTGGGAATTTTTTTTTTCGAGATTTTGATGTCACCATGTTCAGAATGTGCCAAAACGTCGAGAAATAGTATATTATGACACTAGGACGAAAATTTTTTTTCTGACGAGTGTGAGTTTGCAGAACGAGCCGAAGGCGAGTATTGCAATTACACCAGTCCAGAAAACGTTTTTCGTACGAGTGTCGTACGAAATTTTATGTCACAAGGTCCGTAAATGCGGTTTGAAGCGAACGAAGTGAGCGTAAAACCGCACTTTTACGGACAGCGTGATATAAACAGATTTGTAGAAAATGGCCGGATGTATGTATGTGTGTGTGTGTGTGTGTAATGGCCTTGCAAAATTAAAACGTGCATAACTTGAGAACGGTTTTAGCTACAGCCCCCAAATTTTACAGACACGTGCAGCTCCGTGATCCCTTCGTTGACTCTTATTTTCGCGATGATTCAAGCTGCGAATCAGATTTTATGTCGTTTTTAAATTCTCAAAAAAACTGCGTTATCACTCTAGCGATCGCAAATTTTGAGATACTCATCTCAACAGTTCTTGACAAGGAGATATGTACCCGAGGTTGGTTGGTATGGCATTTGGGCCAAATCCATCGATAAGTTTTGATTTTATGATATTTTCAATTTTTCTAAAAATCAAATTTGTTGCTATAACTTTCGTTAACTTTGACCAATCAAGCTCCAACTCTACAAAAGTATAGAACATCATTCAACCGTGATGTACAACAAATTAGGTGCAGATCCGTTAAATGGTTCGGATTTGACAGGAATTCAAGTTTTACGATTATAAGCCTCTGGGCGATTCAAAAAGCTGCAAGTTGAAACTTGCAATTTGCTTCCTCCGTTCACAAATCTGAACTCTTTTTTAGTTTCTAAACAGTTTTTTAGTTTGAATGATATTCGGACATTGAATAATATGATCGATTGGAAATGAAAAAAGCTGCAAATTGAAACTTGCAAATCGCTTACTCATAATTTAAGGCAAGCTGCAAGTTGAATCTTGCAATTTGCTTCCTCTCAATTGTAAGTAGTGAACGAAGATTCCTTTATGAGGAAGACAAATGATGAATGCTCCCTCATACCTCCCTTATTCTCGCTTTCTCATAAAGGAATCTTCGTTCACTACTTATTTAACTTTTTACCAAAAATGCACATAACAAAAGTTTGTTATACGCGAGATATACATATATATATATACATATACATACACATATACCCGCGCATATATTGTCAATCTCGGATATTTAAGCTACCTACACATACACACGCACACACAAGCGCCCACACACACATACACTCGCACACGCACCCCATAGCACCAGCGAGACACCGGCAGCGTGGTCCGCGGCTCACTGCGACGCCGAACGCGGCATCTAATTCGCACCTCAGCCGCCGGATGGCGAGCAGCGCCCACCGTTCGCGCAGTCGATAGGGATCACTCAAATGTATATAAACCCGAACATGTAATCGATATTCAGACTTCTCTTGACGAAATAAACACCCTTTACGGGAGTTAACTCGATAGAGTTTCCACAGTCTCATCTTTTTGTACGGACTACTAGGCTGGCAGGACGCGGCTTCACTGAACGCTCGCCCCGGTTGCCTCTGGCCCCTGCAGTCCGCAGACCCTCCTTACTTCCTTGCCACCGTGCTGGCCGGACGCGGCGTCACCGAACGCTCGCCCCGGTTGCCTGTGGCGCCTGCAGTCCGCAGACCCTCCTTCCCTCCTCGTCACTGGGCCGGCCGGCCGCGGCGTCACTGCACGCTCGCCCCGGTTGCTCGTGGCGCCTAGCACCCGGCAACCCGCCTTTCCTCCTCGTCACAGGGCTGGCCGGCCGCGGCGTCTTTCGACGCTCGCCCCGGTTGCTCGTGGCACCCTCCGTCCTCGCCACCGGGCGGACCGGTCGCGGCGTCCCCGACGCTCGCCCCGGTTGCTCGTGACGCTACCCGTCGGCCCGCCTTCGTACAGGCCCACCAGCGGCGGATCAAGGTGGGGACGATAGCCCTCCGCCGAGGGAACGCGATCGACGGACAGCGGACCCATCAACTGCATGCCGCAGCAATTGCACGGCCACGGGTGCAACTTTAATTAACCCGTCCGTGTCAAGTTGTAGAAAATCTAATTTTTTACACCTTCAGTTATGACAATCATTTGTTAGCTAGGACTGACGCAGCCTCGGACCATGTCTGAATAGGCCATCATACTCATTCGATTCGCGTTGTTAGAAACAAAGTTTTTGTCGAACGAGAAATGTATGTCATTTTATTGAAAAGTGACAACCGCTTTTACAAAAGTTGACCGTCCATGAGCAATTGAAGTTTATGAATGTTTTTCCTTATAAATAGTCCGTGTCTATTATCTTGGATTTGATAGTAGAGTATATATGGTCTCTTCGGGATTGCACATTGTCATTTAATGCTGCCGGATAAAGTATTCGCAGCATGTGGTATTCGCGATACACAATTCCATTGCCGCTATACAATTTTGTCAATGAAATCAGATGTTTTGAGTATGTTAGTTTGATTTAGGTATCGTAGCCGAAACGGCGCAATATCGGATTTGTACAATTTCAAAGTTTGTTGCAGAAATTCAACATGTTGGAATCGTCGATGGGTCCGAAAATCTGGCTCAAAGGTCATAACATCTGCGGCAGCCCTTCATTGCGTTTTTCTCATACTCGGCGCGGGTGTCGTGGAAGCAGCCCAAATAATTCCTGCCGGTCCAGGTAATACGTCTAATAAGCCCTCATTCGATTTTTTCCCGGTACATAGAGTCTCTGTCATAAACGGTCTTATCATAAACGCTCTGTCTGACTAAATGGCGATCAATGTGCTCTCGTAGTTTTTTCGTTGCTCGAATGGGTGTCCATAGTGACAATATGGCCTGAACAATCAATTAAGGTAGTATCCCACAAACTGTAAGAGTCAAAGCAAGCGTAAGATATACCATCTCCTGATTGAGGTACGTCGTCCTTTGATGTGACAACGTCGCGTATTATGATGTCGATTAGTGAGAGAGAGAAAAGATGGGAAATAAACGCGCAACGTTGCCACGTCTACTGGATCACGACCAACTCCTGATATAAACTGTATTTTCCCAATGTTTATTTGCTTATCTTTATCATCACAGTCTCCTGATCTCTACCTTCAAGTGCCCAAAATTTTTTCCGAATATTCGACTTACAGCTTAAGTGTTTTCATTAAAATCTGACGAGGACTTTTTGTATTATCTCAAATTGAGCGTGATTCTCCATAAGGCTCCATGTTAAACGTGTAAAAATAAAAGTATTGATATCTTTTTTCTCGCGCTCCGGAAAGCCACAAAAATTTAACTGAACCTTTTTCTCATCAATACCTATAAGTATGCCAAATTTCATGAAAATCTGACGAGGAACTCTCTTATGGAGGGACTACATACCTTGAAAGTCCTGACATTAGTTATTGTAGATGCGTTGATTAACGTACGCGCCATTGATATCTCGTTTTTGTTCTCTAAACCAGAGGCGGTATCATCAACTCCGGAAGCTTCGGGTCGTGTACGGGCGGCGGCGAACAGCGTGCGAACAGTTGTTAAACAAGATGGTTCATGTCACTCGCCAGGATGCCATCGTGAAGGTACGTAATAAAATGATCGCGGTGTTATTATAACAAAGATGGTCCGATATTACGTCAATGAAAAAAAGATAACGGAATTAGAAGATAAGAAATGTATCATCTTGTTCAGCATCAAGGATCCGAGATTTCATGGATGAGACTGTAGATCCTTGTGACAACTTTTATCAATTCGCTTGCGGAGGATTTATCAATTCGACAATAATTCAGGACAACCATACACAGTCGACAATGTTTACCATTCTCCAAGACACGATAAACAAGCAGGTAAACACGATGATGGAAAGCGAATCGAATGGTCGATCGAAGGAACGCAAAGCATTCGGACTCGTGAAGAAAATGTACAAATCTTGCATGAACACGAGTGAGTCTTTCGTTTACGTTTTTTTTTTAATTATTATTTTATTTTTTTTTTTTAATGATTATCGTTCGATATTTTATGTTGAAAATAATGAACGATGTTAACTGATTGTCATAATTTTCACAGCTGCAATAGAAAACGAAGGTGTGAAACCGCTTAAAAAATTACTCGAAAAGTGGGGTGGATGGCCGATACTCGATGCCGACCGTTGGAACGATAGCAACACCGATGGACTTATCTATCGCTCCGTTATTGAGTGCGATATCAATAAAGAGATCAATAATTATACGGGAATTTCATTAAATGTAAGCGACTATTATCATAGCGATCATAAATTTTGGGATACTCGTCCAAATACTTCTTGGACAAAGAGATTTGAACTGAAAATTAATGCGCATTTCATTTGGTCCGAATCCGTCGAAAAGTTTTTATATTATTATATTTTGAATATTTCGAAAATTCAAATTTATCAATATAACTCCACTCAACCTTGACCGATTGAACTTGAAATTTCTCGAAGTATAGAACATCATTCATCAGTCACATTGCATCAAGTTTGGCAGGGATCGGCCGAATGGTTCGGATTTGACAGAAATTCATGTTTTTTGATTCCTCATAGAGGAAGCTTTATTTTCGTGAAAATTTTTTTTTCCGATATGTTCATTAAAACGTGTTCAGAATGTCCCGAATCATCTAAAAATTGAATTCAGAAAAAATGTCCGGATGTATGTGTGTGTGTATGTAACATTGGTTGAGCGTTCATAACTTAAGCACTCCTCGAGATATGAAACTGAAACTTGTCACACATGTACAGGATTCACGGTGCATAGCATGATTAATCTTTTAGAAAAATCCATGCAGATGTTTCGTTTTTACGCGATTTTTCGAAAGTTCAAAAATTCATTTTCGGTCTCTAGCTCCCACAATTTTAGAGATATCGAGCTGAAATTCAGTATAATGTTAAACGACTGCAGGGAGATGCTTGTTACTGAATTTGAAAAATATCCATGGAGTGCTTTTGTTTTAAGAAATTTTGAAAGGTGTAAAAAAACGGTGTGCGCACTCTAGCTGGCGCAATTTTCTAGATATCGGACTAAAATTTGGCACGAAGTTGCACTATTATCAAAACGTGTTTCGAATCTAATTTGGGCAAAATCCATCGAGCCATTCATATTTTACGTCGTTTTGAAAACTTTCAAAAATTAATGTAAGTGATCTAGCTTCCACAATTTTCGAGATATTTCGCTAAAATTCGGTACACACTCATACTGCTATTAAAAGATGTTTGGTATTAAATTTGGGCGAAATCCGCTCAGCCGTTTAGATTTTATGTGAGTTGCTAAAATAGATTTGCTCGTTCTCGCTTCCACAATTTTCGAGATCTCGGGTTCAAAATTGGTACAAAGTTGTACTATTATCGAAAGATGTTTTGTATTGAATTATAACAATATCCATCCAGACGTTCAGATTTCATACGATATGCAATTTTCTAGATTTCACATGGAATTCCCCGTATATTCATTCCGGACTCGTTATATTTACGAGCGGATTTTATATGAAAACAAGGATGCAAAGTGGAACCTTGCAGTTTGCTTCTTCATAATTTTGTGCCGTATTAAAATTATTAAGGAGCAAAGTAGAACTTTGCTCATGGCTTTATCATTATTTTACACCTTTGCCAAAGCGTCCTCTATGAGGAAGTCAAAATTGATCGACACATAGTCGACACACATAGATCGACTCATAGAGGAATCTTTGGCAAATGTGTAAAATGATGAGAAAGCCATGAGCAAGGTTCTACTTTACATCTCAATGATTTTAATACGGTACAAAATTATGAGGAAGCAATGCACAAGGTTCTACTTTTTCTTCCTTCGAATCGTAGGTACTGAACGAATATTTGTCCATGAGGAAGTCTAAAATTGATGAAAACATGTCGTCTCGTTGAAAAATCTTCGGTCACAACCCACGATTCAGAGGAAGCCAATTGCAGCTTTGAATTTGCAGCTTGTTTAATTTTTTTTGTTTATGCAGCTAACTCGAACAACCAATTACTTTATTTCCGCAAAAAATCTTCGCGAGGGCTTCGACAATGAAATGGTCCAGTCGTATTACGCCCTCATGATCGACATAGCTGTTTCTCTGGGTGCTGATAGAGATCGAGCTAGCACCGAACTGAAGAAAGTTGTCCAATTTGAAATGGATCGTGCCAAAGTAAGTGAAAAATCATTGATTGCTTCCGAACCAGTAAAAAAAATTCCCAATCGTTCATCGGCCACGAATCTCGCTGATTTTTAGGGTTCCGTAGAAATCTAGGAACCCTTTTGGTTTCGCCAATTCCGTCCGTCCGTTTGTCCGTCTGTCTGTATGTCACAGGCCCCCCATTCTCTCAGTTATGGACCGATTGAGATCAAATTTGGTACACAGACGTAGATCGATGACCTCAAAACAGAAATGATACCATAAAAAAAATGTGTTTGACCCCCCTCCCGCAAATTAAACAGTGTTCACGAAATTTTTCTTTTGCTCACACCATTGAGTGAGATATCTTTGGATAGGTCTCCTCAAGTGCAACAAATAATGTCCTGAAACCTTTCCATTTCAACCCTTCAGTCATGAGATATTTGCCTTCAAAGTCGTTATCAGAGTGTCCCCCCCCCCTCCAACTTCTAAACTATCGATGCAAAAAATGTGAAAAAAATACAAAATTTAACTTTCAATTAGTACATTCAATCAAAATTATAACGAAAACTGTAGCAAAAATAGTTCACGAAAAATATAAAAATAACTCTTTTTTTCAAAATTATATGAATTATGGTAGCGATTGAGATTTCGATAAAATATATTGAAACGCACATAAAAATGATGAAAACGATGGCTACGGAACCCTATCATGTGCGTGCCCAACACGCTACTTGACTGCTTTTTCACAGATAGCCGTGGAAGAAGAAAAAAATATTTCGGAAACCTCCAATACGATGACCGTGGGCGAACTCGCGAAGAATTACTCGAGCTTGCCCTGGAAAGCGTACTTTGCCTATCCATCTGACCCCCTCCACTACAATACATCTGCGTACAACTACGTTGGTGATAACGACGTCGTCGTGGTAAGCTCGCCGAGGTATCTCGATGGTTTGGCCCAACTGATGAATACAACGGCAAAGGAAGTTCTGGCTAACTACGCAATGTGGCGACTAACCCAGCCGCTACTCCTTTTTCTGAACGACGATGTACGTAAACGGTTTTCCGCGACTCTCAATGCCATATTCGAACCGACCACCCGCGAGTCCAGGCGGAAAGAATGTTTCGCCATGGTAAACCGAATGTTTCCGCGAAGTCTGGACGCTATGTACGTCACGGAACATCTTCACCGAGAAGCAAAGAATAATGTCGACGAAATGGTAATGGTAATCAAAAGCCAGTTCAAGGACATGTGGAAGCAGGTAAAACAATTCTTTCGAAATACGGGTTAGGCTCGAAATTCGAAACGAGCAATGTTCGGAAAGGTCAAAATTCGGAACGACCAATGCTCGGAACGATCAAGATTCGGAATACGTATATACATGTGTAAAGTTGCGTATCTCGTATGCCGGCCGCGAGACTACATTGCCCGACTTTCGAGCTTGCCCACGCCCAAACTATCAATGTTAGGTACATGACGTCGTGGACTTTTTTGTAGGAAATTTAATTCTCTACAACATCGTTCATGTGAACTTTTGGTCTGTATAGCGTTGTTTAGCCAGCGTTTGGACAGAAAGATAAAAATATATATTAATTGATTCAATACATTTTTATCTTCCTGTCCAAACGCTGGCTGAACAACGCTAATACACCAAAAGTTTATATGAACAATGTTGTAGAGAATTAAATTTCCTACAAAAAAGTCCGTGACGGCATATACCTAACATTGATAGTTTACGAGTGGGCAAGCTCGAAAGTCGGTACGCGACTATACCTATATATACGTATTCCAAATCTTGACCGTACCGAGCATTGTCGTTCCAAACATTGCGCGGTCCAAATTTTTGCCTTTCCGAATATTGATCCTCGATCCGAATTTCGAGCCCAACCCCAAATTGCAACATGTTTTGACGGCGCGGGTTCATAACGCAGGCGTAATATTTTGCGTGGGTGAGTAATATTATTCGCGATGCTGTGTTAGATGGATTGGATGGACGATAGTGCGAGAAAGAAGGCGATTGAAAAATTAGAAGCGATGTCGGCTGATATCGCGTATCCCTATGAACTCTTGGACGATGTAAAAATCGATGAGTTTTACGAAGAACTTGAATTGTCTGAAGATAATTATTTCGAAAATATCTGCAATCTTGTGGAATTCAAAGCTGCACGTATGTATCGTAAATATCGACAACCGGGCGGTGAGAATCCCTTGGAGACGGAGACACTCGAAACGCAAGCTATAGCCGACGCGATGTACGAGCACTGGTATAATCGTTTTGGTAAGTTTCGCAATTATTTACGTAATTCGGGTTGATACAATTTTTTTTTTTTTTTTTTCAATTTTTTCACAATGTGGATTTTTTCCGGCCGTAGTATTGCCAGCCGGTATGCTCCAGGGTGTTTTTTTCGGAGACGATCGACCGAGATACATGAACTATGCCGCCATTGGGCACGTAATTGGTCACGAAATAAGTCACGGGTTCCATGACAGGAAGGAAAAAATCGACAAGAACGGCAATGTTGCCGATTGGTGGAATCCGTTGACCAAGGAAAAATTTCTTGAAAAGATTGAATGTATTATAGAGCAGTACGGAAATTATACGTTTAAGGAAATTGGATCGAAGGTGGGTGTGTCGTGACTAATCTGCACGAAAAATCGAATACGATGCATTTTTTTTTTAATGTTAATATGAGAAATGAGGTTTCAGTGTTAACGTATACAGATGAATCTATGACGGTCATAAATATACTTTTTCATCGGTGCCCATATTTCATTAACGTGGATTAGATAAATTATCGAGCTGTCATGAGTGCGAGGCAGAACGATCGAGATATATGTATCTCATCACCCTGAATTTATTTCTGTAATATTAACTTTTTATCATATATACTCATTATCCCGATGGGATATGATACATTTTTCTATTCAATTTGTTGTTAAACATCCTCGCGCTTAGGCAAAACTTACAATTAATTCGACATTCAAAATGTTCGTTGATGAAAACGATATGATAAAATAAAAAAATAAAACGATATAATCTTTACCTATAAAAAATTCGCGGGCGTTATCGTCCGAACAATATGAAAAAAAAAGGAGAACCGAAATATCATTTACAAATCGAAATGGAATTTGCGAATGGTATTACAAGAGCCATATTATTTCGTTTTTTTTAAGGTCAACGGATCGATTACCCGTAATGAAAACTTCGCCGATAACTGGGCTGTGCAAGTCGCTTATTTCGCCTACCACAATTGGACCGAAAAAAATGGACCGGAATTGAAATTGGCCGATTTAGATTACACACCGGATCAAATATTCTGGATAAGTTACGCACAATGTAGTTGCTCGAAAAACACCCTTGATTCAGCGAAGCTTATCATACAGGACTTTCATTCGCCACCAGAGCAACGAGTTATTGGACCTCTATCGAACTTTCCAGAATTCTCCAAGGATTTCAACTGCCCGATTGGTTCTAGAATGAATCCCGTGAAAAAGTGTACGTTGGGGTAAATCACCCGGTCCCAACTCACTTAATTGCGTTATCACGACGATGACGTAGCTTTTGTAATTTTATTGACCCCTAAATTCCCCAAATTTTTTGTTTTCAAATGTACTGTTTCCGCGAAAGCCAATATCATAGATATACGATGCGTGAAACCTGTATTCAATACCAATAAAATATTATATTTACCACGAGATTTTATTTTTTTTCAAGCAAATACTTCTTAAACGAGACAAAATGGCTCACCAGCCGGCGACGTGTGTACGCCGGATAAGAGAATGAAGAAATCGAAGACGGGAGAGAATGAGAAAGAGAATGATGAGTAAGCTGTGCGTGTGTGCGAGTGAGCGCGAGCGAGTCATTGCAGCGAGGGGGCAGGATCGCGTGCCTCCTCATCAGCAGTATGGGTGCCCTAGCAGGTTCGCACACCGAAAAAATCACCGAAAGAACAAAGGCCGGCCACCGAAAAAGCACCGTAAAAGCACTGAGTGCTTTTCTAACGTTTAAATCACCGAAATTTTGATCAAAAGCACTGAAAAAGCCCCAAAAAATTTTAGTGTTGGAGCCATACCAGTGTCGTGCTTCTTCGGTGCCGCCGGTACAAAAAGCACGACACTGGTGTGGCTCCGACACTAAATTTTTGTAGTGCTTTTTCAGTGCTTTTGACCAAAATTTTAGTGATTTAAACGTTAGAAAAGCACTCAGTGCTTTTACGGTGCGTCGTCGGTGTTCGAACCTGCTAGGGTGGTGCTCGAAATTCAGAATGAGCTATGCCCAGAAGGGCCAAAATTCCGAACGCGCAATGCTTCGAACGACAATGTTACGAACGGTCACGGCGCAGAGTGAAATTGTTTCTTGTTCCTCATAAAGGAATCTTTGGCAAATGTGTAAAACGATGAGAAAGCCATGAGCAAGGTACTACTTTACATCTTAATAATTTAAAAAAACGGTACAAAATCATGAGGAAGCAATGTGCAAGGTTCTACTTAGCATCCTTGTTTAAGGGGGGGGGGTAAAGTATTTATTTTTTTTTTTTGCATTTTTTTTTATTTTTGAAATTGAATCCGTAATATCTAAAGAATATTGTGTCAAAATTTCAAGTCAATTGGAGCAAAATTGACGAAATTATGAGTATTTTTATACCTGCCACTGACTCCACACGCATAAGCCGAGCAGAGCAGGAAGCTGAACGACAAACCGAAGAAGGCAGGATTCGTCGTAGGCAGAAGCAAAAAGATGCATTAGACATCATCGATGATAGCAACATCCTCTATGGACCTGGCATTGATGACTCAGTGTGAGGTATGTCGATAAAATTCGCTTACAAACGTTTTAACTGGATTTTTTTGTGTTTAAAACTTTGAAGCGTTTTTCCCACAACTCACGTTTTTAAAGTCGGTGCCCCTGATAACTTGAAAACTACTGCACCGATCCTTTTGAAATTTTACACACTATTCCTGTACATCATTTACGAGGTAACGCTGTCGAGTTTTTTTTTTTTTTTTGTTCATAATTTTGATTTCGCAATAACAAATTAGCCGATTTTTTCCCAAACAATTGTGTTTTTCATTTCAAAGTGTTCGAAAAAATGAAAAAATTGGAATTAAAAAAAAACTCGACAGCGTTACCTGGGGAAAACTATTATCTAACGAATGAACTTTGATTTTTTGATTTCAGATGATCCAGCACCGAGTTATGAGGGGCACCGCAATTCAACTTTCTTTCGAGACACGTCCAAACAATTGCTGCCATTGCCGTATTTTTAATATTTCTTTGTACAAATTTCACGAAACATTCTTCGAATGTCATACTTCAATGTACCATTGGTTGAGTAAAGAAATTCTAACTGCGTCGTCAGAAAAAAAAATCACGAAAACATGGCTTTTTTCGTATGATTTGACCTTAGCCCCCCCCCCTTAAATTAGCGATCATTTAAAAAAATACAAAACCGCCGCGGTTTTTAACATTTCCTGACTTTCGAGCTTCCCCACATGTAAATTATCGAGTCAAGGCTAAATAAACTCTCTCCGTCTCCCTCTCGCTCCGCAGCAAACGCCGATAGGGCTGTTTCTCTCGCACTCGCAGTGACATCCACATTACGAAACTCTCTATCCGCTTGAATATACCGCTGTGGAAGAACGAAGACCAATCGTAACGCCGCGACAGATCGAGGATTGTCGATACTCTCGCGTGTCACCCGGTACAAGCAGAGTGACGTCATGACGCGACGATTTCGTTGGATTTGCCAAGCGTTCCCGCTAGACGGCACGGGCCGCCGGTGGCCACGTCGCTCGCCAACGGTGAGCCACGGCGACAAACCTCACGATCTCTGCACTCATCTCTGCTTCTACGTTGATTACCCCAGCCCCCTGGCACTTGGGTTGAAATCCTGTCCCGTTAAACGCGCCAGCCACACGCGGCGCTAGGTACATTGCGTGCGGGTCACGTGGTTACTCCCTCTCCTCCCTCTGCTGCTATCGGCGCCAAGCGGTTGGAAATTTGAAAAACGTTTTATTCATCCGACATGGAAAAATAGTTAATAACACAATGTTGTCTTATTCCTCAAGCGAATGGCTTTATCATAGCAAAAGAATTTTCGAGCGCATTGGTCCATAAAAAATACAAAATTCTTGTGTGATGACTTTTGAAGAGATGATGTACCACTTAAACCTATCGATCAAAAACAATATCTTGTGGACGAATTTCAGTATGAATGAATAAAAAATCGTTATCACGCCATGATTAATGTCATACAATTATTTCAGATACAATTCACAAGATGAATTTGAACTACATTCACAAAGTTCATGACGATTTGAAGGCCCAAATAATTTTTTTCTAATGAATTTTCATTGTTATTTTTTTTAGTGAAATAAGAAAAAAAATCTGAGTTAATTTGCGAAATTTTTTAAGGCATGTTTTATTTTTGTTTATTTTCTTCACCCATATAATGATTATTATTATTTTGATTTTTTTCAATTTTGTAAGTACAGCAAAGTGCAAAATCAAAATTCTAAATATGCAAAATATCAACATCTTCCAAGACATATTTTGTTTTTAATTTTTATATATATATATATATATATGTAATGATTTTTATAGTTTGAAACTTTTCCGATTTTAAAGATTTGAAAGAACAAAAAGTTTTTTTTTTAATACAGGCAAGCCTCAGCCCACTACCGAATTCAGAACAGAAGTGTTTGTTTATCACTCAAAATTTTGAGAAAGAAAAATTGGAATCTTAAAAACGGTCCTTCTTTCGGTTTGTTCTTATTTTTGCAACTTTGATGTGCGCGCATCACCCTTAGAAGTAGTGGGAAAATTCTGAAAAAAAATTAGAGTCCACATGGAGTCGAAACAAAGCCAAAAAAAATGTGTGCAACGACCGGCGGACCCGAGGGGAATCACCCCACGGTTTCATTTGGAATACCCCATATACATAATAATAATAAATAATACACGTGTATATTATATACACACATGCATAATTCGAGTGTCAACTATTTGACTGATGTACAACTATACTATTACAGAAGCACAATGTTACTACTGCAAAGCTAAAATTCAAAACAAACATGGAAGTACTTCTTCCATGGCACGACACGTGGAAAAGCACCCTGAAGCTGCTAAAGAACTGCGGGCGAGCCGAGCAGCAAGTACTGTCGAAACGGATCATCGTCAAAATAAAATCGAATATGCATTTGCATTGAAGAAGCTCGTCCTACCAGATTCAATACGATCGAAAAATATAACAAAAGCTGTTGCTCAAATGATAGCCTGCGATCTACAGCCTTACAACATAGTCGAGGACGTGGGCTTCAAACATCTATTAAAAATTCTCGAGCCACGGTATCAGCTACCGTGCAGGACAACTTTTTCACGGAGCCTTGTTCCAAAATTATATAGAGAGGAACGCGCGAGAATTGCCGATATAATCGAACACGACATTATTGACGGTATGATAGGAATTTTCATATACAAGTCAATCATTAATTTTATTTATGGTAAGGCGCTCATATCTAAGGATGTATCGCACTTACAATCCCAACCAAAAATATAACGCGATCGAAATTTAATTACTCCGTGATTCAATAAAAATCGGGAAAAAAATCAATCGTATTAACGATATCAAAGACATTGACATTTGCATAATAATAAAGCCAACAAACTAGAAATTATCAAATTATCAACAAAAAAGTAAATAAATAAATTGTTTGAAAAATAGTCTGTAAGCTATTTTTCTTATTTACAGTAAATCTGTCGATTTTTTATATATATACAGAATTGTTATATTTTTTATTCTAAAAAAATTTATATGAATTATAGTTTATAGTATGGTTTTGCTTCCTTATAGACGAAGCTTTGTTTTCGTGAATTTTTTCTTCTCGAGATGTTCATGAAAACGTGTTCAGAATATCTCAAAACATCTAAAAAAAACATTTAGAAAAAATATGTAGTATGTATGCGTATGCGTATGTGCGTGTGCGTGTGCGTGTGCGTGTGCGTGTGCATGTGCGTGTGCGTGTGCGTGTGCGTGTGTGCATGTGCGTGCGCGTGCGCGTGTGCGTGTGCGTGTGCGTGTGCGTGTGCGTGTGTGTGTGTGTGTGTGTGTGTGTGTGTGTGTGTGTGTGTGTGTGTGTGTGTGTGTGTGTGTGTGTGTGTGTGTGTGTGTGTGTGTGTGTGTGTGTGAGTGTGAGTGTGTGTGTGTGTGTGTGTGTGTGTGTGTGTGTGTGTGTGTGTGTGTGTGTGTGTGTGTGTGTGTGTGTGTGTGTGTGTGTGTGTGTGTGTGTGTGTGTGTGTGTGTGTGTGTGTGTGTGTGTGTGTGTGTGTGTGTGTGTGTGTGTGTGTGTGTGTGTGTGTGTGTGTGTGTGTGTGTGTGTGTGTGTGTGTGTGTGTGTGTGTGTGTGTGTGTGTGTGTGTGTGTGTGTGTGTGTGTGTGTGTGTGTGTGTGTGTGTGTGTGTGTGTGTGTGTGAGTGTGTGTGTGTGTGTGTGTGTGTGTGTGCGTGTGTGTGTGTGTGTGTGTGAGCGTGCGTGTGTGTGTGTGTGTATGAGGAAGCTAAAATTGATCGACACATTTCTCATAGAGATATCTTTGGTGAATGTGTAAAATGATAAGGAAGCCATGAGCAAGGTTCTACTTTGCACCCTTGTTTGGTTTCGTATGGTTTTATAGTTTCTAAAAGAAACCAACGTATTTTTTTTAAATAAGAAAAAAAGCTTCTCGGCTATTGTAATTTATTTATTTAATTTACATACTTATAACAATAACCAATAACTTGTTGACATTATTGTAATACAGAATCAAGGTTCTTCATATTTTTAATAGTTGATTTTTTGCGATTTTTACTGTAACACGAAGTCGTAAAATTTGATGGAATTCATTTTTTGATTGGGAATGTACACGAATTGAAATCCTTACACTAGTGACGAAACACTATTGATTTTTCCTGTTTCTTTTTGCTTCCTTTTCTAAATATATTTGCAAGTGGACCTTACTTTCTTGTTAAAACGATAGCTGTTCTAACTGCTATAGCAAATTTGTTGCAATACGATTTTCCGATTCTGATTTACGATTTCATGGAATAATTGTCGCAGAACTCAATATCATCTATTTCCATATCTGGAGTACGTTCTATTGCGATAACAACCGACGGTTGGACGTCGCGAAGCATCGACAGCTATATCTTGCTCACTTGTCATTGGACGACATCAGACTTCAAACATCGCCACTTTCTGCTGAACATGCGCTACTTCCCAGAAAGTCACACGGCTGAAAATCTTCACCACTGTATCCAAGACGCCATTTCTGAATGGAATTTGGTCAAAGAAAATTTGCCAATTTTCATTATTACCGATAATGCTGCCAACATTGTGAAAGCTATCACTATGGAAGACTCGTGGGAAAGAATCCCCTGTTTTGCCCACACACTCCAGTTGGCCATTAAAGACGCTAGCAATGATACACCGGGTTTCGAGCGTACACGAAAGAAATGCCGTTCCCTCGTTGGTTTCTTTGCGAGGAGCTCGACAGCTCATGCTAAGCTTGAAGAAGTCCAAGCGACACTGAATCCAGATTCTACGCCGTTGAGACTGATTCAAGACGTAGACACGAGATGGAATTCGGAATTCTCAATTTTTGAAAGGCTTCTGAAGTTGAGAACAGCTCTTGGGGCGGTTTTAGCGATGCCAAAAATGCCGAACAGTATCACTACAGCGGAATGAGATATGATAAAAATATACACAGATGCTCTGGGACCATTCAAAGATGCAACAGTGCTTATGTCTGGAGAGAAATATCCGACTCTACCGTCCTACATCCCAATCGTCAAGGGTCTTGGACGTAAGCTGTTGAGTTCCATAAAGGAACGATTTAATGACGCTTGCGAGGATGAAAGCCTCATCTTAGCAATGACCGTTGATCCGCGATATAAAAATCGTCTTCTTACTTCGGAAGAAAAAGTCAAAGCAGAAGACTTTTTGGTACGAAAAATAGAGCAGTTGCAACAAACAGGCGATCACGATCATATATCATCATCGGAACCTAGTCGCATCGCAACAGAATCATCAAAAGGTTCGTCAAATATTCTCAGTGGCTGTCACTTTGATAATACAAAAAAAATTGTCTAAAATTTTTCAACCGTAGAACTAGAACCCGGGGACTAGGCAGCGAGAATATGCCAAAAATGCGATAAAATTTAAATGGCATTTGTGAAGAAACGAAAGAATGTAAATAAATTTTCTTTTTTGCAATGTTTTCATTGACATTTCGGCTATCAAATTCGCAGGTCGCAAATTAAAAAATAGAAATATTCAAAGGAGATACGGTCTGATAAAGAAAGGGACGCGTCTCACGCATTGCTTCCGCTTAACCACGATTCCGGGTGGCCAATTCAAGTTTCGGCGAATTCTTCAAACGCCATTCTCTTCGCAATATGTTACTCCAGCAACTGAACCGAAAATTTTTGAAAAACCATAAAAATTACGGAAATGGCGGCGAAAATTCGAAAAAAATCGAAAATCGGACGATATTTGTTGACATTTGTTGTAATAACAATAATAAAAAATTAATTTTTTTACATAGAGTTCGGTTCCCTTCGTAGAGAACATTGATAGCTTTATTTTGAAAAAAAAAACAAGGTGATATCTTTAACCGTTCTTGAGTTATCGTGGTTAAGCTAGCGCATGTTTCGAGAAAATGCTGTTTCGAGATAAACACGTTTAAAGTTTTGGCGCCGCCATGGACTACGTGCTCGGCTAGGCGCGGCGCACCAGACGTGTACGGAGTGTTTTTTCTCTCCTGAGCTCAATTTTGCGAATTTTTTAGTCTTCTTTGTATCAAAATATTCAGAAGAGTTTGCAGTAACAGAATACCAAAAAAAAATTAATTCGAATTTTCTCGCTGCCTATTCCCCTTAAGAGGCAGTAGTAAACACGAAAAAATTGCACTCAGGCTCCTGTGTGGCATATAAGTGCGAGAGAGATAGCTCAAAAATTTCGATCCCAACTTTCTTCGAAGCGAATAAGAATCTGCACACGGGAAAAGTTTAGCCACTTCTTGCTGCGCTGCTGCATGGGCCAAGCTAAATTTCGGCTTGATTGATGATTTCATTTTGAAAAATGTACAAATAGAAATTTCGATTCGACCAAACGTGTGTAACACTGCGTCTTAACAACCCGCAGAGAACGAAAATATGTACACTGATGACCTCAACTACAAATAAATTCTAAAATGTTAAACATATTAAGATGAAAATCTTTATTTTTGATTTCTGTTGTAAATGGCAAGTTCATTTATTGTCGAGTTAAAAATTTCATATTAACAATTCCACAGTAATTTCATTGTCATAATTTTCAGTTTACCCGGCCCTCTTGATGGTTCTATCTCAGTTATAACATGAACAGATGGACACTTATAGTTTTTCAATCGTGGATATTCCTTTTTAGATGGACCTCCATCAAAATTGATGAAATTTTTCGCTGCCATCAACGAAGACGACGAAAACGTTGACTAGAATCCGCCAAATCTAAAAGAGGTGCAACGATTCTTTGCCGAGAAAGTGGTTCCGCCAGAAACGAAGACTGGCGAGTGGTGGAATTTGAATCAAACCCGATTTCCGGGAGTTGCGAAAGTCGCAGCAATTTATATTTCAATTCCAGCTACTCAAGTAAGCAGTGAGTCTGCATTTTCTATGGCGGTCAATATTGTTACCCATATAGTCGTTCGAGGTTGCTGACAGAAAACGTCGAGGAGCTCTGCTTCCTCCACGCCAATCTTAGCCTCTAAGCACATCGTTATTTCATATTCCTCTCTAAGAATAAAAATTATTTTTTAAATCGATCCCACATGTTTGATTTCATTCGTCCGAATATCACAAAGGGAAATCACCAACCCGGATATTTTACTCGGATAGAGTACTCGATCGCGTTTGAGTACCCGAAACACTTCGAGTACCCGATCGCGTTCGGGTACCCGAAACACTTCAAGTACTCGATCGCGTTCGGGTACCCGCAACACTTCGGGTACTCGAAACACTTCGAGTACCCGATCGCGTTCGGGTACCCGAAACACTCCGAGTACCCGATCGCGTTCGGGTACCCGAAACACTTCGTGTACCTGAAACACTTCGGGTACCCGAAACACTTCGAGTACCCGATCGCGTTCGGGTACCCGAAACACTTCGTGTACCTGAAACACTCCGGGTACCCGAAACACTTCGAGTACCCGATCGCGTTCGGGTACCCGGAACACTTCGTGTACCTGAAACACTTCGGGTACCCGAAACACTTCGAGTACCCGATCGCGTTCGGGTACCCGAATACGTCGAGTATTTCAATAAACCCGACCCGATGACTACCCGACCCGACCGTGGACCAAGTACCCGAGTGCATCGGGTACCCGCACACTCCTAGTGTATGTTGTTATTTAATTGTCTTTGCTTTCAGATAATAAAAAATATTGTTTCTATCTTTTTCAAGTGTGAACGATAAATAACTACATCAATCACATGTGCGACTCGCGAGGTTATACCAATTGTCAACTGTTCCAAGTGGCGATGGTTCGAGGGGGGCGAGCGCGCCAAGGGGAAAGCCAGCACGCAATAGTACTAGCGCCACCGCGGGCGAACTAATATTTGCTAGTTTAAGCGGACAGGCCGGCCTATGTTAATTCGACGGAGTGCCAGGGTACGGTTTCACTAGTTCGGGTGAAACCGTACATAGCTGCATTGGTGGCGCTACGATCGAGGTGGTAGCCACCAATGAGGTACTCGCATCGACCCGGCTAGTTGAAGTCACCCGCGAGGGTCTCTACGGTACGTCAAAATAACCCCTAACAATTCGCAATAGTTGTTTCTCCGTGATTCATGAATAATCATGAGGTGCAACAATGCCCAAACCTTGTTCTATAGTAAATTGCGGAAGCAAATATCTCGGTCGTGGCTTGAGTCAGAGAAAACTGTTTGAGGTTCCAAAGGTAAGTACATTTTTTAATCGAAGTGAATGAATCATACTTATATATACAAAATCACTTTGAAACGTGTTTTTAGTTGGAAAATATTAACTATCGAACCTCTAATAATTTAAAAAAAATGCAATTAATACATATGTACCTCGTTTACATGGACTTTCACAGTACTCTTTATTCTCTCCATATATATCAAGGAAGAACCTTTCTTTCAAATTCTCTTATCATACATTTTAATTACAATTTTATGTTACTTTCATTTTAATCACAACTTACGGCTTCAACCAATTTGCGTATAAAATGCCAGCGCGTCACACACAAGGGCTGGCAAATAGTGAGCATGATAGCACCGATTGGTCGGAACATGGAGCCTAGAAGACAGGAGACACAACTAGCCCAGATTTGGCTTCAAAATCAGTCATGAAAAGTTGGACCAGGTCCGTCGTCAACGGTAGCGGGTAGTGTGATATATCTATCATACACACGTCTCGGTATATCTATATATTATATCTCCATGAATATGACGTCACAGAACATTAGTTCAAGAATCCACTACCATGCAGTGCCTAACAGGAGCGCTAACATCAATAGCCTCGCCTTAGTTACGGTTGCCCATAGTAACGGTGACCATGGCCAACTTTTTCGGCCATATTTTATACCCGTAGTTATGTCTAGGGGGGTAACATATTAATGCTATTCCCATACGGTGAGACATTTCGCCTGACAGTCCGTATGATTCGTTCGGTTGCTGGCCTATACGCGGCGCCACTAGTCCTGTGTGCGGCCTGTGCCGCTGCTTGAGTTTCGTGGGTTTCTCGTGCGTTTCGTGAGCTTGTTTTGTCGGGATTCCGTCCACGTAGAAAACGAAAAATTAAATAGGAGTGGAGTAAAAACGAGTTTTAAAAAACATTCCGGATCCCCATTCATTTTTGAGCATATCCTCGACGATGTTTATTCATACGGAGCCTGATTTTTCCATGCAACTTGCACGCACCTAGCATCAAATATAATATGCTTATACGTATTTTTGTGCCGAAAAGAATGATGAGCCTCGCAACCCGTATGAATGCAGAACGACGGAAAAACAACCAAAATAAAAAGAAAATTGCAAAATTTTGTAAAATGTAAGATACTTTCAACCTGTGATATTGTCACTGTGTTATTATAAATAACATAATCGCACACCATGTCTTTTTTCTCTCATTCTTCTGCTTAGTATATAATGATAGTGTTAATAATAATATGAATAACAATAATCTAGAAAGGCTATATAATAAACATGTGCAATTTACGTAAAATTCGAAATATCGGATATTCTCACTGTTCGCGCACACCGCACACAGGATTAGTAGCGCTGCTGGTGGTCGATTGTCGAACTAACCATCGAGAACAATTCGTGTACTGCTCAGCAAGCTAGGTGTCACCCCCTGGTTGTGTCTCCTTTCCTCTAGGCTCCATGGTCGGAACCACCTCGACCGCAGCGCCAGCGCTTGCTGCTGTATTTCGACTTGCCCCCACCAGCAAATTTGTAAGGAGTTCGGTCTGCTGGTCTCTAGTCTACTCGGATTACCGACAGCGGTCAACGTAGACCCCGCATCACATCCTGAGGCGCCATCTCGTGTGTGCAACGTCAACAAACGTAACCCCTTCGCGCCGAAAAAACGAAAACCCATCGAACGATTCGGTCCAATTGGTTGTCCATCGACAATAACAACCGCCCGAGTTCCCGTTAACCGTGGCCACGCAACGACGTTTTCCCCACACCGAAAAATTCGCAAAAAACTTTCGTGATGCAATAATTACAGCGTAGGCCGAGCCTCATCCGGCTTGGTGCGCGGCGGTGGGCGGGGGGGGGGCGCGGTGTGGAACACATTCATTCCGACGAAAGTCAAACGGTGGTTCAGTCGCAAACGGTTTGAAGATCACCGCGGTTCCCCACATAACCGCGACGGGGGTGGAGGTGGGGGGGAGCGAGTTAGGTTCGCTCGGTGTTTCGGAAAACGTTTGTTTCGGAAACATACGCAGCGTGTGAGAGACGCGTGTCCGATAGCGTCCCCAGCGGTTGGCGTATGTGACTAGAACGTGTTTAGAAATGGTCGTCGTCGGTCACGATCGTCGTGTAACAATAAAAACGGGCGTAACATGTCCATTTCGACAGTCAGTCGTCAACAGACAACGGTCGATGGCGCATCATCTCGAATCGTCGTCGAGTGTGCAATTTGCGGTGAACAAAAAAAATTGTTGAGGTGTTCGAGATGCAAAAAAATTTTTTACTGCACCAAGGAACATCAACGAATCGATTGGAAGCGTCACAAAGCATTTTGCATGTCTGACGGACGTGAATCGAGGGACGGGGAGGTGGAACGTGGCAAATTGAGAGTCGTCGGTGATTCGTCAACCGTATCGTCGATAAATTCGTTTGACGTTGATGCGAAAAGTTCGAATTATTCGGCCAAACACGATATTATCGCCAATGTCAATAGCAATATTGTGGACGGATTGTCGTCGATTCGTGATAAAGAAGTGGATAAAAAAATTAACGAACAACGAGTTGGTGGTAGGTTTTCGAAAAAAAAAAAGAAAAAAAATCAACGATGTTTGTCAACACGTATTTATGAAATTGAAAGATTTTGAATTTTTTTTTTTTTTTTTTTGGTACAGATGTGTAGAATGAAGGACAAATAGGTGAATTTTGGGAATTGGCTTGGAAACCGTTGGTCCGATAGAATTCAAGTTGGTTTTGTTCGAAAGTATATACGTTGAGTTATGTTGACGAATTTTTGTTCGAATGTATAGCGAATGGGAGCGATGTTATTCTGGCCGGCGTAAAATAACTTTGTCGTCAGCACGCTTTGCAGTTTCCAATTTTTCTGGCAGTCGGTTGGTTCGAAACACAAAAATTTCAAGAAGACTTAAATCCTAACGTTTTGAGCTGTTCAGCACGCAGGATTCGTTTGTTTTTTTTTTTTTTTCACAAAATGGCGCTTGATTGAAGTTTAAATTCACTTTTAAATCTCAATTAACGACCTTTGTTGATTGATCAAAAACGTAGATGAATTAGCTTTATTTACTTTTTTCATAATAAATTAGTTTCGCGGTGGCGAAATGGTTAATGTACCCGGCTAGAATTCTGGAGTTCCCGGTTCGATCCCGGGCCGTGGTGAAAGTTTTTTCACGATTTAATTTTCATTGTATCAAGAACATCATTGCTAGAAGAATATTGCTTCGTTAATTCTCATGAATTAACTGGGCAATTAATTTAAATGAACAAAATATATATAGAAAACCGGAAAAAAAATAATATCGGTAAAGTAGGGTTCTTGCTCTCACAACCAAGAGAGGATAATAATTTTACGAAATTACATCTACAAGGTCGATCCGTCAAAGTACGTTGTAAACATATAACGAAAATATAGATTATTTTTAAGAAACAAATCCTACGTGCCCGAACTTCGTTACCTATTCGTGCGTATTGTGTCCAAATTTTGGAGGGATTGGTCAATCCGTTATCTGAAAAAAAAAGTGGGAAACGACATCGAAAAAGGTATTTCACGCCAGCCAGGAATAACAGCGCTTCCATTCGCTATACATTCGAACGAAAATTCGTCGACATACCTCAATGTATATAGTTTCGAATAGAACCAAATTGAATTGTCAATCGGACCAATAGTTTTTGAAATAATAATTTCCAAAATTCACCTGTTCTGAGAGGTAACACGTGTTCACTCGTTTCTGGCGCTTTGGAAAGTGTTGTAAAGCAATGTGAAATTTTATTGCAAAATTCATGAAATATTTTCTTCGACTATCCTGGTATAAGGATCGATTGCCATTTTGCAGATTCGATCATTTGTTCATACAATATTATCGAATGAACAAATGAAAAAGTGATGAACCCACCATTTGGACAAGGCACGAGTAACCCGGTGTTACCATTCAAGGGTTAAAAATACTTTTATATACATGATATTGTATAGGGGATATTCGATTTTCTCTGTGGCTTATCGATTTGACCTTGGATTTTTTGTTCTATAAGCAACAAGAAATTATTTTTTAAGAATGGGAAAAAAATCGAAACACGTCGTTTTTAACTTTTTTTTTTTTTTGCCACAGAAATCGTGATCTTGCAAACTCCTTATCATCTGTCATTTTGTTGTTACATTAAATTTCTGTAGGTCAAATTTACCACTCATCTTGTTTGCGGTCTAATCAACCACTCATTTGAAGGGTTCTTGAAGGTTGGAGTTCTTTGGGGTTTCATGGGTTGTTTGCGTTTCTTTAGTTTGTTTTTTTTTTTTCCGGTGAATTTAGGATTTGTTGTATTCTTGAAAAGTTTTTTTTTAAAAAAGCGGTAAAAAGAAACGAAAAGGAAGAAGTTAAAAACGGTGAATGTCGATTTTTTTTTTTTTTAAATTTCCGCCTATTGAACATAAATCCTTGGTCAATTTGAGAAACCACAGAAATCGTAATATCCCATATGTATATATATATATACTGTATACAAATGGATAGAAGAAAAAAATTCAAAATTTCACAAATACGTGGTGATCAACATCGTATTTATATATATATATATATACACACACAGACACACACATTTGTTTATATATTCAATATGTTTGAGGTTGAGGAAAGCCTTTTTTTTTCCAGATTTGGGAAAAGTTGTTTACATATTCGTTCATAACCGTCAATATTCTCTGCAAGAGAAAAAAAATCAACAAGCTATAAATTTGATTGCAGGTGTAGAAATTTATATATATGTCCTTTTTTTTTTTTCTTGTTTCTTCGTTGAAATTTAAACTCAATGTGTCGTCCATTTGTGATGTTTTCGCCGTAATGAATTTTGAACAAACAATCGTACCATCAAAATTACGTCGAAACTGTTATTGGCTCAAAGTCTTTTTTTTTTTCCAAACATTATTTGTCATGTTTTTTGTCACTGATCGTTGAGTTTTGACCTTGCGAAGGTTGACCAAAAATGTTGTGAATCTGTCGGGTTTTATTTTCGTGCATTTGACACATTGTTGGATGAATTCCAATTGAATTGATATTGCAGAATCATGCACGAAATTGTTTGTGGAAATAACGATTCTCTGAAGGGCGGAGAGGGGGGGGGGTACATTCCGACCCCGACTATTCCGTGCTCAGTCGGTAACGAGAACTGTAAACCATTCTTTTCCTTCCCCATTCCACAAATGCCAAACATTTCAGGCAAAAAATTGAAAAGTATATATTTAGGGGGGGGGGGGGGATAAGAAAAAGAAAAACTTGCATTTTTTTTCATTGACTGTGTTGTTAAAATGCGAGCACGAGCAAAACAATAGGATTCCAAGACTTAGTACGTAAACATGAGGTAATCGTGTCTTGTCCAAACCCAAAAAAAACATAATTCGTTTTTTTTTACGTGGTATTGTTTCAAAAAATTATTATTTCATCGACATAACGATTGATCCTTGTACCAGGATGATCGATAACATTTTTACGAATTTTTGTGGAATATTTTGGAGCACTTTGGAGTAAATTTTGTAAATTTGTATAATTTTTCAGCCTCCAGGCACACGGATATAACTCATGTTTACGAATTAAAGGGTTTCGATAAGAGCGTTATTGTGGTTTTCAGTGGTCGTTGAAATCCTCGAAGTCCTGGATCTGTCCATGAATTTTGCTTTGGCCTTGAAAAAGTCTCGGAATGACCTCGAATTTCACTTAAGGGGGTACACATCTGTGTAGATTGCCAGAAAAATAGGTGAATTTTGGGAATCGTTATCTCAAAAACTATCGGTCCGATTGAATTCAAGTTGGTTTTGTTCGGAAGTATATACATTGAGGTACGTTGACGAATTTTTGTTTGAATGTATAGTGAATGGGAGTGATGTTATTCTGGACGGCGTAAAATAACTTTTTCGTCAGCACCGTTTGCGGTTTCCACTTTTTTTCTGGCAGTCGGTTGGTTTGGAAAAAAAAATTTCAAAAAGATTCTTAAAGTCCAACGTCTTGAGCTGTTCGGCACGTAGAATTTTTTTTTTTCACAAAAAATAAATAAATTAGTTTGAAAAAAAAAAAAAATCCTACGTGCCGAATTTCATTACCTATCCGTGCATATTGTGTCGAAATTTTAACGGAATCGGTCAATCCGTTATCTTAAAAAAAAGTGGGAAACGACTTTGAAAAAGTTATTTCACGCCGACCAGAATAACAGCGCTATACATTCCAACAAAAATGTGTCAACACACCTCAATGTATATACTTTCGAATAAAACCAACTTGAATTCGATCGGACCAATAGTTCTTGAGATAATAATTCCCAAAATTCACCTATTTTTTTCGACAACCGTCCATCGTTAAGTTCGTCAATGAATAATTTCGTTTTTTATTAATTTTGATATTTAATTTTGTTCTCAGGCTCGAAAAGCGTTAATCAAAGAAAACCAACGATCGGAAACGATCGTTGCGATAACGTGGAACGTTGCGTGAAAAAGAACAACGCAAAAACGCGAACAACAACGACTTCCGGTCGTCCGGACGGTTGGACGTCGCCCATAACTTACGAGGGTAGTTCGGAAGACACGATACTCGGCGCACGCGCCGAATCGTTGAATCCGTCGTGCGGAACTTCGCGTATTATCATCGACGGCGCAAAAATTTCAAATTCCGCGATCGACAAAGTTTGTCAAAATAATCAAAACGGTATGAAAAATTATCCGGAAGTTTCCCTTGATCGGGATGACGATTTTTTGCCGCCTTTTTTGCATCGTAACGGCAACGATCTCGAGGAACTGATAATCGAGGATATATGTAGAAACGTGATAAGAGACATGGACGAGTACGGTGTTTGTGTGGTTGATAATTTTCTCGGTATGGATAAGGGCATGACCGTGCTAAACGAGGTTCTCAACATGTACAGTGCGGGAATGTTCAAAGACGGTCAATTGGTGTCGAACAAAGCCGGTGCCAAAGATTTGAAGACTATAAGGGGCGATCAGATAACGTGGCTCGACGGCAAGGAAAAACATTGCAAAAACATTGGCATGCTCATATCTAAACTCGACGCGATTATAATGAGAGCCAACAAGATGCACAACAATGGAAAAATGGCAAATTATACCATTAACGGGAGAACGAAGGTAAAAAATTGTGTTAAAACATATTTTTCAATATATATATATATATATATATATATATATATATATATATATATATATATATATATATATATATATATATATATATATATATTTTAAATATATATTTATTTATTATCTAACATAATTTTAGATGTAATGTCTGAGATATTTGGTTCGAGGTAGAAACTAATGAGAACCTAGATCAACAATATGATACATATAAGAAATTTCACATCACTCATCAGCCAGTAAAAAAAAAATGTCCACAAATAATTTTTAAAAAGTGAGTTATTTTATTGAAATATATATTCACCGAGTGCTGTGATTTTTTAAAAAAATTTCTGACGTTTTTCTCGTTAATGAAATTTTTTTTTTCTATTTTTCCATTTAAATGGCTGTATCTTTGACAGGAGTTGACGTATTTACATTTGTGAAAAACGAAAATGTGCGTCTCTTTATGACCTTCCAGAAAAAAATGTTTTTTTCAGTTTGATTTTTTTTTCTTCTTCATGTGCTGCAGTCGCTTTACGGGAATCAACGAGCATTGATTATCATTAATTTTACTTTCGAGGAGGCTTCTGAACTCGCGTAAAGCGACTGACGTACATGAGAAAAAAAAATCAAATCAAATTAAATTGAAACCAAATTGAAAAATTAAAAAAAAAAGCTATTAATAAAATCGGTACAATTACGTATTACCGATCGCACAATATGAAAAATACCAAAAACTCATTTATCGTATTCAGAATTTCGGGAAATTTTGAAAACTAAAATAACGGGTGCCTTTTTCGAGAAAAAAAAACATATTTTTGCATATTTTGCCCTGAACCGGACGTTCAACTTGCTTAATAAAATCTGAATAAATTTTTTTCTGGCATGTCATAAAAAGACGCATTTTCGTTTTTCACAAATTTAAATACGTCGAATCCTGCCAAAGATACAGCCATTTGAATGGAAAAATAGAAATAAAAAAACGTTAATTAACGAGAAAAACGTGAGAAATTTTTTTTAAATCTCGGCAGTCGGTGAACATATTTCAATAAAATAACTCGAATTTTTTTGAATTATTTGTGAATTTTTTTTTTACTGGCTGAAGTGATGTGGAATGCCTCATATATATATTAGACTGGCCGTTACAGAATAGATTTTCGATTTTTGTTCGGAAATCGGAAGTTGACTTCGTAGAACTAAAGTTCTTTAAGTTGAGCCCCTTATCTTAATGCTATATAATGCTGTATAATTTAAAAGCGGTACAAAAATTATAAAAAAGCAATTATGTGGTGCACGGTTCTACTTTGAACCCTTGTTTTCAGATAAAATCCGCATGAGAAAATTCATGTAAAATCTAAAAGTTGAAAATAGTTTTGAATTTGAACGTCTCGATTAATTTTGAATAAATTCAGTACCAAGTTGGTTTTCTTCTCGTGAACCCATAAGAATCAATAAAAAATCCACTAGGATGCGGTGTAAAACAACAAAAACAACAGAAAATCATGAGTAATGGTAAAAATATTTTACCGTGAGTGTGACGTGAGTTGAAATCAATACATATGGGGCAATTCATGTCAAATTCAAAAAATTCGAATTCGCATAAAATGTGAACGTCTGGATGGATTTTTCCCAAATTTAATACGAAACATCTTTCGACGATAGTGTATCTTTGTGTCAAATTTTAGCCCGATATCTCAAAAATTGCGCAAGCTAGACAGCGCATGACACTTTTTGACAAATTTCATAAATTCTCCAAAAATAAAAGAAATCCATAGATTTTTCTCAAATTCAGTACCGAGCATCTTCCTGTAATAGTGCAAAATTCTGATGATTTGGAGGTCGATATCTCGAAAATTGTGCGAGCTAGAGGGCGCAAATCGATTTTCGAAGAATTTCGAAATCACGTGAAAACAAATGTACTGCATGAATTTTTTCCAAAATTGAATCAAGCAAGGCGTTTGCAACCCTCCGCATGTGTGATGAGTTTCAGCTAGATATTTCAAGCCGTCCTCAAGCAGTGAACTACAGTGAACACATATATTTTTGCAACTTACATAAAATCTAAACTGCTGAGTGGATTTCGCCCAAATTTAGTACCAAACATATTTCAATAGCAGTATAAGTGTGTACCAAATTTTAGCGAAATATCTCGAAAATTGTGGAAGCTAGAACACTTACATTGATTTTTGAAAATTTTCAAAACGACATAAAATATGAATGGCTCGATGGATTTTGCCCAAATCAATCCGAAACACCTTTTGATAATAGCGCAACTTCGTGCCGAATTTTAGTCCGATATCTAGAAAATTGCGCCAGCTAGAGTGCGCACACCGTTTTTTTACACCTTTCAAAATTTCTTAAAGCAAAAGCACTCCATGGATATTTTTCAAATTCAGTAACAAGCGTCTCCCTGTAGTCGTTTAACATTATACTTAATCAGAGCTCGATATCTCTAAAATGGTGGGAGCTAGAGACCGAAAATCAATATTTGAACTTTTGAAAAATCGCGTAAAAACGAAACATCTGCATGGATTTTTCTAAAAAATTAATCGTGCTATGCGCCGTGAACCCTGTACATGTGTGACAAGTTTCAGCTTGATATCTCGAGCTGTTCTCAAGTTATGAACGCTCAACCAATGTTACATATACACACATATACATCCGGACATTTTTTCTGAATGTGATTTTTAGATATTTTGGGACATTCTGAACACGTTCTCCTGAAAATCTGAAAGAAAAAAAATTTCACCAAAACAAAGCTTCCTCTATGAGGAAGCAAAAAAAATCGCAACTGTAAGAAAAAAAATGCCAACTGGGAGAAGAAAAAAATGCCACCTGTGAAAACTGAAAGACTTTTTTTCGCCGAGTCGAACACCGAGCGAGACGCGTAAATTCTTCGTAACTGCACAATGACTATTATGCATACAGGGGGGTTCCCGCTGCGTCACGAGAATTATTAATTGTAATAGGTTTATTTTTATCTACGTGGAATCCCCAGGACGGTTATCCGTGCTTTAATTGTGTAATAGGGGAATTCTCGGAAGCCATACACAGTCGCGGAGGCGGCAATGCCGCACATGAGAACACTGCCACGGTGAAAGTAACTGGATAGCTTTATGCTCGGTGACGACAATAAGTCAACCCGAGGCTTACGGAACACTTATTTATTTATTTATTTATTCATTTATACATTTATTCATTTATTCATTTATTCATTTATTCATTTATTCATTTATTCATTTATTCATGTATTCATTTATTCATGTATTCATTTATTCATTTATTCATGTATTCATTTATTCATTTATTTATTTATTTATTTGTACCATCGGTCGAGTTTCGGTAGCACAAGATTCACGAAGACACGCACTCGTGAATTTTTAATCAGCCGTTTTGCTTCCCCAAGGAGAAAGCTATATTGTGGTGGGAATTTTTTTTTTTTTTTTCGAGATCTTCATGTCACCATTTTTGGAATGTGCGAAAAAACGTGGAAAAAGAAATTTGGACTAAATCCCAGGTGTGCATGCCTTACAAAATTGAAACGTGTATAACTCGAGAAACCGTTTTAGCTACAGCTCCCCAAATTTTGCATACGTGTGCAGCTTTATAATCCCCTCATTGACTATAATTTCCGTCATGGTTCAAGCTGCAGCTCGGATTTTATGACGTTTTCAAATGACAAAAAAAAAATGTTTACACCATAGCGATCGTAAATTTTGAGATATTCGTCTTAATAGTTGTCTCTGAATAGGTTTGTAGCGAAGGTTGGTTGGTAATGCATTTGGGACGAATCCATCGAAAAGTTTTTTTACTTTATGATATTGTGAAGTTTTCGAAAATACAAATTTATCAATAAAACTCCCGTCAACTTTGATCGATTGAGGTACAACATTTCCAAAGTATGGAACATCATTCAGCCGTGATATGTATCAAATTTAGCGGTGATAAGTTCAATGGTTTGGGTTTGACGAAAGATCAAGTTTTTCATTCTTTAGCCTCTGCCGATTGAAAAATATTTGATTGGCCATGCTCAATCTCATGGATTCATATGAATTAACGGTGAGGGTTGTTGGGTGTTAAATTTGGTGGAAATCCAGTTACACGTTCAAATTTCACGAGAAATAAAAATGTTATATATCAACTGATGAATATTTAAAGACAAGGCTGCGAGTTGGAACTTGCATTTGGCTTCCTCTGAATCGTAGGTAGTGAATGAACATTCCGTTATGAGAAAAACAAAGAATAGATAAAAATGCTTTATCATAGAGAGATCTTGATTCGCTATCTAAGATGCAGAGGAACCAAATTTCAATTTTTTTTTCTATCGCGGGCTATTTCAGTCGCTTTCGAGTCGTTTATACATACATCGGGAGGTGATCGTTCATTTTTAACAAGCGGCCGCAATTATATTTTTCCACGATTCAAATGCTGTAAACTCTTTTACAGCGTTTTTCTTCATTACTTTTCGAACGTAAAAATTTGATAAGATGGAAGCTTCAGTGAGAAAGTTATTTAGTGACATTTGCATCCGGAAAAACTGTTACAATTTAATCTCCCGATTCAATGATTATTTATCATGACGTTCGGGCCGTCTCGAAAACGTAATTTGTGAGTCATCCCAAACGGCCCGACCATTCTTTATATTAAGGTACCCTCCATAAGAGAGTTCCTCGTCAGATTTTCGTAAAACTTGGCATGCTTGTAGGTATTGATGAGAAAAAGGTTCAGTTAAATTTTCATGGCTTTCCGGAGTGCGAGAAAAAATATATCAACACGTTTATTTTCGCACGTTTAACATGGAGCCTTATGGATAATCACGCTCAATTTGATATAATACAAAGTCCTCGTCAGATTTTAATGAAAACACTTAAGCTGCAAGTCGAATATTCGGACAACATTTTGGGCACTTGAAAGTAGAGATCAGGAGACTGTGATGATAATAATAAGCAAATAAACATTGGGAAAATACAGTTTATATCAGGAGTTGGTCGTGATCCAGTAGACATGGCAACGTTGCGCGTTTGTTTCACATATTCTCTGTCTCTCTCTTCCTCCCTCTCTCTCTCTCTCTCTCTCACTCTCTCTCTCTCTCTCTGTCTCTCTCTGTCTCTGATCGACATTATAACACGCGACGTTGTCACATCAAAGTACTACGTATCTCAATCAGGAGATGGTATATCTTAAGCTTGTTTTGACTCTTACAGTTTGTGGGATACTACCTTGAATTGATCCCAGAATACGCACGATTCCAACGAAAATGGCCGAAAGCTTCGACTTGTTCGACAATCTCCAGCCAGTAGTAGCAGTGCTAGTTGATTATTAACAAAAACATTGGATTACATTTTTTTTTTCTCTTTTCTTTCCTTCAACAACGTCATTGAATTATTGTTCCGCTTCGTATTATCAATGGACCATCGACCTCAGTCCTTTAATCCAAGATTTTTATTGGTGCGTTGAATTTATTTTTCGCTTGAATCTTGATTATTTGTCTTTTCTATTTCTATGGGGTCATTGGCCATGATCACCAGTCGTTGATGAAATAGTCAAAGCTGAGTCCAAATTGTGGATTACAACATTTTTTATGTGAACTTTTGGTCCATATATCGTTGTTTATCCAGCGTTTGGACGCTAACGTAAAAATAAGAAGAAAATCAATACATTTTCACGTTCCCATCCAAACGTCGGTCAAACAACGCTATATAGACAAAAAGTTCACATAAACAGAATTGTAGAGAATTGAATTCCCTATAAAAAAGTCAACGACGGTATTTATCTAACTCTGATAATTTACGCGTGGGGAAAGCTCGAAAGTCAGAAAATGTTGAAATCCTCTCATTCGGGATTTTTAAGATTCCAAGCAATTTTATTCTACGCTGTGCGACGCCGTTCGTAACACAGTCATTCAAATCATTGGGCATTCGTAATTTTGGCCCTTCTGAACATTGCCCATTCTGGGGAGTCTCTTATTGGCAGGGTTTCTTATTCGAAGGTCGGACTGTATTTCGGCTCATCCACGATCCTTATTCAATTCAATCATAATGGGGGCGGGGGAGGGGGGTCTTAGATGTGGATACTGACTTTGGGTATGTAAACAAAAACCCGAAAAAAGGAGGGCTATAATAAAAAAAAATCGAAGAGTGCCACGTAATTTAGACGCGTAGTCGCAACCCGGCACGTACGCCACCACCCCTCCGTCCCGATTTCCCCCTCCCCTCCCGCGCCCCTTATTTTCGAAACGAGAAAGCACCCACGTGCTCTCGCGTTCTCAAAGACACTCTCTCTCAAGATACCGGGGACGCGTAAAATCTTCCCGCGTTAAATCGCCGAAACGAGATATACGTATATACGTGATCGAATGTAACGCGGTTGGCCCGACGCGCGTGCGCGCGCGCTTGCGCGTGGTTGGGGAAGGCAAAGAGAACGAGTAGCCACGGTCGTCGCGTATAGACGCGGCTGCAATTCGATTTAACCTTCTCGAAGGTGAAAAGCGGGAGGAGAGAGTGAGAGAGTGAGAAAGAGAGCGCGAGTGAAAGAGTGAGAGAGTGAGAGAGCCGATGACTACGCTACGGCCATGACTGATCAGTCACGGATATAATCGTCGGACGGACTTTACCGAACACTTGGAAACTCGACGTTGAGTTCATAACGCTTTGAAATTTTTTTTAGGAACCATAATGATCCTATTCGTCAGAAAAATTGAATGAAATATATATATATATATATATATATATATATATATATATATATATATATATATATATATATATATATGAGCGATTCCACGTGACTTCAGCCACTCAAAAAAAAAATTTTCCACAAATAATTTTAAAAAATTGAGCTATTTTTTTGCAATATATTCACCGAGTGCCGATTTTTTTAGAAATTTTTTGACAGTTTTATCGATAATTAACGTTTTTTTGTATTTTTCCATCCAAATGGCTGTATCTTTGGCAGGATTTGACGTATTTACATTTGTAAAAAACGAAAATGTGCGTCTTTTTAAGGCCTTTCAGAAAAAAATTACTTTAGATCCTATTGAGCAAGTTGCACGTCCGTTTCAGGGCAAAATATGCAAAAATATTTTTTTTCTCAAAAAATGCATTTTTAATTTTTTTTTTCAAAATTTCCCCGAATTCTGAATACAAAAAAAGAATTTTCGGTATTTTTTATATCGTGGGACCGGCAATCGGTAATGCGTAATTTTACCGATTTCATTAATAGATTTCTTTCAGTTTGATTTTTTTTTTTTTTTTTCATGTGCTCCAATCGCTTTACGCGAAATCAGAAGCCTCCTTGAAAGAGAAATTAATGATAATCAATGCTCCTTGAATCACGTAAAGCGAAAAAATCGAACTGTAAAAAATCTATTAATGAAATCGGTAAAATTACGCATTACCGGTTGCCGGTCCCACGATATAAAAAATACCAAAAATTCTTTTTTCGTATTCAGAATTTGGGGAAATTTTGAAAAAAAAAATTAAAAATGCATTTTTTGAGAAAAAAAATATTTTTGTATATTTTGCCCGGAAATGGGCGTGCAACTTGCTCAATAGGATCTAAAGAAATTTTTTTCTGAAAGGCATTAAAAAGACGCACATTTTCGTTTTTTACAAATGTAAATACGTCAAATCTTGCCAAAGATACAGCCATTTGAATGGAAAAATACAAAAAAACGTTAATTAACGATAAAACCGTCAAAAAATTTTTTTAAAAATCGGCACTCGGTGAATATGTTGCAAAAAAATAGCTCAATTTTTTAAAATTATTTGTGGAAATTTTTTTTTTTGAGTGGCTGAAGTCACGTGGAATCGCTCATATATATATATATATATATATATATGGGTGGTCCTTATTTGGGGTCAAAAAATTTTTACGCGGCTGGGCCTTCGGCTACGTAAAAATTTATTTTTTTTCGAGACATTTAAGGTGATACCCGCTATAAGAGAGTTCCTCGTCAGATTTTCATGAAACTTGGCACACTTGTAGATATTGATAAGAAAAAGGTTCAGTTAAATTTTTATGGCTTTCCGGAGCGCGAGAAAAAAATATATCAACACTTTTATTTTCACACGTTTAACATGAAGCATTATAGAGAATCACGCTCAATTTGATATAATACAAAAAGTCCTCGTCAGATTTTAATTAAAACACTTAAGCTGCAATTTGAATATTCGGAGAACATTTTGGGCACTTGACAGTAGAGATCAGGAGACTGCGATGATAATAATAAGCGAATAAACATAGGGAAAATACAGTTTATATGAGGAGTTGGTCGTGATCCAGTAGACATGGCAAACATTGCGCGTTTGTTTCCCATCTTCTCTCTCTCGGTCTCTCTCACTAGTCGATATCATAACACGCGACGTTGTCACCTCAAAGTACTACATACCCCAATCAGGAAATGGTATATCTTAGGCTTGCTTTGACTCTTGTGGGATACTACCTTAAGCCCACGGGAGGGCCAAAAAGTTTTTTGACCCCGAATGAGGACCACCCTAATATATGTACTTAAATTTCTTCACAACGTCCAAATTTTATGGGGATTGAAAATTTCACAAATATCTTCTCGAAGCGTCTTCCGACTTCCCCCTCGACCTCTATCCCTTCTTCTTTGGTCTATTCGGTGCATCGTGTCCGCCACGTCCGCCATGCTCGAGGTTTCCCCGACGTACCCCGCGAGGTTTGAAGGTTATGGGTCACACGTTTTCGCCCACCTCGAACGCGCAATCGACGATATCTTTCGAACCGCTCCACCGATTCTCACGAGATTCATCTCAAACTACGCACAATCGTGGCGACAAATAGCCTGGCTAACCTTACTCGGTCGATAATCATCGGGTGTTTAAAAAAAAAAAATATTCATACGTCGGTATTGCAACGGTCGCCGTCAGCACTCGTTGTTTAACGTCGAGGCTGCGAGACACGTGTTCAACAACGCGGTTTGCGCGATTGCTTCGGAGGTCTCTCTTTGCATTTCACGCGCTATCGTTGTATTTCGGCGATCAAACGTACGCCCAAACAAGACAAAACCGACACGATGCTCTAGCTACGCAGCTTCGCGCCGTAATTTTTTTCTTCTTTTTTTTCTTCCCCCTTCCCCGACGGTCGATTTCTGCGTCAGTGTCTATATTTAGCTGGCGCGGCCTCGAGAGGATCGCGGCCGGATAAATCCAGCTCTCGTTTTCGCGAGTTAACCACCAAACCTCAATGCCCCCCCCCCCCCCCCCGCGAGGCGTTCGTCGTTTTATTTTACAATCAAGTACGAACGATGCTTTTCAATTATACGATTTCAATGTTATGGTCTTCATGTGTGTGTGTGTGTGTATATATATATATATATATATATATATATATATATATATATATATATATATATATATTATCGCGAGCAGTGAACATAACGGTGGGGTCCGGAAAGACCAGTTTCGAGTCCCATCAGCACGTCGTTCGCGAAACTTACGTTTCTTAATGGGGAGTATCCTAGGTCAGTTGAAACTGTTTCAACCTCTGTTATAAACCTCGGGGGATCTGTCGTCCAGTGCGCACAGTGAGGCCAAATCTTGTTTTTTCGTAAAGACAAATTATGAAACTTCGGTTTTTCATTTTCTTTTAAAAAATTTTTTTTTTTCTTTCGAGCGCTCAGTCGATGTGTAAATTGGTCCTAGGCCCCCGGATACACTCCCACCGAAGAAACAACTATTTATATGATGGAAAATCATCAAAATCGTGTAACCATTTTTTTTTAAATCACAAAATTATAAGTTGGACCTTGGGGCTTCCTCTTCCATTTATTTCCACGCTTACGAAAATTGCTGTTTCAAAATTCCTGATGAAACGCAATTGAAGGAAATTCGGAATTCCCGGTGTTCGGATCGTATAGTTCATAACTGTGTTAAAAGCGGAGGGGCGAATAGAAGCGGACGATTGTCGTCTTAAGGTTCTTAAGGTAGTTAAGATAGTTAAGAGAGTTTCTCGTCAGATTTTCATGAAACTTGGCATACTTGTAGGTATTGATAAGAAAAAGATTCGGTTAAATTTTTATGGCTTTCCGGAGCGCGAGAAAAAATATATCAACACTTTTATTTTCACACGTTTAACATGGAGCCTCATGGAAAATCACGCTCAATTTGATATAATACGAAAAGTCCTCGTCAGATTTTAATGAAAACACTTAAGCTGCAAGTCGAATATTCGAAGAACATTTTGAGCACTTGACAGTAGAGATCAGGAGACTGATGATAATAATATGCAAATAAACATTGGGAAAATACAGTTTATATGAGGAGTTGGTCGTGATCCAGTAGACACGGCAACGTTGCGACTTTGTTTCCCATCTTCTCTTTCACTGGTCGACATCATAACACGCGACGTTGCCACATCAAAGTACTACGTACCTCAATCAGGAGATAGTATATCTTAGGCTTGCTTTGACTCTTACAGTTTGTAGGATACTACCTTAATCGTTTACCGAGAGTAGCTGGTTATTGAAAAAAAACTCATTGTAAAAACTTACGCTGTTGTGTGGCAAGTATCTTGCGGAGAGTAAGTGTACAAAATTTATACAGGGGCAGAACAAAAATCATCAGAATTAACCCATCGAAACAAAAAATTAAACAAAAGACACACTCATCAAGTAGTTTGTAATTATTTAGAATGAGTAACCGACATATCTTTGCGTGGCTCCGACGCGATTCGCAAGTATTTCGTCGCATACCTTTGATCAGATATATATATATTTTATCGCTGTCACTCACACGGCGGCACAGATTTAAAAAATTTCCGACGACTCGACGCGTCGCGTCTGACACGCACACCATCAAGTCCAACGTGATAAAAAAAAGAGAAATTTGATGGGAAAAAAAACAAATAAACGATAAGTGAAAATAAATCATTATGGACGTTCTTAGTTACAAGCCTTACGTTTTTATGATTATCAATCGAATCAGTTATCTCATCAACGTCGACGAACCGCCATTTTTTTTTATTTTATTTTATTTTATTTTTTTAAATTTTCATTTTATTTCATTTGATTTTATGAATCAATCAAATCGAGTTTTATTTGCACACCTTTTGGAAAGTTTTTCACAAAACAATAACAATGACAAAAGTTTTCCGCTTACATACATACTTAAGATGTACAATATTTTATTTTATTTTATTTTACTTTATTTCTTGATTACGATTACAAACCGAAATTTGTGATATATTTTCGTCACTTATAGCCATTAGTGGTTATGACTTTTACAACCTAATCTTCATTGCTTCTCCTCACCTTCACCTGTCTTTGAACCTCATCTCCATCCTCGTTTCCGGCGATTGGGAAAGTTCTGAGAAACCTGCTGAGACCGATTGATAACAACAGCTGCTGCATACATTTACTCGGTGCATTTATGCGATCTACAAATTGCAACGGTTAATCGAAATTATGCCGACGCAAATGAGAATTTTACGCAAATAAGAATTTGCGTAAAAATTCGAATATATTTTCAAATAAAGTCTATTTTCGTAAAAACTATCTTTTTTGCGCCTTATGAATCGTCTACTACCGAGAAATCGTATTATTTAAAATGAAAAAAAAAATTCAAATTCAATAATTGAATAAACCAAGAAATTCACGGGGACGCTTTGATATTGAGACAGAGATCTGTAATTTGGGGCATCTTCTTTTCTTGAGGTCAACTTCAGATTGTTCAATTAAAAAAAAAAATATCACTGGATCACGACCAACTCCTCATATAAACTGTATTTTCCCGATGTTTATTTGCTTATTATTATCA
>OY759153.1:15657935-15795435 GCA_963662125.1 Diplazon laetatorius | reverse complement strand
GTAAATTCGGAAAATATGATATCATCAAGATTTAGGAGCGAGCGAATGATTACGTCAAGTTTCCAAATACATCGACCACGCAGTTGTCGATAAATTAATTAAAGTAATGAGGATTATCGCCTTTGTATGAATTATTACAGTTAAAACAGTCGAAACAGGTGTACAGTCACTGACAAAACCTCCATTAAGCACACGCCAATATCGTCGAATTTGACTTAAATTATTATTAAAAGCGGAAAATTAACATTATCAAGTGTTATTTTCATTATTAGTTGAGCCATTTGCAGAGCTAAACATGTATGACTTCGTTTAAATTGGTAAATCCACGATTCGCCCTCCTGGGTGCCGAAAGAGCCTATACAACAACGGGGAGGAAACAAAATGGCCGAACTGGAGGCTTTTAACTTGAGATTGTTGCAATTTGCCTCCGTTCAGTCTGCCCAAGAAGACTAGAGACCAGGAAACCGAACTCCTTACAGACTTAGTGGTGGGGGTAAGTCGGAATATAGCTGCAAGCGGTGGCGCTGCGGTCGAGGTGGTTCCGACCAATCGGTGCTATCATGCTCACCATTTGTCAAGCTGCCCTCACATACGTGTAGAGCAAGCGAACATAACCCTTGTGTGTGACGCGCTGGCAATTTATACGCAAATTGGTTGAAGCCGTAAGTTGTGATTAAGGTTGTTGTGGGGTTAGGCCGAAATGATGCCATTGAGATGAACATTTTTGTGAACGTTCATGATCCCTTTACTAATCAACCTGTCAAATTTCAAAACCATCCACAGTACCGTTATTTAGAAAAAAAATCGCAAAGTTGGGATATTTGGTGTGCTTATGGGAATGTTCCGAACATTTTTCAGTATATCATGTATATCTGCCGAGAAAATGATGCCACGAAGTTGAAAAATCAGATACGGTTAAATGGAACATCGGACTAACTTTTGGTGCCTTGAAAATAATAATTTACAGTACCGATTCAGAGTTATTCATGACTTTAATCGCGAATTTTCCAAAAATTATGCACACAAAATATAAGGCTTCGGAAGCATGGCAACAGCATAGCCGGCACAAGCGCTCCCTACCTTAGCGACATTTGATAATTATGAATGTGGCCATCAAGTTAATTCAGACAGGAATTTTCTTCCCGGACCGATGTTTATGGTTGATAAACAAAAATACCGATTTTGAGGCTAGGAACGGGGCGCGTATATAACAGCTGTGCGACACTGCTGCTCAACCCAAGCATATTATCGTGGGTCATAATTTACGTTGTTGCCAGTTCGTCTTGCAATAATTGATCTCTAACGAATTATCGAAAACAATGCCATAAACTAATATAAATAATTCCTGTAACCATAACTGTGTCAGAAATGCATATTCTTTTAAACTGATGTGAATTTCTCCCTCGATGAATGACATTAAATACGACGATAATTTGACGACAAACAGTTGAGAACCATTCGTCGGTTCCGTGCATAAGCATAGGGCGCCCCCCTCACGCTTCATCCCCGTCGGCTAAACCCCACAACAACCTTAAAATGAAAGTAATATAAAATCGAAATGTATGATAAGAGAATTTGAAAAAATGTTCTTTCTTGATATATATGATATATATATGTATTAATTGCATTATTTAAAAATGTCTAGAGGTTCAATATTTAATATTTTCTAACTGAAAACACGTTTTAAAGTGATTTTGTATATATATATATAAGTATGATTCATTCACTTCGATTGAAAAATGCACTTACCTTTGGAACCTCAAACAGTTTTCTCCGACTCAAACCACCACCGCGATATTTGCTTTCGCAATTTACTATAGAACAAGGTTTGGGCATTTTTGCACCTCATAATGATTCATGAATCACGGACAAACAACTATTTCGAATTGTTAGGGATTATTTTTACGTACCGTAGAGACCCTCACGGGTGAGTTGAACTAGCCGGGTCGATGCGAGTACCTCATTGGTCGGTATCACCTCGATCGCAGCGCCACCAATGGAGCTGTGTACGGTTTCACCCGAACTAGTGGAGTTTGGTCTCCTGGTCTCTAGTCCTCTTGAGTCTGCCATCTTTTGCGTTGGACTAGATTTCGACGAGATAGAAATTGAGATTAAGGTAGACCGACTCAAGGCAGACTGCAACCGAGGCAAACTGCCAACCATACAATTAGCTCATGCTATTTTACATAACTTTGGGTGAAAAATTGTTATCGAGAAATATACCATCATATTAACCCATCGAACTGCGACTCAAAAAATACGGAAGGTCAGTTATGACTCAAAAATAGTTCCATCCAATTCCGTCTAACTTTTACACCGAGGCATTGAATGATGCGCAGTAACCTGACGCAGAAACCATGACGCAGTTAAAATGTATCTGGTAGCCTCGAGCGTCGTTTGAACAGTTGAGTCAATGACAGGATTTTTTTTTTCAGTACCTCCCTTCGCTCATGGGATCGAATAAGATAAGCCGTTCACACATTCAATACGTTCACACATTCACACGTCAATATTTCAATAAATTCCCAATACTTGGGAATTTATTGAAATATTGACGAAAAAAATCTTTTCACGATTAATGCATGTCTCGGTGGATTGTAATCGATAAATTCAACCGTATTTTTTTTCTTTTTTTATAAATACAATCCGATGCTATAAGAAAACTTTCCTGTGCGCCTAATTTGAGAAAAAAAAGTATTTTATTTTTATACCGTGTTTACATCGTCTTTTTTTTAAATTATTTTTTTTTTTTTAATTATTATTATTGTGAATTCGTTATATGATGTTATTTTAACGTGCTTTGACGCAGGGCAACCTTGTTATAGATGTAATTTCGTAAGATTATCATTCCTCTCTTGGTTTGAGAGCGAGAATCCTACTTTACCGATATTATTTTTTTCGATTTTCTATGTTTTTTCAATTAAATTGATTGCTCAGTTAATTCGTGAGAATCAACGAAGTTGATTTTAAAATTTTTTTCACGATTTAATTTTCATTGTATCAAGAACATCATTGATAGAGGAAGATAGCTTCGTTAATTCTCACGAATTAACTGAGCAATTAATTTAATTTAAAAAAAAATCGAATTTAAAGAAAACCGAAAAAAATAATATCGGTAAAGTAGGATTCTCGATCTCAAACCAAGAGAGGAATAATAATCTTACGGAATCACATCTATAACAAGGTCGCCCTGCGTCAAAGCACATTAAAATAACACCATACAACGAATTTACAATGATAATAATACGGCTAAAGCAACTAACCAACAAAATTATTATTCTTATTATATTTCAATAATTGACCACGAACATTCGACCATTTATGTAAATTCGAATTTTTTTTTGTGGTAACGCGAGTTTATTCGAGTTTCGTTCTTTCTGAATCAACAGCAGCCTTTTTCCTTCGCGGAACTATGAGCCAGGCATTTTTCCGCGTTTGAACAATTAATGTTGTTGACGCGGATGCGTGTGTACAGTCATATACTCGCTCCTCTCCTGCTGTTTCGGTTTTTTTTTCTGACGTCGCTCGCACCGTCAGTGTATACATATGTGACGTTCCACGAAAACGTTAAAACTAACGCGGAGAAAAAAAATCGATTTTCAAGTTTTCGTTGATACCGATACGGGTTTCAAGTTACCCTTTCGGTAAAACAAGAAACCTTGCAAAAATACGAATTGTTATTAGGTTAAAAAATGTAGGTGTGATCTTGTTGAGGTGCGCGTAGGAACCGAAAAATCTATCCCCTCCACTTACCACCACATCTATCCGCTCTCCTTTCATGTGAATAGAGAGAATGGAGACTGGAGGTAAGGAGTACGAACGACTGTGGAAATCGCGGTTGAGATCCGTTTTTGCTCGACATAAAATACAAAATACTTGTCCATTTTGGATTTTGTTCGACCTAAAATACAATACACTTGCCCATCTTGTATTTTGTCTCGCCTGAAATGCAAAATACTTCTCAATTTTGGATTTTGTCCGAATCAAAATATAAAATGCTTGCCCATTTTGTTATTTTGTCTGGACCAAAATACAAACATTTGTCCATTTTGTATTTCGTCCGACCTGAAATATACAAAATACATGTCCATTTTGTATTTTGTCCGCATTGAAATATAAAGTACCGACTCATTTTGTATTTTGTCCGCACTGAAATACAGAGTACATTTTCATTTGAAGAATCTAAAATAGTTTTTTTTTTAAATTTTAAATACTGTCTTACAGATACGATTCCGTATCTCAGTATAGGGGATCTCGTCGTATGCTATTTGTGCATGCGTCTTCTACACTTCTTCTTTACAATCGGATGTAAGTTCGTAGATATAATAAATATTGAAAAAAAGCTATCGTCATCCAAGTTCTCATGCATCGCAGTTGAATGGTGCTGGGCGGGGAGGGGGGGGAATTGTATATCGTTTCTGCAGTTCGAACTTCATAGTGCAGTTTGTTTTGAAAAAAACGTGTGCACGTTCGGTTATATGAGGCAGACTGGCGAAAGTTGAACTGCCACCATCGCCAAGTTTTCACATTGATATACCACTCTATGGTATATTATCTACCACACAATTGTCAATTGTTCTCAATGTTTTGTTAATATTATTTCCCATATAGTTCGAATGACTTATTATTATTATTATTATTTTTTTTTTATCAAGCGCTACAAGACTGTTCGTGTATAACTTTGTTTGTGATTTTGTACAAACATGCTTGATGCGATTAATAACGATATATGTTTATGATTAATACTTTTTCCGATCGATCGATATCCACACGATGAGTACGTGGAGACGTCGTTCGTCGGTCTTCGAAGCTTTTGCGAACGAACCACCGTTTTGATCATTCGTTGGATTTTGTGTTTCAGGCAATGGTGGCTTGTTACCCCGGTCACGGTTCACATTACGTTAAACACGTGGACAATCCAAATCGCGACGGTAGATGCATCACAGCGATTTATTATCTGAACAAGGATTGGGACATTAAAGTATGTTGTTAACATTTCACAGATTACTTAATTATTTTTTTTTCTCAAGGGGGTACATCTGTGTAGATTGCCGGAAAAATAGGTGGCTTGTTGTCAATGTCTTGACTGCTTCTAATATTCTGCAGTGCAATTGCATTTCTATGTGGAAGACTCAAATCTCAAATGATCGATAGCTCATGAGGATTAAAGAAGAATTTATAAATTTTAAATGAAGAAAATAAAATTCGGTTTATCATCGAATTTACGAATTTTTATCGATTCTAGCAGTTTTTACAGACAACCCAACGTGAATTTGACATATATATTGTGAACTTTTCTCAGCTTTCTGAGAAAATATTGAAAAAAAATGCAGACATGCGCAATGCCTGAAAAATAGCTTTTTATGATTAAAGCTCGATTTCAAGAGATTTTAGTTAGTCAAAACTGAAAATCAATATTTTTTTCGGAAAGTTGAGATAATTTTACATAGAAATGCACTGTAAGTGGAATTTTGGTTTTGCGATAAAATACTTCGAAATTAAATTGAAAAAAAAAAAAGAAAAAAAGAGATGTGACGAAATTCCCATAACTACTACAGCCAAAATAATGTAGGAAAAAATGTGAAAAAATGCAGGTACATACAAGTCATCAAGGAGTACATCCTAAAAAAATTGAAAAGATTCTGAGGGGGGGTCATCCAAACCGATGCCTATATTTGGTAGAATGGTCCATATACTTTCGAATAAAACCAACTCGAATTCAATCGGACGAATAGATTTTGAGATAATAATTCCCCCAAATTCACCTATTTTTCCGGCAGTCTACACGAAAGTACCCCCTTAACTTATGTGAACCCATGAGGATTGAGCATCGCAAGTTGAAATATTTTTAAATCGACAGAGGCTCAAAATTGAAAAACACGATTTTCCGTCAATTCGCCAAACTCGAAACATATCACGGCTGAATAATGTTCCATACTTTAGAAATTTTGGATCTCGATCGGTCAAAGTTGACGGGAGTTATACCGATAAATTTGTATTCTCGAAAACTTCACAATATCATAAAGTAAAAAAACTTTTCGATGGATTCGTCCCAAATGCATTACCAACCAACCTTCGGTAAAAACCTATTCCCAGAAAACTATTTAGACGAATATCTCAAAAAATTTTATCGCTATGGTGTTTTATTTTCATTTTTTTTGGTAATTTGAAAATGACATCAAATCCGAGCCGCAGTTTGAATCGTGACGAAAATTATAGTCAACGAGGGGATTATAAAGCTGCACACGTCTGAAAAATTTGAGGAGCTGTAGCTAAAACCATTTTTTTTTCGAGTTATGGACACACCGAAATATTTTGTCCAAATTTGTTCTCTCGACGTTTTTCACAGAATGGTGACATGAAGATCTCCAAAAAAAAAAAAAACCACCATCGCCACACAGCTAGCTCAATGAAAAAACCCACAAAATAGCGTCAGACAGTCGACAGGCCTGTTTCTCATTTTATTTATTTTTTTTCAATTTGAAAAACATTATTACAGAAGAACGGTGGTCTATTGAGGATATTTCCGGAAGGTTGGCGAGATCAGGTGGCCGACATCGAGCCTCTGTTCGACAGAATACTCTTCTTCTGGTCGGACCGAAGAAATCCTCACGAGGTTCAACCGGCTTACAAAACCCGATACGCCATAACGTTGTGGTACTTCGACGCCGAAGAGAGGAGTCAAGCGTGTCGAAGATATCAGCGCGAGAGCAAAACGTCGTACGCGTCGCCGAGGACACCAACGGTTTACACGTAACAAGGCCCATCAGCGTTCCGTGGACTTTTTTTTTTTTTTTTTTTTTTCGTGTCCACATTGGAACTTTCATTCACGACGAAGACGCGGGAAGACGCCCTCTTGCCTAAACTTCCGGCACTTCGACATCTTCCCCCCAAACACCGATAAATAACTGTAAATAATAATAATAATAATAATAATAATAATAATAATAATAATAATAATAATAAACAACAACACCTGAAAAGCACTGGTACATAAATTTTAACGTATTACTATGTATTAAGATTTTTCCGGATAACACGGGAATCCGATGACTGGGTGTCCTCGAGGAATGAACGCTTGTACCAGCTTCTTCTTATTTTTCTTCTTCTTCTTCTCCTTGTTTATTTTTAGGCCAAGAGCCTAAAAATAAACTTTTTTTTCGCAATGTTCTACAGGACGGATTTTCTTTTTGGATGTTCATGCGTGTCGCCCTGAATGTAAATCCAAGTTAGCGGGAGACGGGTGGGCGCAGGCTTCGGCCGCCATCTTGGAAAACACGTTTTATCGAATATCTCGTTAACGGTGCATCTTACGAAAAAAATAGTTGAAATCATTTTTGTAGATAATAACATTTGCCATCTCTTTTGTTGGAAACTTTTTTTTGTATAACGCATGGGTTTTTATTTATAGCGCTCCAAACTTTTTTCAATATGGTTATTGCTGAATATATATAAGTCAATATATATATAAGAATATAAGTCAACGGTTGATGATACATGAAGAATGGTGGTAGTTTGGAGCGCTGTAAATAAAAATCTATGCATTATACGAAAAAAAGTTTCGGATAAGAGAAATGGCAAATGTTATTGTCTACAAGAATGATCTCCGCTACTTTTGTCGTACAATGCACGGTTCACGAGATAATCAATAAAACGTGTTTTCCAAGATGGCGGCATTATCGAAGGGATTTTTTTTATTTGGTGATTAAATTTAGAAAAACGGTTTGATGTACAGTGTTTGTGTTTTACAGTTGAATTTATACAAGTTTAACGCAACGTCTTGCAGTTTTCTTTCAAAGCACTTTATCCGAAATTGTATAAGATATTTGATGTTGCGCAGGTCATGTCGCGAAAATTATTTATCGACGGGCGTTGACATTGCGGCCGTCCTGGTAATCGGAAACGAACTTTTTTTTTCAAATTCTATTCTTCACGAATGTGGTTATCGTTCGACTCTCCATTTTGTTTTATTGCTTCATAATTACCATTTTTACGGACCACGAGAAGTGAACATTTTATTGTGAAAATCAGAGTACTGTCTTCAAAACGCCGCAATTTTGTTATTTTTCCCTACAATTTTTTATCAGAGAGCCGAACGATAACCACGTTTGCAATGAATAGAATACAAAAAAAAGTTTTGTTTCTTACGACCAGGACGGCCGCAATGTCAACGCCCGTCGATAAAGAATTTTCGCGACATGACCTGCTCAACATCAAATATCCTGTACAATTTTTAACGAAATGCTTTGAAAAAATTGAAGATGTTACTTCGAATATGTGCAAATGTATACGTAACTGTGAAATAAAAACACAGTAGATCCAACCATTTGTCTAAATTTAATTTCCAAAAAATCAGCTTGAAAATGGGTATACCACACATGAGAAGACCCCCTTACGAGGCTCACAGCTCGAAGAACTAAAATTCATAGACACTTCATTAGGAACTTGAGGATGTATGACACACGTGTGAAAAAATATCAAGAAAATTCTGAATTTTTGGATAGCCAATTAGGCTTTTGTCATTCCGAAAAAAAAAAAACAATTTGCAAAATTTGAAATACGATTAACCCGATCGTTCAAAATTTACAGCTGTGAGGAATTTAACGTGTTATCCCATGGGAAATAGACACTTTGCGGCAAATATCGATGACAACGCATAGAAATCAAAATTGTTGAAAAATTTTGGAAAAAAAAAAATCCAGTGTGTGGAATACAGATCGATAAATGTCCACGAAAAAAAAATGCAGATCGATCGTCCTTCCACATTCAATATTCAATGTTAGCGATTGTAAAAAGATAATAAGATAAGATAAAAACAAAGAAAAAAACATGGTACAAGGTGTATTGAAACCTGTTTGGCGATGTATGTTGACTATGAATTTTTCTAGAATTAACAAAGCAGTTTTGATCGAGATTTCCTCAGATTAGCATACTTTTGGAGGTTTGGGCTCGAAACTCGGAACGAGCAACGTTCGGAAAGGCCGAATCTCGAGACGCGCAATGCTCGGAACGAAAATGCTCGGAACGGTCGAAAGTTGGAATATTATATATAGGTATACCTCGTCCGCCGGCCGCGAGACTACATTGCCCGACTTTTGAGCTTTCCTACGCGTAAACTATCAACGTTAGATATATGCCGTCGCGGACTTTTTTGTAGGAAATTTAATTCTCTCCAACGTTGTTCATGTAAACTTTTGGTCCATATAGCGTTGTTCAGCCAGCGTTTAGACAGGAAGATAAAAAAATTGAAGAAAATCAATACATTTTTACCTTCCGTCAAAACGCTGGCTGAACAACACTATATAGACCAAAAGTTTATATGAACAATGTTGTAGAGAATTGAATTTCCTACAAAAAAGTCCGCGACGGCATATATCTATCATCGGTAGTTCACGCGTAGGAAAGCTCGAACGTCGGGCAATGTAGTCTCGCGGCCGGCGGACGAGGTACGCAACTATACCTATATATAATATTGCAACTTTTGACGGTTCCGAGCATCGCGCGTCTCGAATTTTGGCCTTTCCGAGCGTTGCTCGTTCCGAGTTTCGAGCCCAACCCCTTTTAGATGGGATTTCATGTGTCATACATCCTTAAGATGATGGACTACGCTATCTCTCTCGCACTCGGAAATGTGAGTTCAATGTAGTCCGTCACCTTAAGGGGGGAGTAAGGTCAATTCGATAAAAAAAAAAGCGTATCTTCGATAATTTTTTTTTCATCACACGCTGTGCGTAAAATGCGGTTTTTACGCTTACTACGTTCGCGTCAAACCGTCATTTGCACATCTTGTGACATAAAAATTTGTACGATACTCGTGCGAAATAAAACACATTATGACACTAGTGCGGAAACATTTTCACACAACGTGTGTGTAAATGTAGTTTGACGCGAGCGGAGTGAGCGTAAAACCGTATTTGACGTACAGCGTGTCATAAAATGTTTTCTTGACTCGTGGATTGCAACACTCGCGCCTTCGGCTCGTCCTGCAAACTCACATTCGTAGAAAACAAAAAACAAAAAAGTTTTCACACTAGTATCATCATGTACTATTAACGATACAATTAATGTGCATATTTATTTTCATAATCACTATATAATGAAGGAACATTTGAAGAATATTCTATAAAATTTTCATTAATTTTTATGAAGAAATGATTCATTGACAGCGAATCGTCCGCGGACGTCTAAAAAAAAAGTTTCGTTGCGGTGCCGCTCATAACTCATCACTGGATCATCTGAAATTAAAAAACTAAAATGATTTTGTTAGTTGAGAAGTTTCTGCAGGTAACAACGTCAAGTTTTTTTTATTAATTGATTTTTTAATTTTTTACAACACTTAGTAGTCAAAATACTTAGAAAAAAAATTGATGAAAAATCAGTATTTTGACTTCTAACTGCTGTAAAAAAACTAAAAATTAATTTTAAAAAAAACTTGACGTTGTTACCTGCAGACACTCATCAACTAATAAAATCATTTTGATTACTTGAATTCAGATGATCCGGTGATGAGTTATGAGCGGCACCGCAACGAAACTTTTTTTTTAGAGGTCCGCGGACGATTCGCTGTCAATTCCTTTCTTCATAAAAATTAATAAAAATTTCATAGAATATTCTTCGAAATGGTCCTTCATTATGTAGTAATAATATAAATAAATATATATCAACTGTGTCGTCTATAAAGAATTATCGAACAATTTGTTTTTTTTTTATCAAATTAGTCTTACTGCCCTCTCAAGTTCGTATCTTCATCCGAATCGTTTTTTTTTTTCATTTACATTTTAAAATCCATGCCTGTACTATTTCGGCATAACTTGCATCAAACTCTCTCATCTTCGTTTACATTTCCGGGTTTTTTCTAATTTAATTATTTTTCCGTCGATTCGGCATATCTAGTATTTGAAATGTTGCGGAATCGATTTACTCAGAGTGAAACCGTATATTACCGTTGATTTTTTTTCTTTTTTTTTTTTTGCGAACAAATCGAAGTGTGTTTATTTGCGTGTGAAATCGATGAATAATTTTTTTTGTTTCCGTAAATTCATCGAGGACTCCAATATATATATATATATATATATATATATATATATATTTTTCCGCAAAGGCTCGGAATGATTCGTCAAATGATGTGAAAACGAATTTACACGAAAAATTCGATTGTCCACGATGTTATAGTTATATAGTTTGATTCCTCTTTTACGTGCAAATATTCAGTCCAAGTCGTTTTTTTTTTTTTGTCAATTCGCAAAGGAATCTTTAACGAGGAAAATGTAAACGATTTTACCACTTATTCCGTCGTGTCATGTTTTTGAAAAAAAAAAAAAAATCGTCTGCGATGTGGTGTATATCGAGAATGCGAGCGGCGACGTGGCTTGGAAATATAAAATCGGGATGAAAGTGAATTATAGCGTAAGTGCGATCGCGGTTATGCCCGTGGGTTGTAATTCAAACTGCTAGAAGTTATTGTAATTGGTTGACAATGGCCAGTAAACGAGAAGGAAAAACGAAAAAAAAAAACAAAAACAAAAAAAAAATTTTAACAAAAAAGATTTTTTTTTTAAAACGTAAAAAAAATTTTGTGTTCGAAACTTTAAAGAAAAATGTTGTTCAATACGTTGAAAAAATGTTTTGTTCGAAACCTTAAGAAAAAATGTTTTGTTCGAAACCTTAAGAAAAAATGTTTTTTAAACGTAGAAAAAAAAATGTGTTCAAACGGTAAAAAAATTTTCTTTTATCAAAACTTCAAAAAAAAAATGTTGTTCAAAACGTAAAAAAAAATTTGTTCCAAACGTAAAGAAAATTTTTTGTTCAAAACTGAAAAAAAAAAAAATGTTTGTTCAAAACCTTGGGAAAAAAATGTTTTTTAAACGTAGAAAAAAAAATTTGTTTAAAAGGTAAAAAAAAAAATTTTTTATCAAAACGTAACAAATTTTTTTTTTTCCAAAACGATTTTTTCTTACGACATGATTTAAAAACACGATTTTAAAAAAATGTTAATGATAACTTATGCTTCCAATTCGGTAAACTTGAGACGTTGCGAAGCTCTCGGGCCTGTACCTGTAACATTGTTGTTATGTATATTGCGAAGCGAGGGGCAAGAGAGAGAAAGGGGGGGGGGGGTGGTACGAAACACACTTTTTAATACCGTACATACTACTATTTATATTTAAACCTTAAAAAAAAACGAGAAAAAAAATTCTTTCTAAATTGCTGGCGTGTAGATATGCACCGCTCGTGTCCTGCGTAGGATAATTCCTTTCGATCCTCGTAATAGTCACCAAGAGATGCATACCCGACACAAAAATGTTCGTATTAAATTAACGATAAGCGTGTGTCACCGCTTAATCCGTCGGTGAGCGATAATATTATTTCTTATCTCGAAAATCTCGAAAATTAAATAACTTTACTCCAATTTTTCACACCATCTTCACCATCTCGCGTTGTGACAATAATTTAATGACGAAAAAAAAATTTAAAAAAAAAAAAGAAAAAACAAAACAAAAAAAATCCTAATCGACATTTCAAATATTCTCGATGATTAATTAACTTATTATTCGCAAAGACTCGATTTTATTAAACAATGCACGATCAATTTTCGTTGTAGAAATGTTATTTCTTAAGTTAATATACGAGGGGCCCCCACGCCTTTCGAAGTATTGTAAAAGTGAAAGAACGAGGGAAAAAAAAAAGATTTTATTACGCGCGAACAATAAATATTGTACAAAGTCTGAAAAAAAAAAAAAAATAATGAATGTTTAGTTTGTTGGTTTGTTCAATGATTTCATCCACAATCCTCGTAATGATATATTCCTCTCGTGCGTTACATCTCATCGTTCGGAATCTCGCAGTCTTCGATTTTATTCGACGATGGTACGTAGACCTTGAATGTGAAACCGTTTTTCGCAAATGTGCTGGGATTAATCACTTGACAATCGTTGTAACTGGTCGTGTAAGCCTCGAATGTATCGGCCACGACGATGAGATCGGGCGTCGGAAAAAGTTGCAACGCGTGATCGTGTTTCCAATAAATTGGAATAACCGGCAAGCTCATAGGCGTCAGATGCGATTGACAAATAATCGATTTGGCATACTGAAAGAACAAAAGAAAAAAAACATACGGATACCGTGTTGAAATTTCGATCGTTCGTTAATAAAAACCTGTTCGGTGGGAAATTTTAGTGACAATCGGTGGTACGAAGCAACGAATGATTCATTGATCGATCCAGATACTTGAAATAAGACCTTATATACGCAAAAAAAAAAAAAACTGATGGAAAATTGAAAAAAAAAACAAATTTTAATGAAACATTTAAAAAAAAAAAAATTTTCATGAAAAATTATTTTTTAAAAAATTTTTAATGAAAAATTAAAAAAAAAATTTTTTAATGACAAATTTTCCGAAGAAAACATTTTTTTTTATAAAAAATTTTCCGAAGAAAAAAATTTTTTTTAATGAAAAATTTTCCGAAAAAAAAAAAAAATTTTTCAATGACAAAATTTTCAAATAAAAAAAAATTCTAAAAATTGTTAAAGTTACAGTATTTGGAGCAAGTCACGCATCGGCGCAAGGCGCGCCCGACCGCCGACTTCGAAGCCGTTCTTCGACGATTCACTTTCTCGAACCTTATGAAAGTTCTAACATTTAAACGCAGGTTCAGATCGTTTTGAAATTTTTACAACATTCTTAGAATCATCACCTATCGTGTGAACCACAGAAATAAAAAATTTCAATGACACAAAAAAAAATATATAAAAAATAAATCACGGACAGATAATTGAGTAAAAAAATGTTGAGTTTCGAATTTTCATGATAATTAATTTTTTTGTATATAATATTGTTGGTTCACATTGAAGATACGTTCATTAGGCGATTATAAATGTGTTGATTTGTTTTTTCAGCCAGCCACATCGATGTCGAGAACTTTTACCATCAACGCGCGCGCAAAAAAAAAAATGCATTGCTTCATTATGTAATATCTCTGTCATTTGTTAATGTTCCTGATTTTTTTAAAATATATAGTTAATCATGTGCATGAATGATCTGTAAAAAAAAATGTTGTCAATATATGCGTCTTTTTTTTTTTAACCGGGTCTCGAAAAGTGCCTTCGAAAATCGGTGAAATCACGTGTATAGGGCCTTAAGGTAGTATCCTACATACTATAAGAGTCACAGCAAGCCTAAGATATACCATCTCCTGATTGAGGTACGTAGTACTGTATATTTTATACTTAAATTTGTTATTTAATCTCGAATAAAATGACGAGTGGAAATAAATTCGTTACTTGAACGCGAAAGAAATAACGTGTGGAAAATCACTTGCAATTGGTATTTAAAATCGAAACGAATGACGAGTGAAAAATCACTTGATATTTAAAATCGAAACAAATGACAAGTGAAAAAAAAAACACTTTTTATTTAAAATTGAAACAAATAACAAGTGAAAAATCACTCGTGATTTAAAATCGAAACAAATAACGAGTGAAAAATCACTTGGTATTTAAATTCGAAATAAATAACAAGTGAAAAATCGCTTGGTATTTAAATTCGAAATAAATAATGAGTGAAAAATAACTTCGAATTTTTTTCTTTTTGAATACATTTTGCCCATCCCTGCCCCCATCACCGGAAATTCGGTGGAGTTTCAAGACCCGTATGCAAGACCATTCGATAGACGCATAGTCGAAAAAAAAATCGAATGAACGTCGTAATCCTCGGAGATAAATGAATACTCACTTGTTCGTAAATTTGTCCCTCCCGAGAAAATCGCAAAGTATTGCGGCAGAGTTTCGTGAGCATGTCCTCACGAAAAACGACTATTTCTCTGGTGCAATACTGAATTCTGCACGGATTGGACGCGAGAATGGTTTCGGGAACGCGTTTGATAAAATCTTCGAACAGCGAAGCCGGCAACGGTCCTCTGGGTAAAATTTTCGGCGATCCCAAATCGTGGGGTCCGGGTAAGAGAACGAATTTCGAATTTTCCATTATATCGGGATATCTCTGTATGATTTCGGCGACTCTCGCGAATCCGTCCCTCATCTTCTGCACGCTCGTCATGTTCGGCGGAAAACTCAAAAAGTGTCCGCAAAGCACGAAGGCCACGGGTGGCGTGTCGCTGTAACCGTCGAGCATGGCTTGAAATTTTTCGAGAACTCGACTGTTGTCGACCCAAAATTCCGACACGAAAACTATCATGGCTTCCTCATCGGCTTGCTCGTGGGTCTTTAACTTTTCCGAATTTTTCAACGACGTCGGATGTTTACCGCCGAACGTGTTTTCGTCGCCGAACGGCGCTCGTGAATTAATCGACGGTTCGGCGGGCGGAAAACCGATGTCTTTAACGTGCAAAATTCCGTCCTCGTACGGACCGTTCGCAATTACTATGCAACCTTCCGTTATGAGTCCAGCCTGAAAATTGTGTTCTCGGGCTAAGAAAAATATGCGCGAATAATGATGATTTTTTTTTTTCGTCCTCGACGTGTTCGGAATGTGCGAAAAAAAAAAAAACGTCGAGAATACAAATTTGGACAAAATCCCCCGGTGTGTACGTAATGGCCTTCCGAAATTAAAACTTGTATAACTCGAGAAACGGTTTTAGATCCAGCTTTCCAAATTTTGCAGACGTGTGCAGATTTATAATCCCCTCATTGACTATAATTCTCGTCATGGTTCAAGCTGCGGCTCGGATTTTATGACGTTTTCTCAAATGACAAAAAAAAAAAAAAAAAAAAAAAAAAAGTTTGCACTAGAGCGATCGTAAATTTTGAGATATTCGTCTAAATAGTTGTCTCTGAATAGGTTTGTAGCGAAGGTTGGTTGGTAATTGCATTTGGGACGAATCCATCGAAAAGTTTTTTTACTTCATGATATTATAGAGTTTTCGGAAATACAAATTTATCAATAAAACTCCCGTAAACTTTGACCGATTGAGATCCAACATTTCCAAAGTATGAAACATCAATCAGCCGTGATATGTCAGAAATTTATAGCGGTGATAGGTTTAATGGTTCGCGTTTGACAAAAATTCAAGTTTTTCATTTCTTAGCCTCTGCAGATTCGGAAATATTCGATTTGCCATGCTCAATCTCATGGATTCACATGAATTAACGGTTAGGCTTGTTCGGTGTTAAATTTGGTGGAAATCCACTTACACGTTCAAATTCGACGAGAAATAAAAATGTTATATATCCACCGATGAATATTTAAAGGCAAGTCTGCAAGTTGAAACTTGCATTTGGCTTTCTCTGAATTGTTGGTAGTGAATGAACATTCCTCTGTGAGAGAGACAAAGAATCAAAGAAAAAAATGCTTCCTCATGGAGAAATCTTCGTTCGCTATCTACGATTCAGACCAACCAAATAGCAATTGTCAACTTGCAGCTTATTTTTTTTCAGATTTTTTAAAAACGGTGCAAAATTATGGGAAAGCAATGTGCAAGGTTCTACTTTGCACCCTTATTTACTTTTGTGACGTTGAGGGCTCCTTGTGAGTGTGATGTAAGTCGAAATCAATATACATGAGGCAATTCATGTGAAATTTGAAAAATTCTAATTCTCATAAAATCTGAACGTCTGGTTAGATTTTGTCCAAATTCAATACGAAACCTATTTCGATGATAGTGCAACTGTGTACTAAATTTCAGCCGGGTATCTAAAAAATTATGGAAGCTAGAGCACCTACATTGATTTTTGGAAAAATTTCAAAACGACATAAAATATGAATGGCTTGGTGGATTTCGCCCAAATTCAATCGGGTATCTCTTTGAATAATAGCGCAACTTCGTACCAAATTTAAGTCCGATATCTCAGAAATTGCACCAGTTAGATTGTAAACACCGTTTTTTTCACATTTAAAAATGCTTTGTAACAAAAGCAATGCGTGGATTTTTTCCAAATTCGGTATCGAGCATCTCCCTGTAGTCGTTCAACATTATACTGAATTTGAGCTCGATATCTCTAAAATCGTGGGAGCTAGAGACCAAAAATAAATTTTTGAGTATCTTGAAAATTCTGTAAAAACAAAAGAATGGAATTTCCTAAAAATTCAATTGTACTATGCGCCGTGACCCATGTAGATGTGTGACAAGTTTCAGCTTGATATCTCGAGCCGTTCTCAAGTTATGAACGCTCAACCAATGTTACATACACACACACACATACATCAGGACTTTTTTCCTAAATGTCTTTTTTAGATGTTTTGAGACATACTAAACACGTTTTCATGAACATCTGGAAACAAAAAAAAATTTCACGAAAACAAAGCTTTCTCTATGAGAAAGCGAAAATTAAAAAAAAATTGTTCGACGAATCGAAGACAGATCAAAAAGGATATTGCTTTCTTCATATCAATTTTCACAGCGCCTCCGGTGTCTTCCAAGTAATACTGTCCTTCGGTGAGCTGCGAAAGCAGACCCATCACGTAAACGTGTCCCGTTCTGGATTCGCTCAGCAAATATTCTATGGGCGTGAGTTCGTATCGTTTCGCATTGGCTTCACCGAACTTCAGGGGCGTGAACAATTCGTGACGACGCGTTCTGTGCCAAAGAAGTTCCAGTCTGTGTCTGAACACCGTCGATTTGTGCACCGCCTCTGGATACAAATCGACATCAACTTTTTTCATGACAAATTTTTTTTTTCCCGTATCGTAGACAATTTTTGGCACTTGGAAGCTGTCTATGACGTTGAAAACCGTTTCCGTATCCTGCAGCGTTGTTTCGGGCTTTACGCATTCGGATATGGCCTGTTGAATGCTTTCTAGAGTCACGTGAGGAGTTCCAAGGTTTTGTTGAAAAACGTGATCCATTATATTGGTTAGCCATGATTCGCGTTGCTTGGGTTCGATTCTTTGAAAAAATTTATGCACGTGGACGCAGAGATTTCTATAGAGAATATAAACAACAATTACAACATATTTGACAATTGCTGGGCGAGAAATAATAATTTAAAAAAATAAAATAAAATAAGAAAAAATAATAAAAAAAAAAACATTGTGTATGATTATAGAAAATATGTATGTTATAACCTACTTTGTGATCACAAGACCGTATAATGAAAATGTACGTTGTATGCACGATATTTCGTCTACCATTGTTGCCCTATTTTGTTTATTGTTGATTTCGCAACTGATTCAAAGATTCCAAAGCGCGGGTGTTTCTTGTTTTCATCGGATAAACCATGGAGACTAGAGCGACTAGAGTGAATGAGCAGGATTGTTTATGGCGGAATCGTCCTAAACGTGACCCGAAAAAGCGAGGAAAGATGTTAGTTCAAATTGCGCCGCGTCAAGCGCTCTTGTCGCTCGAAGCTCACTGTGAAGTGTAGCGTTGGTGATGAAATGACGTGAGCAGGACATAGACACATCTTGTGTTGCATGGGACGTAAACTGTACGAAGAATTTACTTTACGAAAACTAAATTCATCGTTTTTGGTACGATCGGCGATGATTTCAAGAAAGGTAACGAAAAAATAAAAAAAAGGCACAGTGGAATCAATATTATAACCAGCAGGTAAGAAAAAAGTTTTTTGTCACAATTCGCGAATTGAATGTCAATTGAATTGAGGTTGTTATGCTAGGTGGCGTCTATTTTCCACGCTCGGAGCCAGCGTGGAATTTTTCTTCACCTAACAAAAATAAAACATTTGCAGTATCGATCGCTTCCAAGTCTAAAAACAAAGCTTCCTCTATGAGGTAGCAAAATTACTAAAAAATTATTATTCTATAATTTGAATAAAAGAATTGCAATATTACTCATGAATATTATAAGCTATATAATAATATAATCAGACAAAATGTACGACAAATCGTGGATCAAAGATTCCAAATCACCGCGCTTGGTGGTCCCGAGCAGAAGCGGCGCCGCGCGGCCAGGCGGTGCATTCCACCAGATCTGTCCTCGCTTTTTCCAACCATTTTTTTAACATTGTGATCGGGCTCCTTCACTCTAGTCTCCATTCTCCATGGGATAAACGCGATAAACGACAGACAATGTTGCCACTTGCTACCAGCCCAAGAAGACTAGAGGCCAGGAGACCGAACTCCACTAGTTCGGGTGGGACCGCACATAGCTGCTATGATGGCGCTGCGGTCAAGCTGGGTCCGACCAATGAGGTACTCGCATCGACCCGGCTGGTTCGAGTCACCCGCGAGGATCTCTACGGTACCCCAAAATAACCCCTAACAATTCGCAATAGTTGTTTCTCCGTGATTCATGAATAATCATCAAGTGCAAAAATGCTCAAACTTTGTTGCATAGTAAATTGCGGAAGCAAATATCTCGGTGGTGGCTTGAGTCAGAGAAAATTGTTTGGAGTTCCAAAGGTAAGTGCATTTTTTAATCGAAGTGAATGAATCATACTTATCTAAACAAAATCACGTTGAAACGTTTTTCTAGTTAGGAAATATTAAATATTGAACCTCTAATAATTGAAAAAAAATGCAATTAATACATATGTACCCCGCTTACGTGGACTTTCACAGTACTCTTTATTCTCTCCATATGAAGGAGGAAATTCATTTCAAATTCTCTCATCATGCATTTTAATTACAATTTTATATTACTCTCATTTTAATCACAACTTACGACTCCAACCGGTTTGCGTATAAAATGATAGCGCGTCACATACAAGGGTTATGTTCGTTTGCTCACACGAATCTGAGGGCAGGTTGGCAAATAGCGAGCATAATAGCACCGCATTGGTCGGACCTAGCTCGACCGTAGCGCCACCATTGCAGCTATGTGTGGGCCCGCCCCCACCACCATATTTGTATAGGAGTTCGGTCTCCTGGTATCTAGTTTTCTTGGTCTCACACGTCTGTCACCCTGAGATGGCCACTGCTGCCAGATACCTTGGCCGGGAAAAGTCCCACACGCCCCCACCACGCCGTTTGCGGCAAGAAACGCTCGGCGCTTGAGGAGAGGAAATTCGCTATGCGCGTGCAGTCGAGCAGCTAAAGAAGGCCGAGAGGAGCCGAAGGAGGCCGAAAGAGGCCTTGCCGCCGACGTAGGACGCGGTGGGGAAAAAATCTTGCATGGGTTCCCCACGCGTGAGAAACCTGAGACAGTTCCCCACACGTCCAGCAGCTTCGCTGTACCGATGTATCATATTGAATAATGAAATGAATTTTTATCGCATTCGAACGATGTTTTTTTCTAATTAAGGCTCATGAAATTCTGCATACATCATCTATCACCGATTGGAAAAGGGAATCCCCAATATTTGTTTATCCGACAGACAAGAGAAAAAAAAATGAATTATAATTTTTTCTTTTTTGTGTCTGCTATTAATAAATATTTTAGATAGTAGCGTCGCTGATCTTAGGCATATTGAGATGGACCTGACTATTTAAAAAAACGCGATTGTCGTCAAAAGTAAAAAAAATGTCTTTTTCTCATATTATTTATTGGATAAATAAATATTAGGATTTTCCCGTCACAATCGGTGATAGAGAATGTATGCAGAGTTCCACTATCTTTAATAAGAACGAAATTTCCATCGAGTCAATTAAAAATTCAGGTCCGAAAGTTAATTCATCCACGGGTGTTTTTCGATCAAAAAGCGAGGAAATGGTGCGTGCTCGAATAAAAAACTATTTCCGAGCATTTTATGGTAACGGCACCTAATTTCTTGCTTTACAGACTAATGAAGCAAGGTTTAAGCTTTCATTTCATCCCATTTAAAAGGTTTTTATCAACTCGTGATATTTTTCTACACTCATAGTGAATGTGATACAGTGATGATCATAAACACGTTTTTTGGGTTTGTTTCTTTTAAAAACTGGACCTAATCTGATATCTCTGAAGTCGGATTCGTATTCTTCGAGGAAACCTATAAGAATCGGCTCTCATTTATCATCAACTTTTTTTGTTGGCCTGTGTATTTCAAGACAATTCTATGCTATATGTGCGTAATTCATATTTTGAACATTGGCGCGCAACAAAGCAAGCCGTGAGGGCACAAGTCGACAGCCAATACCGGCGACGGAGTTCCGGTATTGGATGCGCCGACGAAAGCTCTTGGCAGCGAGGGAGCCCAGCCGCCTAAATGGGACGCTGTGGGAATCGGGTCGTGGAGGGGGCATCGGAGTTCACCACGCGTGGGGAAAATCCCACGAATCTGGCGGCGCTGGAATGCATACGTGCATTCGCAATCGGCCGTGCTTACCCGATGGAGCGTCGATCGGTAGCGGCGATCATCTGCACTATATTAGAAGTATCGATCGTACGGTTCACCCCCCTGATCAGCACAGCGTTGTAGTACACATTTCGGTCGCCAGCGCTGGCATCGCCATATTGTTTGATATTGCGAGATCGCGGTCAAACTCAAAAAAACAGAAGCAACACCGTTTTTTTGAATAGAGTATCAAGACCCAAGCACGATTCTTCATGAATTTAGGCTGAGGATTATTACAAAAAAAAATATTATTAAAAAAAATTCTTAATTAAAAAAAAGTATAATTATTTTTTTTTGAATTTCACACTGATTACTACCTACGTAACAAATTTGAGATCGAAATCTTCAAAATTAAAGAAGTTATGAGTACTTGAGTACAGATGTGAATATTGAATAATTTTTAAAAATTTACGACTCTATTCAAATGCTCATAACTTTTTTATTTTTGAAGATCGCGGTATAAAATTTGGTACGTAGGTAGAAAATCGTATTTTTTTTTCAAACCGATTTTTTATACCCCTCAGGTGACTCAGTCCCCTTAAAGCGACGCATAGTAAAAGAAACTGTGCTGAACTTAAGTCTCGATCTAACAAGGGGAAGGCCTCGACTGTGACATTTACTTTTCAATGAAACTATCATAAGTCGATAGTACATTGAAAATCATTAGACACGTGTCCCGGCTTCTTTGATGGTGGGCCCTAGGTTAATTATTATTAATTTTTTTGAATCACGGTCGCCACGGCTGATGAACCAGGCACCACTTACGTGCGACACTGTCACCAAGCGCCGAATGGCGCAGGGACAAAGCGTTAGCCCAATGATCACGATGTCGATGGTTCGAATCCTGTTGGTGTACATTTTTTTTCTTTTATTGCAAATATGCAAACAATTATTTTATGACGCTCCGCTGGTGATTGAGTTTTTTTTTTATACAACAATAGTCAGATTAATGGGAAATAAAATCATGCCGGAACTTTTTGGATTATTTTCGAACATAATCGTGATTTATTTTTATTCGCGTAGTCGTGGATCACAGTCATCGTAGAAACATTTAAAACACAACGTACTCCGTGTGATTCGTTCGTAAAGACGTCATCGTAAATGAGCGAATCTGCAGCCCTCCTCACGAATCAAAAAATAATAGAAATTGGTTCCTACTATGACTGTCATCCACGACTACGTGAATAAAAATAATTCACGATTATGTTCGAAAATAATCCAAAAAGTTCCGGCATGATTTTATTTCCCATTAATCTAACTATTGTTTTATAGAAAAAACAAACTCAATCACCAGCGGAGCGTCATAAAATAATTATTTGCATATTAGCAATAAAAGAAAAAAAAATGTACACTAACAGGATTCGAACCATCGACATCGTGATCATTGGGCTAACGCTTTGTCCCTGCGCCATCCGGCGCTTGGTGACAGTAACGCACGTAAGTAATGCCTGGTTCATCAGCCGTGGCGACCGTGATTTTAAAAAATTAATAATAATCAACCTAGGGCCCACCATCAAAGAAGCCGGGACAGGTGTCTAATGATTTTCAATGTACTATCGACTTATGATAGTTTCATTGAAAAGTCAATGTCGCAGTCGGGGCCTTCCCCTTGTAAGACACAATTGATTGATACCAATCCCACGAGCAGCAACTGTTTTACTTGTTCCCTTTGCAATTACTACTTTAGCAGCAGCAATTTGATGTTCGGTAACAGGGTGATTGCTGGAATTCATCCTCATGTATGTATACGCATGTTTATATACGCACTGGAACAATATACCAGTGATTAAAACCAGAATAACACTTGTGAGTTATAAGAGGTATACCCATGTAAGGTAGTTTCGGACGTACACTTACCCCCACTGATGCCAATTTGAAAAAAAAAGTATCACTATCCGATGGTAACAAACCTGATCTCAAACTTTATTCTGATATTTGTACTCCTATGTCACAGGAAAACGTAAAAAATTACTTAGAATTTACAAGTCGATAAACTGGGTATGACAAACTTTTCCATGACGCGATAAACTGCGGATGAAAACTATGAAAATCGTTTCTTCCAAAAAATTAAGTAACCATGCGGCGCGAGACGCTATGACTTGTCAAAATTATATCGTGGCACTGACGCCACCGTTCCACCAAAACGATGCCCCACCCTCCTCGCCCCTTTACGACGATATAGGCACTGTGTACCCGTTACCCGCTGCGTACAGTTACCCCGAATGACTCAAAGAATTGTCGATCGCCTAAATAGTCCGTAATTTGTTAAAAATCAGTTTATAGCGTATACAGGCCTGGTTCACTCGAATAGGGCGGTGTGAAGGATTATGATTATTATTTTTGAAGTGAATACTTCTTAAGCGACACAGGATCGGCTCGCCAGCCGGCGCGTTGTAGGACGGGACAAGAGAATGAAGGAATGAAAGAAGAGAGAGAGGGGACGAGAATGATGCGTGAGCTGTGGGTATGCGAAGGAGAGCGAGCGAGTCAATGCAGAGAGGGGGCAGGATCGCGTGCCCCGTCATCGGCAGTATACCTAGAGTATACGTGTGATAGTACGGACAGACCTCGTGCGAGAGAGATAGCGCCATGGGCGCTCGCGGCGGAGCTAGAGAGAACGTGGATCTTAAGAGGATCCCGAACGTTTGGGCCACCTTCTCTCTCGCTCCGCCGCGAGCGCCCATGGCGCTATCTCTCTCGCACTTGTTGCGGACGCGAAACGTTTGGGATCCTCTCAAATGGCGGGTAAGGGCTGGAGCGTAAGAAAAAACACTTCTGCGATTTTTTTCATAAATAAATAAATAGAGATAATTCAGTCAAACCTTTTACCCATCATTAAGTATCATTTCGATAACATTCTGTGATTGTTTTATGCGAAAATATCGAAGGACAAGCCGGTGACAAAGCTTTTCCAACAATGTCTTTGGATAAAAACTATTTGCGGTAATAACTGTATCTCAGCTGAAAATTATCTCAAATCAACGATCATCTAAATTTAGTCGAAGTATCATCGAATCCTCCCCTTTACGGTCTCTGATTTTTTTTCATTCTTAAATTTTCGGTGGTCATTTAAAGTGAAAATTTCGTGGTCATTTTTCATGAAAAATAGCAGTTCTCACTTTCAATGACCACCAACAATTTAAAAATTAAAAAATAATAATCAGAGAACGTAGGGGGGAGGATTTCATGATATTTGACTACATTTAAATGGTCTTTGATTTTAGATGATTTTCAGCTGAGATATAGTCAACACTGCAAATCGTTTTTTTTCCAAAGACGTTTTTGGAAAAGCTTCGTCACCGGCTTGTTTGTCGATATTTTCTTATTAAAAGATTACAGGATGTTATCGAAATAATATTGATAACGTTCAAAAGGTTTGGGTAAATTTGCTCTATCCATATTTATAAAAAAAGATGTCTACCCTCCAGCCCTTATCCCCCCCCGTTAATAAATAAAAAACATTTTTGAAAACACAAATATCAACGTGCAGGCTACTTTCGACTTCCTTGTCAATTCATAATTCGATCACTGACTCTTCCTCTCCTCCCCTTCTTTCTCTCTTTCTCTTTCTCTCTGGAATCATCGGCAGAAATAATTTACCGCGCCAGCGAAATGCATACAAGTATTCACTTCCATCGTGTGTGATTCCAACACACTCAATTTTTTTCACTAGTTCAATGTGCGAACGTTAAGATGGCGCTCCTCGTTCTTCCCGCTCACACCTCACCCCGCCGGCCAAAGTCGCCGCTGTTGCCCTTACTCACTTGCACTTGTTTACACTGTCTCTGTCTCATGGTCGTCGTGCTCTCGTCGCCGGCGGCAGCCATCTTCGATTTTCATCGATATCCGTGTTTTGATCGGTGACAGTTAGTCACAGTTATAATGATATATTGATATTAATATATTGACATTTTGCGAAATTCAAGAGAAATATAACGTGAATAACTCAGATGAGACCATTAGTAATTATTTACTAATGATGAATAATTATTCCCTAAGCATTTTCAATCTTTTATATATCTTGCTACATCTATGCAGTCTGTGTTGTGTTATGTGAAAATTCTGAAAAAAAATTGAATGATTCGAAGAGCGGATAAAACAAGCGGGGGAGAGACAACGAAAATACATGAGCGCATGAATAACTTTTTCTCGAAGCACTCGTGTATTTTAATTGTTTCTCCGTCGCTTGTTTTATCCGTTCTTTGAATCATTCAATTTTATTTTTCAGAATGTTCACATACGTGCACACACATCAACACACATACAGTACACGGATAGCACACATGGACGAGTGTAGTTCAATGCAGTGCCTGGACACTCAATGCAAACCGAGACCGTCTTATTCGACCAATTCGTGCCTCGCTCTGATTGGCTGAAGCTGATTCCAGCAAAACTGCAACTCTCGTTTGGGTAGTATCGATACAGCGTAATCGATATATCGAAACTACCGATGCACACACACACACACACACACACACACACACACACACACACATATATATATATATATATTAGGGTGGGTCAAAAAAATCGACTTTTTTTTTTTTTACTTCTTTACCCGATAAGTAGGTTTCTAGACACCTTTAGATAATTTACAGCAAATTTGAGCTTTTTATTTAAATGTTAAGATCCTCCGCCACGCAGTTTTTCATTTTTTTTGCAGTATCAGAAGAAAAAATTCATATCGCTCTATCAACTGATATTTTGAAATAGCCCTTCTTCTATACCCGTAGGAAATTGTCCGCTCTACAAAAAAGATCTCTTACAATTTTTTCGTAAACCTCACTGTTTTGAAGATATTTACGGTTCAAGTTTGATCATTTTTAGACAAATTCCTGTTTGTCTTATGAATTTCGTAACTCGTTAACAAAAAATCATTATGGAAGGCGCAATGCTTAGTTTTGTAGAATGTGCGCTGCTCTACAAAAATGGTCTCTCATGAATATTCGATTGAATTAAGCGTTTCAAAGATATTCATCGTCGAACTTCAACGCACGCCAACTTTAACAGTTTTTGATTAATAATTCGGAAAATTTTAATTTAATTTATGAGTTTCAGGAAAATTTATACAAATTTGAGTTTCGATCGTAAGATTAACTATTATAGAAGTTCTTTGTTCGAAAATTTATTTGAAACTTTTGTTCTGATAATATTTTTATAAATTTTATCTCTAATAATTTAAAATGACGATCGTGATGTTGTTTTATTTTAAAGCGTGTGTTCAGAATGTATTTCAAAACTTTTTTCTACATAGTATACATAGAATTTTTCGTTTTAGGGGATTTTTGCTTTGAATTCCATTAGAATCTCATTAGAATCTAATGGAATTCAAAGCAAAAATCCCCCAGAACGAAAAATTCTATGTATACTATGTAGAAAAAAGTTTTGAAATACGTTCTGAACACACGCTTTAAAATAAAACAACATCACGATCGTCATTTTAAATTATTAGAGATAAAATTTATAAAAATATTACCAGAACAAAAGTTTCAAATAAATTTTCGAACAAAGAACTTCTATAATAGTTAATCTTACGATCGAAACTCGAATTTGTATAAATTTCCCTGAAACTCATAAATTAAATTAAAATTTTCCGAATTATTAATCAAAAACTGTTAAAGTTGGCGTGCATTGAAGTTCGACGATGAATATCTTTGAAACGCTTAATTCAATCGAATATTCATGAGAGACCATTTTTGTAGAGCAGCGCACATTCTACAAAACTAAGCATTGCGCCTTCCATAATGATTTTTTGTTAACGAGTTACGAAATTCATAAGACAAACAGGAATTTGTCTAAAAATGATCAAACTTGAACCGTAAATATCTTCAAAACAGTGAGGTTTACGAAAAAATTGTAAGAGATCTTTTTTGTAGAGCGGACAATTTCCTACGGGTATAGAAGGAGGGCTATTTTAAAATATCAGTTGATAGAGCGATATGAATTTTTTCTTCTGATACTGCAAAAAAAATGAAAAACTGCGTGGCGGAGGATCTTAACATTTAAATAAAAAGCTCAAATTTGCTGTGAATTATCTAAAGGTGTCTAGAAACCTACTTATCGGGTAAAGAAGTAAAAAAAAAAATAGTCGATTTTTTTGACCCACCCTAATATATATATATATATATATATATATAAATGTGTGTTATACATCTGATTGCCGTTAATTATAAATAAAATAATACCATTGATAAATAATTGAAGACAAAAATAATATATATATTGTTATTTATTATCGTCGAATTTTGTTATTTATACATTGGTTATTATTTACGATGTTTTAAATTTTTTCACAACTGAATTTTGCCGCTCTGAGTAACGTGAACTTAAAACTATAAAACACTTGACACTATACACAAGTTTATTATTGTTACGGAAAATTGAAAAATTATGAAAAAAACTATGAAAAAAAAAAATTACTGCTATGGAAGGTGAACGCAAATAACCCAAAACTTTGTTAGAAAAATCGCGTCGGAAATTGGTCGAGGCCACTAGTTTTGACAGATGCCGAGATTTTTTCCCGATTTGATGCCCCTTCCAGCTCCTCTTCGCAGATGTTGGCCCTGCCCACAGCTAGCGCGAGCGCAAGATTACTCCAACAGTCCCCGCCCATCCAAGAACCTATTTTTAACGCACGGCGTCGCTAGTATCAGTGACCTTGGTGCCACGAGCGAATCAAACGTCTGCCGCGGGTTTGCTACTTGCATGCAAGCACACACGGCGTCGCTAGTATCGTTGACCTTGGCGCCATCTTTTTTTGAAGCCGACACGAGCTAATCAAATGTCTCTCTCGGGTCCGCTACTTGCATGCCAGCGCACACGGCGTCGCTAGTGTTGGTGACTTTATGGGCGCCAAAAATCGAATTGAAAGTTTAACCCAATTAACGATCTGTTATCACAAAATCATTTTTGATTATTCAAACATGGAGAGACTGCAAATTATAGCCTTATTATTTGCAATAATTACTGCGCTTGAAGCGATCTGGTTTACCGTTGAATATGATTTATCTGTTGCTGTACAACTGGGCCGCGTAGCGAAAATCGACCGATGTTAGTATGCATACAGCATATCGTTAATAGCTCCATATATGTTATGTATATATACCACAACCGGATTGTAGGCATATTTTTGAGACAGTCACTTTGACATCGAAATCGCGGGATAGATTCAATCAGCTGGGGCGGGCAAAATAAGTAATCAAAGATTTGATCGTTGTTTAGTAAGCGATTTTGATTGTCGTCAGCAATTGAGATATTTGAAGTGAAAGTGACGATGAATCGGGCGGATCAGGGTGGTCAACCCAGTGGAGAGCACAGGTTTAGATTTACTATTTTAATTAAAATTTCGAAAGTTGGCGCGCATCGGAACAAGCCAGTCGATAGGCGGACGGCTAGAAGAGCGCCTGTTTACGCTATTCGCTGCATGCCATGCCGTGGGCGGTGTCACCAGCCCGCTTCTCCTCACGCGCCGCTCGAAACAGGCATGGAGAGAGGGCAGATTTTTCGAGCAACTTCCCCTAATCTGGCATCACTGAATCGAGGCTCGCGATTCAATTGTTTGAATCGGGCGCCATTCCAACCAATGCCAACAGCCAGATGTGTGAACATCGCTGGATATGGATTGGTGTGAACATTGCGGCTTGCACTTTTGCTGGAATCGTGGCCGAGCGAATAAGAAGTGGTGGGGGTATACGAACTGTCCGGGCACTGGTTCAATGTGCGAACGCTCAGGTGGCGCCAGTGTTGACTATCTGTAACGGATCTCGATACGCGGTTCGCGGACGCGCCGCGGGAACAGCGCCGGCAGTAGCTGAGCGCGCGTAAATTCAATTCATTTAATACCTAGAGATCAATTTATCATAAAGGCGTGCTGACTATACTTTAACCTTTTATAAAGCATGTAAATTTGAATAAATAAATGCTAGAATAATGTATCTATGTAAGTCACGTATTTTTCCAGGCACGTAGAGTAAAATAGTTACACATGTATATAAACTACCACGATGCTGTACACGTGCAGTTTGTTCCAAGAAAACACATTTCGCCTTAGAATTTATGATCGTACTCTCGACTGGTTTATTATTTCATTGTTCCGTATAGTTTAGCTTAAATTCAAAAGACCATACAATAAAACTCGAAACAAACCAGAGCTCTCTTCCAGACGCTCCACTAAACAAAGAGAACCCCTTAAGGGAAGAATCTATTCAAGTAAACTCTCGAGAAAGTCGACCGGTGACACGTTGTCGCCAGGCACACTCGACGTGGATTTTCATGAATTGCAAGTAACTGCTGAAACCGGACCCCACGTGCCCGACACGTTGGCGCCGAGACCAGGCGCGTTTCAAGCGGGTGGTCCCCGCGTGCACGCGGGGGTGGCACGACGCGCGGGCTAGGGGTTGATTGGCTTATTCGGGGACTTAGGGGCGTGACCTCCGCCATCAGCGGGTCCGCGGATAGAAAAGTCAGAGAGTCGATCATCACTTCTTTTGCGACAGTCTTACGCGACAGTTCAAAATATCAGAAGAGATCTTCAATCTCACAATATTTGTATTTGTAAAACTTTTCATTTTTCTTAAAGACGTTGTTCAGTTTATAATAAATTAACACTACCAAATCTTAGATTACGCATTTTAATTATTTCAAACGAACTTCATTCCCCAAGGTGAGCTTCGCTCTTTGTAGCGCAACGAACCCCATTTCATTACCTTTTTACGTAAAATCTTTAAATTTCAAATTCAAATTCGCCGCGGTTTTCTGACGAAAGCGTTACATAATAAATTTTGGTGACAGCGGTGGGATAGCGCTAAGTTGTCGCGAGTGAAGTTTGTTTGAATTTTGATAAAGTTATTACTTAAAAGTAACATTCGAACGCGTTGAATTTAAATTCGTTAAACTGTGCGCGTGAAAGGACCTTCAACCCAATAAAATTCGGACTCTACTAAATCAATTTGAACACATAGTGCGGTATTTCGAGGCTCGCGTTACTACCTGTTTGGGTGGACTGAGTAGCTCTATACAGTGGTTCTGCGGCCGAGAGAGAAACACGTGTGTTCTACTCAGTGGAGCGTTGGATTTTCATCATCGCCATAGCCTTTCCTTGCGGGGTTTCCCCCGTGGTTTACCCAAAAGGACGGAGGGTAGGAATTAAATCTACCGAGGCTAAAACGGTGCAGGGGCCACGGGAATTCTTAAGAGGCACCCCTTGCTCACCGTAGGCGCAACGAGGAACGTGGACGACACCTGACGAGGACATCCATCCGCTTTTGAGGACGACGAATACCGATACGACCAAGGACCACACCAGCGGGAAGCAGAGGGTTTACCATCGGAGGACGACAACGATACCGAAGAGGCTCAATAAAATTTTAGTGCTAAATAATTGCTGTGAAAAATAAGTGTGAAAGGACTCTATGGACTGTCAGTGAAAAAAAAAAAAAAAAAAAAAAAAAAAATCTTTAATTACATACAATCAGCCTTACTCCCAGATCTTCAAATTGGTAAGTCAGCCGCCTTGAACTTGTAAGAAAAAATTGATCTCTAGTTTTCCGATCGAATATCGAGATAAATTTTTAGTAAAAGGGGTATATTAGCGGAATAAAACGCGATAACGTAATCATGGAAAAAATAAGCACCGGGCTTGAATCCATTGTCGTCGATCGGGAAATTATCGTTACGGAAACTCCTACGATGGAGCAAAACTTAGATCGAAACGATTCGACCAACGCAACCGGCGAATTATCTAGAGACCGTTTAAACGATGTAGGACAAACATCCGATATTTCACCTGTCGAAGCTTCAAGTAATCGAATATTAAGCGAAATGCATAATTATGCTCGGGTCTCGGAAACTGCATCGCGATCGGTAATAACTCGTCCAAACGCTTCAGACGGGGAATTGAACGGTCTTCGTACCGGTGCTACGCTCCTTTCTCGCACGCGAGAACTCACATCCTATGTCTCGTTTAAAGCCGCTCTCGAATTTGTCCCCAAAACATTTGATGGGTATAATATACCCGTTTCTAAATTTATCCGTGGCTGTTTGTTTGCCCACGACTCAATAGATCCACGCGAACGGGACCATCTTTTTTGGATGATAAGAACCCGTATAGTCGAAACCGCTGAAAATTCGTTGCAGGACCGCGATATTACAACTTTAGAAGACCTTTTGCAGCATCTTAAAAGAACTTTTACCGAGCACCGAAATATAAGCCATTTAAATTCAATGCTTGCTACTGTTGCCCAACGAACCAATGAATCTGCAATAGATTACGGCGTTCGGGTAAACGAAATTTTAAAGAAAATTATCGAAGCAATAGAGGACAAGAATTCCCCCTCCGTAGCGTTTGGCATGATCGTCTCTGCTCGCGACACAGCGTGTGAAAATTATGTAATGGGATTAAAGCGGGAATTGGCCCTCCGGGTACGCGTCGAAAGACCCAAAACTTTGCAGGACGCGATGAACGCAGCTCGTACGGCTGAATGGGAGTAGGAGCGCGAGAACGGGCTCAACCGTGGAAATGATCGTAATTCGCGAAATAACGAGAACGATAGCGGTAATTATACGGAATACGTGAGAAAAGGAGGGTTTTCGAGGAATCCCTCCTACGATCGTTTTGTGCCATACCGCGGCAATGCACGCGCACGGGTAGTCGGAACGGGTCGGGGCCAGTGGGCTTACCAAGCAAGTGAAACCGCTCGCGGTCGAGGTCGTGGAAGGGTGCACTTCCACAGGAGCGAGCGAGACAGCCGGGGAGAAGGGTCTCGGCCCGCCGGGGCATCGAGCGCGTGCGACAATTGTGGGGAGTTCGGCCACCACGAGCGTGGATGTCTCCGGCCTGCAAAGGTCCGAGCCGTGACCTGCTATACCTGCCAGCAGGTAGGGCACTATGCTCGTGATTGCACGAGCCCCCAACGTCATACCGCCTCGATAATCTGCTTTGACTGCGGTGTTAGCGGCCACTTGCGAAAAAATTGCCCGGGTAACCCCAAAAAGGTTACCACCCAACCTTGTAGATATTGCAAGAAATTCGGCCATGCATACGAAGACTGCCGCCAACGTCTCGCGACCGTCGAAATCAGGCGTCAGGAACAAACGAGTAATTTAAACGAGTAAGCAGTTCGACGGAATGGTGCGACGTCGAGCTCGATAGCAGCAATGCACCAATGCGAAGGGTAATACTAAAATTAAAAACTCGGGGTAAGGAAAATTCGCCAGTCGTGACAATTCAAAGTGAAAACCTAAAGAATAACTTATGGAAATTCATTGTAGATACGGGGGCAGAACTGAATTTAATTAAAAGTAACGGAGTCCATCCGAATGCTATCATCAATCATCAGATCAAGTATCACATTTTTGGTATAAGTAAGCAAGGGATACAAACTTTGGGAGAGGTGATATTGAAAATAAAAAATCGAGATTGTCATTTTCAAATTGTTTCGAGCAATTTTCCAATCAAAGAGGGTGGTATGCTCGGCATGCCTTTTCTAAAAGACGGTATCATAGACCTGAAAAAAGGGAAATTAATTCACGATCTCGGCGAATTTCCCTTCGATTCGACGCTCCGGTGCGTCACGTTAAAATTGGCCCCGCGAACTAGACAACTCGTGACGTTAGTCGTAGCAAATCCCGACGTGAAAGAAGGGCTCTTGCCACGTGTTTCTACGGGGCCCGGCGTTTACCTCGGCGAATCACTGGTGAGACAAACGGACGGTGTAGTAAAAGTTTTTTGCATCAATACTACGACACGAGACGTCGAAATCGTGCTACCTCCTGTCGAGCTAGAAGAATGCAGCGTCGTAGAACCTTCTCCACGAACCATAAAATCGGTAGCCCCGACCGAAGAACCTTCGCGCGCGAACAAGGAACGACTCGAACGTTTGCTGTCCGTCCTGGATATCGCAGATTTGAACAAAGAGGAAAGAACCGAAGTTATAGCTTCATTATCAAAATTCCCTTTTCAATTTCATTTGGACGGCGACCGATTAGGAAACACCCCGGTTTTAAAGCACAAAATAGTTACCACAGACGATAGGCCAGTCAATATAAAAACGTATCGGTACCCACCTGTACACAGGGATGTCATCTTAGAACAGACCGCGGACCTTTTGAAAAACGGTGCTATTTCACCTTCCGACTCCGCGTACAACTCACCGGTATGGGTCGTGCCCAAGAAAGCCGATTCTAAAGGTAACAAACGTTGGCGCATGGTCATAGATTATCGCGCGCTAAATGAAAAAACGATCGGGGACGCGTACCCACTCCCCAACATTACAGACATTCTCGATGAGTTAGGTGGCGCGAAATATTTTTCGGTGTTAGATCTTGCATCCGGGTTTCATCAGATAGAAGTCGACCCCGTAGACCGACATAAAACCGCGTTCTCCACCCCTTACGGACACTTTGAATTTAATCGAATGCCATTCGGATTAAAAAACGCTCCAGCTACCTTCCAGAGACTCATGGATAAGGTTCTTTCGGGTTTGCAAGGAATAGAACTTCTCGTTTACATGGATGATATCGTTGTGTATGCTCGTTCCCTTCATGAACACAAAATAAAACTGGAAAAATTATTGGGCAGACTTAAAACAGCAGGGCTTGTCCTACAGCCCGATAAGTGTAAATTCTTGCGCAAAGAGATAGGTTACCTTGGACACACAATCACTGAGAACGGCGTAAAGCCCGACCCCAAGAAAGTCGAGGCAGTCCGTCTGTTTCCTCAACCGAAGGGTCGAAAGAATATAAAACAATTTTTGGGCTTAGCCGGGTACTATCGACGATTTATACCGGGTTTTGCCACTATTGCCAAGCCTTTGACAAAACTTTTAAAGAAGGATATTCCTTTTGCATGGGACGCAGCAGCACATAACGCTTTTCAGAAATTAAAAGATATCCTTTGTGCAGAGCCTCTTTTACAATACCCCGATTTCACGCGCCCATTCGTAGTTACGACCGACGCATCCGACTTTGCGGTGGGAGCCGTCCTTAGCCAGGGCCCTATCGGTAAAGACTTGCCGATCGCTTACGCGTCGCGTACATTGATAGACGCCGAGATTAATTACACGACAACCGAAAAAGAGCTATTAGCAATAGTATTCGCCGTTACGCATTTTAGACCTTATTTATATGGCCGAAAATTCACTCTCGTGACCGACCATCGCTCCCTAACCTGGCTGCACCAGCTGAAGGATCCTACCATAAGCTCTAGACTCGCACGATGGAAAATAAAATTACAAGAGTATGAACATGAAATTCAATTTAAACCTGGTAAAGTAAACGCGAATGCAGACGCCCTCTCTCGAAATCCAGTACCCCAACTAACCTCCCCTCCGGATGCAAATTGTGGCCGCCAGGTTCCGAGTGTGCATACTCGTCTACCTGACGACGATAATCTCGCGGAAAGAGTTCACCTTTACCACGAATATCCCATAGAGAGAGTTTTCCTCAGCAGACTAGATGAAACTGATACAGGCTACGAGACGGACGACTGCGGGTCCATCCATGAACTTGACGGAAAAAACGAGACGAGTACCGAACTGTTACAAGACGAAAGTAATAAAGACATTGTTGAATTAGCGGTCGACGTGGGGCGGGAGTGCAATCCTGCCGTCCCCGCGTCGCTGGGCCATAAACGCGTGCAGGGGCTCACTACCACTCACGAGGCCGAGGAGAGAGATATTGTTGAATTAGCGGTCGACGTGGGGCGGGAGTGCAATCCTGCCGTCCCCGCGTCGCTGGGCCATAAACGCGTGCAGGGGCTCACTACCACTCACGAGGTCGAGGAGAGAGATATTGTTGAATTAGCGGTCGACGTGGGGCGGGAGTGCAATCCTGCTGTCCCCGCGTCGCCGGGCCATAAACGCGTGCAAGGGCTCACTACCACTCACGAGGCCGTAGTTGAAGATGAAATGACAAAAGAAAAAAAGGATACGAGAACTAGAGAGAGTTGCTCGGTTGAACTGAATTGGGAAACAGATTCTGATGATAGTGAAGAATTAAGCGAAGACGAACAGCTTACAATTACTGGAATGACGGTACCGATGAACAATAGACGAATTAACAAAGTCGATGGACCCCGCCCAAGTAAACGAGTCTGCTTAGGAAATGGCGAAAATGCAACAGTTTTACCCGCGCAAATAGACGAAAATATGACAAGAAAGACACTATTCCGTACAAGTAGAGATAAATTGTGGATTCGAAAAGATCATTTATTGAATTTCATTTCATGCGATTGTATCCTCACCACGCCCGTCGGGCGGGAATTGCTCGATAATTCAACATTCAATTTAGAGGAATTAAAGATCGAAAATCCAACTTTGGGACAAGTAATATATACAAGGCGAGAAAGACAGCATATTTTCCATTTATTCATAAAAGAAAAATTCGATGATAAATTTTATTTAAGAAACTTAGAATCAGCCGTAGATACGTTACACGACGCGATGGAAAAAATGAAATTTAACACCTTCAGTCTGTCCAGGGAAGGAAACGGGTTCGATAAAACTCCTTGGAACGCGATCGAGAGGGTATTTAAAGCCTATTTTTCGAGTGAAAAGTACGCCATTACTGTATGCACCGGAGAAATAGAAATCCCGATAGAAACCGACCGAACACAAATAATTCGCGAGTGTCACGACTCCGCCGTCGGAGGGCATAAAGGCGAAACAAAAACATACGAAAGAATCCGCGAAAGATTTTTCTGGCCTCGAATGAGAGACGATATTCATAATTACATTAAATCCTGTGACTCATGCCAGAAAAAGAAATTGGTCCGCGAAAAAACGAAACAGCCAATGCTAATTACAGATACACCGACCAGGGTTTTTGAAAAAATTCAAATAGATATCGTAGGCCCGCTACCTGTGACTGACGTCGGAAATCGATACATACTCACCTGGCAAGATTGTCTTAGCAAATATTCAGGCGCGATTCCCCTGACCAACATCGAAGCTCCCACCATAGCACTCGCCATCGCGGATAACTTCATTTGCTACTACGGTTGTCCTGAATCGATACAAACGGATCAAGGAAGTCAATTCCTTAGCAACATCATGACAAATTTTGCAAAAATATTTAAAATCCGACAATACAAGTCAACTGCTTTCCGCCCTCAGTCACTCGGAGCACTTGAACGAAGCCATCACACTTTTATCGAATATCTCCGCCACTATTGCGAAAAAACGAACTGGGATCTTTGGTTGTCTTACAGTATATTTTCATTTAATACCTCAGTTCACGAATCAACAGGGGTAACGCCGCACGAGGTCATTTTCGGACGAAAGGCCCGCTTACCCTCCGAATTCGCTCAAGAAAAGGTCCCGCGAACATTCATACAAATTGTTGATGAAACCCTGAATCGGTTGATCGAAACCGAATCGATGGTAGTAGCGCGTCTAGAAGCGGCAAAACGGCGCTGCAAGAAATTCTATGATCGAAAACTAAATGAGCGAAATTTCAAAGTAGGCCAAAGCGTATACCTTCTGAAAGAACCGCGAAACAATAAATTTGAAGACCATTACACCGGGCCGTACACGATAAACAAAATATTCAATGATCTCAACGTCGAGCTGCAAATCGGGCCAAGCGGCACTAAAATTGTTCACGTTAATAAACTCAAACATGCATGTATTAGATTCGAAGATACGTAAAACCCAACGTACGAACTACACCGCGCGTGCAAAAAGCCGCTTTGTATGAAGCGCCTTTTTGAATAAGGGGGGAAGTGTAACGGATCTCGATACGCGGTTCGCGGACGCGCCGCGGGAACAGCGCCGGCAGTAGCTGAGCGCGCGTAAATTCAATTCATTTAATACCTAGAGATCAATTTATCATAAAGGCGTGCTGACTATACTTTAACCTTTTATAAAGCATGTAAATTTGAATAAATAAATGCTAGAATAATGTATCTATGTAAGTCACGTATTTTTCCAGGCACGTAGAGTAAAATAGTTACACATGTATATAAACTACCACGATGCTGTACACGTGCAGTTTGTTCCAAGAAAACACATTTCGCCTTAGAATTTATGATCGTACTCTCGACTGGTTTATTATTTCATTGTTCCGTACAGTTTAGCTTAAATTCAAAAGACCATACAATAAAACTCGAAACAAACCAGAGCTCTCTTCCAGACGCTCCACTAAACAAAGAGAACCCCTTAAGGGAAGAATCTATTCAAGTAAACTCTCGAGAAAGTCGACCGGTGACACGTTGTCGCCAGGCACACTCGACGTGGATTTTCATGAATTGCAAGTAACTGCTGAAACCGGACCCCACGTGCCCGACACGTTGGCGCCGAGACCAGGCGCGTTTCAAGCGGGTGGTCCCCGCGTGCACGCGGGGGTGGCACGACGCGCGGGCTAGGGGTTGATTGGCTTATTCGGGGACTTAGGGGCGTGACCTCCGCCATCAGCGGGTCCGCGGATAGAAAAGTCAGAGAGTCGATCATCACTTCTTTTGCGACAGTCTTACGCGACAGTTCAAAATATCAGAAGAGATCTTCAATCTCACAATATTTGTATTTGTAAAACTTTTCATTTTTCTTAAAGACGTTGTTCAGTTTATAATAAATTAACACTACCAAATCTTAGATTACGCATTTTAATTATTTCAAACGAACTTCATTCCCCAAGGTGAGCTTCGCTCTTTGTAGCGCAACGAACCCCATTTCATTACCTTTTTACGTAAAATCTTTAAATTTCAAATTCAAATTCGCCGCGGTTTTCTGACGAAAGCGTTACATATCCTTCTTCATATTTCTAGCATTGAGTGAACCAGGCCATTGGCCGGCGCGGTAATCTACCAGTGGCCAGGCTGGTACCCCGGAAAAACGCCTGTGAAGCTGTGGCGCCGGTGGTTACCAGCCGAAGTGAAGAAGAAGAAGAAGAAGAGTGAACCAGGCCTGAGCGTATACTTAATTCGAGCGATGAAAAGTTCCGTTCAGTTCGATTTATATTCAGAAAAAAATACGTCAGAAGCTGTAATTTTTTTAAAAAACCAATGGTCGAGGTTGGGGACGGCATATCGACTGCATCCCGTGTGGAAATTTGGTAGGGATATCCTCGTTTGAATCTAGCGTCCGGCCAGTTTGCCTGGTCACAATTTCCTGCAGAGGAACTGAATGGGGCCTAGTTACAATACATGTATAGATGTCACTGCTATCCAGGTACTAGCCCCTTAACCTGTCCCAGTTCACCGGCACAAAGGGTGGGTATCATCTAGCTAGCACACACCGATAGATGTCGACGCCATCTGCAGTGTCTGGTAGACAGCGGTGTCTAGCAGTCGCAGCAGAGAAAGCTCCGCAGCGGTGGGGGTTCTCGTGAGCGGTTGGCGCTTTCGATTGGTCGACGGAGTCCGGGCTGTTGAACCACGTGATCGGTCTGTGGGGCTGGCGTGTTTCAAGCGAACGACCTAACCTCACTTTCACGGAAGTGTTCGAAACGTTACGAGTAATCAAAGTAAAAATTTCAACTACAATTAAACCATGGTTGACGAAGAAAAGCGAGCGCGTAATCGGGCATGGCTAAAGCGACACTGTGCTGTAAGAGCAGGGGTCGGAGAAATATTAAGAAGACGATCGCGGTACTTGATAAGTGAAAGTGATTGTGAGATGCAAACATTAGGCTAGCCTAATGCTCGACGATCAAACATGCACGATACTGTGTAGTTCAACACCACATGCAAGACATATAAAAACACATATAAAGAAAGTTCATATGATGAAAAAAATGCTATAAAAAAAGTTTATATGAAAAGAAAATGTTCTATAAAAAAAGTTGATATAAAAAAAAATGTTGTATAAAAAAAAATGTTAACCCTGTAAATAAAGTTTATATTCAAAATGTGATTCATCGTGTTATTTCTAACTTTATTACGTCGATGCCGACCGCGATAAGCCACCCCCCATCTCCCCTCCTTTTATAGGTTCGCATTATGCCGGTGCTGGCCACTTCATATCCAGGTTTCCGGAATCGGAACGCGGAATGCTGGCTAGGCCGCGGGCAAACGTCATCGACAACACCGGGATAGCACGAACTTACACATGGCGCGGGGGCCTAGCCCGGTTCCCGGGCTAGAACCGGACCTGCTTCCCGGAAAACTCGCTTGGCCCCGGCTAATTCCCGGACGCAATTTCCACACGGGATGCCCCGATTGCCGTACATATCCGCTTATGTGACAATAAACTGATGTTTGCCCGTCAGTTTATTTGAGGTTACGAAGATGATTGCGAAAATCTGTAAAATTATATAATTTTTAAGCACAAGTGTTTAGACTCAGTGTGTTCGAAATGCTGTAGACCTTCACGGAGAAAAATGCTCATGTCATCGTTGCAAAAGTTCGTTTGCTGGCCCTTGCTCTGCTACTATTTAGCAAATATTCAGTCCTACTAGTAAACGAATATTTGTTACACGAGCATTCCAATATTTGTTGTCGATGATCTGCTTACGTAACTAACGTTCAGTAAGCGTGACCTTAATAATTTGCTACACGGACTGAAATGGATTAGTTATTGCGACGAAAGTTCGTTCTGCTGCAGTAGCAATACATCGCTCTGCTGCAGTAGCAATACGAATTGTCAATGGAGCAAATATGTAGTTCGGATAAACGGATATTTGTTACAGAAGCATGAGATCGATAGGTCAATCTTTCTCTCTGACAGGTCGATCAACTCTGAAGATCGCCGCTTTTTCAATCTTCCTTCAGCAACTATACATATACATATGGTTTCGGACTTCTGATCCATCGAAACGTCGACCCGTCGAACCATTAACCTATCGATGTCATGCCGATCGGAACATTGCATTAGATCGGAGGGGTTAACCGCGGGCGGTTTCTCGTTAGATGTACTTATTGTCACATTAAAGTCGGGTCGTTTCTCAAAGTTAGATTGGTGTAGTGGATAACGATAGGTAGTTAGGTAGTTTCGGTAAGAAAGTAGCTTTTGTAGGTCTCAGGTTCGAGCCCCGCAACTGCAACTTCTAAAAAAAAAAAAAAAATCATTTTGTTCTGTGACATGATTTTTTATTCACGATAGCAAACCATGATTTGCGATCTTAACAAACCACGATTTGCTATCTTGACAAATCATATTTAATTAATAATCATATATATATATATATATATATATTATAATATATATATTATATATTAATAATCATATATATATATATATATATATATATATATAATTATTTGTCTTTTCGCCACGCTTTTTTTTATTTCGCTTTCCGCCTCTTTTTCTTCCTTTTATTTACATTGGTTTACGATTTCTCTCTCTTCCCTTCCTCCTCCTCCTCCCCCGCCTCCTCTTCACTCCTTCTCTCTTTTCGACTTATTGTTCTTTTAGACGAATTTTTGGTCGGTAGTGGGAGCACACACTAGCCCGGCTTTATCTATCAGTAGATCAGTGCTGATGACTTGACGGAATGGATTGAGTCTACGATTTTCGTGAAGTTTATAGATGAAGCTATCCACCAGTATGAAAATTTCCTCCATTTTACTCTTGTTACGCTTGACAGCGCAATCCTTCTATCGGGTCGGTCTTATATGGTCGGCCATAGGGACATTTAAAAAAAAGTAGAACCTTGCACATTGCTTCCTCATAATTTTGTACTCTTTTCAAATTATTCAGATGTAAAGTAGAACCTTGCTCATAGCTTACTTATCATTTTAAACATTTGCCAAAGCTTCCTCTATGAGGAACCATGTGTTGATCAATTTTGGCTTCCTCATAGAGGAAGCTTTGGCAAATGTGTAAAATGATAAGTAAGCCATGAGCAAGGTTGTACTTTACATCTCAATAATTTGAAAACAGTACAAAATTATGAGAAAGCAATGTACAAGGCTTTACTTTGCATCTTTTTATTTTACTTTCGTGGCGTTGAGAGCACCATGTCAGTGTAATGTGAGTCGAAATCAATTTACATATGTATATAGGGCAATTTGTGTCAAATTTAAAAAATTATAATTCCCATTAAATCTGAACGTGCCGATGAATTTCGCTCAAATTTGGTACCAAACATCTTCCGATAGTAGTGCAACTTTGTCCTAAATTTTAGCCCGGAATTTCAAAAATTGTGGCAGCTAGAGCACTTACGTCGATTTTTGAAAATTTTCAAAACGCCGTAAAAAATGAATGGCTCGATGGATTTTGCCCAAATTCAATCCGAAACACCTTTTGATAATAGTGCAACTTCGTACCAAATTTTTGTCAGATATCTAGAAAATTGCGCCAGCTAGAGTGCGCACACCGTTTTTTTACGCCTTTTAAAATTTCTTGAAACAAAAGAACTCCATGGATCTTTTTCAAATTCAGTAACAAGCATCTCCCTGTAGTCGTTCAACATTACACTAAATTTAGGCACGATATCTCTAAAATTGTGGGAGCTAGAGACCGAATAACTTTTGAATTTTTTTAAAATCGCGTAAAATCGGAAGATCTGCATGGATTTTTCTAAAAAATTAATTGTGCTATGCCCCGAGAACCCTGTACATGTGTGACAAGTTTCAGCTTGATATCTCGAGCCGTTCTCAAGTTATGAACGCTTACACACACACACACACACACACACACACACACACACACACACACACACACACACACACACACACACACACACACACACACACACACACACGCACGCACACGCACACGCACACGCACACGCACACGCACACGCACACACACACACACACACACACACACACACGCACGCACGCACACACACACACACACACACACACACGCACGCACGCACGCACACGCATGCGCACGCACACGCACACGCACACGCACACGCACGCACATGCACACTGTAACGAATTTTCTTGTAGCGAAATTATTCGTCTTTAATATTTTTAATATTTTCTGGGATCTGCCGGCGCAGGGTCAGTTTCGGATAACTTTTTCTTTTACATAAACAGAAATACAAATTTCATTCTTTTATATGTTCGACATTCGATAATTTTCACGGATTTATTTCATCTTTTTTTTTTTATCTCCCAATCATCTCTTTTATTTTTTTATAATCACACACCGACACATTCAATATCTCTATTGTCCATACTCATTATCCTATTTCATCGCCGGGGTCACGTCCACAAATCAATCGTTTATTATACAAAGTTTTTCGACCACGCAGGTCCTCCCGCCAACGTCCATTACATATATATAAACTCGCCGCAGCGAAACGAGGATTCGCAAATCCGAAACGATATAATTGCCGCAGCAAACACCAGACACGCAGATACCATTTTGGTTCTGTTTTTTTTTTTTCTTTATTTGAATTACGCGATTTATTTAATTATTTATGATTTTGATAATCTTTTCGTTAACGCGGTGCCCAGCCGCCCCCCACGCACAATAAGTTAGAATATATTTTCGAAGTTCTTGTTAGGCGTTTCATCTATCGATGCGAACCCGACAAAACGTGTCGAGCGACTGGGGAGAGTTCTCACGCAAATTCCTCGCCGTCGGGAATCACGTGCCATTGATTCGTATTTTCATTGGCCCAATTTTATCGCGCGATGGTTTGGCTCTCGCGAGCACACCGAGTGACCACGGGAGTGAGTCACGACCGTTACAACATGTTATACGCTGAAAGAAAACATATATATATATATATACATCGGATATTAGGCTAGACATGCACACAAACATTCACGCACACTCACAATTACACAAACATTCACGCACCAACACCCACCGCCACCCATACACACAACACGCGCGCGCCTGACAGTAGGCAACCCGCACGGGCCGTCGACAACCCAAGCCACGGCGCGCCGCAGCGCCTACCGTACGTAGTACCAACTCGCCCGATAGATGGCGAGCGGCAGCTCGGGCGCTCGTAGCCGGTCGACTGCCCGGACGGCAATAAATACCACGCCGAATCACTCAGTTGTTAATTCGTCTTTTCGGCATTCCTCGAGAATAAAGACCAGACAATTCATTTCGAACGAGATTATTTATTAATCCGCTACTCCGGTAGCTATACCCGTATTTTTGTAGACTCGAATGGTCGCGGCCCCACCCCGGGTGCTCGCCCCAGACGACTCTTCCCTCACCCCCCCGGTGAGAATTGACGGCCCCGAGTCCCTCGGTCGCCGATATTCGACCCGGGTATCCTCTCCCGCACCGAGGACGCTAGCCCCAGGAATCCTGGTCGCTGTTGATCGTTAGCCCCAAGTCTACTTGGCCGCTGCGATTCACTAGCCCCAGACCGTTCCTGGCCGCTGCAACCTCCCCCTCCTCCTATCCCGAGGACGTTAGCCCCAGGAGGTCCTGGTCGCTGCCAACCGCTGGCCCCAAGAGCACTTGGTCGCTACGGTTTGTTGGCCCCAGACACTTCTTGGCCGCTGCATCCTCTCCTTGCTCCTTCCTATGCCCAATCGATCTGGACGACGGGTTCGTCGACGGCATCAGGCGCGTACCCGGCTGGCCGAGGTAACCCCGGACCCCTTCCCTACCGGTCCGAGCACTGAGGATCTCCACAGTGCAGCGACCGAGGGAGAGGTAACGGAGTTGCCACGTACCCCGGGTAAAACTCCAGAGGATAACCGTGAGGTACAGGGAGAACGACCGTCGACAGCGTCGGAATCGGTTTTACCGACACCGGCACTACCGACCGTTTTCGCTGTCCCGTCGGTACCTCGGGAGACGCGTCGGGTGCGTCGTCGGAACCTCATCCCGGTCGAGAACCCCTCCTCCACCGACCTCACCGCCTACTCACAGGCAGCCGCGCACGATCCGCGACGTGTGAAGGTGGATCTGATGGCCCTCTTTGGGCCAGATAATGATCCCCTCCCCGTAAAGCGGGCAAAGTCTCTCGCTCCAACGTAATTGGAGCAAGAGCAACCCATCGGCCCTTCTCAGGGCCACCACCAAACGCAATTCACAGCCACCGACATTGGACCAACGCCGACGTCCACCCCGCCCACGACGAGGAACTCCAATTGCTCGCCCTCGTTCACCAAGCCAACAAACGAGGCGTGTCAATTTTGGCGCCCAACGTGGGGCTCAACGGAAACTAAAGGTAGTTTCCACGAACCGACGACCCGTCCTACCGACTCGATGTCAGTCCAGCACACCCCTCTAAGACAATCCGCTCGTCTGAAAGGGGAACCACCAGCACTTCTGGGAGTGCTCAAAAGAAACCCAGTGGCGCCCACTCCCATCAAGAAACTCCGCCGACCGAAGGTAATGATGGCGAATGATTCGCCGGATCACGACGAGGGTACTACGGACGAACACGACCAACCAGGGGTATCCAAGGAATCACCTGGAAACTCTCGCGGTCAATCTCCAGTACCGTCCGAGCAGCCATCGAATATGGGTGACGCCTTCGCCAACCTGGCGGCCTTGCTCCAGCAATTGAACCAGGTAGCGGTACGCCCGCCTCTACCTCACTTCAACGGTAAAGATCACGAAGATCCCAAAAAATTTCTGAGGAAGTGCGAGGACTACTTTGTAGCCTGCAGGATACCAGACTCTCTACGGACCAACACAGCCAGCTCCGGACTGCAGGGCGAAGCAAACAAATGGTGGTCCTGCTATCAACCCCTAGACTTCGAATGGGAAAAATTCCAGGAACTCTTCAACGCGCAATACGATAGCCCCGCGGTCCTCTCACGTCTAACGGCCCAACTATACTCTCGCAAACAGGGGGAGAAGGAAAACACAGGAATATTTCTACAACAGAAATACTTACTGTATCAGCGAGTACGAGGAGCAGATCCAGAAGCTACCGTGATAGCTACTCTTTTGGAGCAGTTACGACCAGGAATCCGAATGACCGTACGTCCAGCAAATCCAGAGACTTTCTCGACCCTCATGACGAAAGCAATCGAAGCCGAACACGACTTATCGGAACTCACCCCGATCCAAATAAACCGTCCAAAACGAGAGGAGACGAGGTCCGATCCTCCCGCACGGGCTAATGCAAACATCGGAAATCTTCCAAGATGTTGGCATTGTCCCGAGCGACACCTACACAAGGATTGTCCAGTTCTCGCGCAGAAGAGAGCCAATCAACCGAGAGGGTCGGAAAACCTCCCAGGGTCATCAGACAGGCCCGGTCCGACGACCCGCCAACAATAGGGCTCACCGAACGAGAGACAGGACGAAAGGAGCTGCCGCACATCCTCGTAAAGTTATACGGAGCAGAAATTCGAGCGGCCGTAGATTGTTTTTCGACGGACTGTTTTGTTCGCCCAGAATATCTTCCGCCGTCACATCCGAAAAATCTCATCCGTTCCAATGCTAACCTGGCTGGCGAAAATTGTACGATGCCTCTCGATGGAAAGACGAGCATCGAAATCGAAGTCCAAGGCATTAACCTCGACGTAGACACATGGATTGCTCCAAACGCCCGAGAAGCCCTAATACTCGGTTATCCTTGGTTAAAAGAGCAGCAATCGATACTGGACATAGCTGGAGGAATATTGCACTTGGGAAAAACCGATCGAGTGCAACTCCGGATTATCGACAGGGCGGTAATCCAGCCACCATGCCCCGCGGTGGACCTGAAAGCAATTCATCACGAGGTACCCAAGGACAAGCTACAAATCTTCGAAAACCTCATACAAAAATTCAGACAAGTATTTAATAACCGTGACGGTTTGAAACAAACGCAGACAACGAAACACGAGATCCGTTTGACATCGACCACACCTTTCCGAATCGCTACTTATCGGTATTCCGACGAGAAGAAAGCTATCATACGAGAACAGGTAAAAGCCATGCTCACGGACGGAATCATAGAGCCATGCTCCTCACCATACAACTCGCCGATCGTGATAGTCAACAAAAAAGATGGGAATCACAGGTTCTGCGTAAACTATCAAAGATTAAACGCGATCACGGAGGACACGTCACAACCAATGCCCCGCATACAGGATGCCCTTAAGGAATTGAAAACGGCTCGAGTCTTCTCAACGATCGACTTGAAGAGCGGATACTGGCAAATTCCGATGGAAGCAGCCAGTAAAAAATTAACCGCATTTTCCACCCCCGACGGAGGAACATTCCAATTCCGAGTGATGCCGTTTGGGTTAAAAAACGCCCCAAACACGTTCCAGCGCTTCATGAGTCAAGACGTCCTCAATGGGTTGATCGACAGAATCTGTATCGTGTACTTAGATGACATCATCGTGTATTCGTTGACCTGGGAGGAACATTTGAATCACCTCACTTTGATCCTGGAGAGACTAGCCATGCACGGCCTGACATGCGCCCTCGACAAATGTCATTTCGGCAAGCGAAGGGTAGCCTACCTCGGGCATTACGTCACCGACGAGGGCAACGAAGCTCGACCTGAACACAAGCAGACCATTTTAGATTTACCAGTTCCTAATTCGAAAAAAACGCTCCAAAAATTCCTCGGTACATGCAACTGGCTGCGAGAGTATATTCCCAGGTTCGCGGAAATATCTGCACCGCTGACCGAGCTCCTAGCGGGAAAAAAGAAACCCTTCAGATGGACCGATGCGGCGAACGAGGCATTTGAAGAAATAAAAATAAAAATGCAACAGCCACTGAAACTTAGCCGTCCGGATCCAGATTTGCCGTACGTACTCCAGACCGATGCAAGCAAAATCGGGATGGGAGCCGTGCTTTACCAGCCGGAGTCGCACGGAAAAAGACGGATAATCAGCTACGCCAGCGCGAAGTTCGACAAGGCGCAATCAAAATATCACAGTAACGAGCAAGAGTGCCTTGCAATAGTGTGGGCCGTCAAACGGTACAGGCCCTATCTCGAGCAACGGCCATTTACGTTACGAACCGACAATCAAGCTCTCTGCTGGCTCCATCGGTTTAAAGACGAAAAGGCCAAACTCAGTCGCTGGGCAATACTCTTAGGAGAATTCTCCTTCACGATCGAGCATTGTCCGGGACGTCTCAACGAGTTACCTGACGCCCTTTCCAGAAACCCAGTGGAATCAGCAGAAGACGATATCGAAGACCAAGAACGACTGGTTCCTCCGGACCCTGAATATCCCCACACATCCGACGCAACGCCGGAAATCTTCGGGATAATTACAGGAAATTTATTCGACAAGATTATGGAGGACCAACAACGAGATGTCACTACAAATAAAATCATAAATCAAATAAAAAATGACATACCTGTTCCCGGACACAAACTTGTCCACGGAGGATTATGGAAAGAAGAACAAGGCGTTTGGAGGATGTTCGTACCGGAGGCTTCCCGGCAGCTCGTGCTCGAGGAGTACCACGATGCACCGCTCGCCGGACACCCTGGGGTAGATGAAACGCTGCGGGCGGTTCGGCAACATTTCACGTGGAATCATCTCCGAGAAAATGTTCGCGATTACGTAAAGCGGTGCCACATTTGTGCATGCACAAAAGCGAACCGACCGAATCATCCGGATCAATTACGACCCCATCAACCTCGGCATCCATGGGAAACGGTGGCAGTGGACCTCATGGGACCCTATCCTCGCTCGGGAAGAGGCAAACGATTCATCTTGGTGGTAACCGATCTCTTCTCCCGATGGGTGGAAGCGTATCCCTTGGGATCCTCTAAAGCTACCACCATCGTCAATCTCATCGAACGGGAAATTTTTACACGATGGGGATACCCTAGAGCGGTCTTATCAGATAACGGACCACAATTTGCGAGCCAACGATGGCTCGACGCCTGCGATCAATGGCAGGCAAAACTTTGGACGACACCCATTTATCATCCACGCGCCAATCCCACGGAACGGCGCAATCAAGAAATTAAAAAAGGACTTCGGCTGCACCTTCGCGATAAGCCACATAAGGATTGGGATTTACATCTCACTAAAATCCTATTCGGGCTTCGAACTCGGCGAAATGCGGCCACGGGACTCACACCCAGTGAAGTCCTCACGGGAAAAACACTTTCCCGACCTGGAGAATGGCGAATGCCCGCTTCCGGAACTATTCTCAACCGGGAGCAACGCATTCAACAGGTCGAAACCCAGCAGCAGCATTATCGAAAAAATTATGTGTCAACAGAACCAATTACGCCTCGTTTCCAAGAGGGTGATTGGGTATACGTGAAAAAACATTCTCTTTCCAAGGCCACGGAAGGAATACACGCGGGGTTCAACCCCCCGTGGGAAGGTCCATATCCCGTTGTACGTCATCTGGGAGGAGAAGCATACCTGGTCGATCGTGACCAGGTCCACACAAAAATCCACGGAAACTTGATGAAGCCAGCCCACCTCAATCCGATACGATCGGAGAACACTGCGAGTACGCCAAACCTTACGGACGACGCGCAGACACCACATCGCTCTAGCCACACGAGAGATCCACCAGAGATGGGCGTAAAAAACCAAATCCTCAACCAATCACCGCTCGATCCAGCAGCGGTGACGTTCGAGCCATGGCTGGCCGGACCACAACAGACGAAAGACGTCGGGGGTGAGCTAAACCATACAGCACGCCCCGAGTCAGCTGGGAGTGAACCAAACCATACGGCTATCTCCCGGCTGACTCTCGATCTCTCATCTCACGAGAGAGATCCACCGCAGAAGGCATCAGCCCAGCTGCCGAGACGACGCGGGCCAGGACGGCCCCCAAAACCTCGCCGGGGTCAGGAGACCTCTCGTCGGAACGACGTGATCCAAACCAGTCCGGGCCGGAAGGCCCCCCATATCGAAGAAAGAAAAAAAGAAGAGCCCCGATATCCCCTGCGATCGCGGAAAAAATAATAAATCATTTTTTAAGAAAAAAAAAAGAAAAAAAAAACATACCAAAAAATTGTGATGAAGATATTTAAGTCCGTTGCCTTCTGCAACCATAGCTCGTAAGTTTATGTGCCAATCATTTTAAGAAAAAAAAAAAAAAAAAAAAAGAAAGAACACCAAAAATTGCGATGAAGATATTTAAGTCCGTTGCCTTCTGCAACCATAGCTCGTAAGTTTATGTGCAAATCATTTTAAGAGAGAAAAAAAAAAGAAGAAAAAAAAAAAACATACCAAAAATTGTGATGAAGATATTTAAGTCCGTTGCCTTCTGCAACCATAGCTCGTAAGTTTATGTGCAAAATATTTTTTGAAAAATGCCAAATATCCTCCTTTCCGGAGGGGGACTTGTTATACGCTGAAAGAAAACATATATATATATATATACATCGGATATTAGGCTAGACATGCACACAAACATTCACGCACACTCACAATTACACAAACATTCACGCACCAACACCCACCGCCACCCATACACACAACACGCGCGCGCCTGACAGTAGGCAACCCGCACGGGCCGTCGACAACCCAAGCCACGGCGCGCCGCAGCGCCTACCGTACGTAGTACCAACTCGCCCGATAGATGGCGAGCGGCAGCTCGGGCGCTCGTAGCCGGTCGACTGCCCGGACGGCAATAAATACCACGCCGAATCACTCAGTTGTTAATTCGTCTTTTCGGCATTCCTCGAGAATAAAGACCAGACAATTCATTTCGAACGAGATTATTTATTAATCCGCTACTCCGGTAGCTATACCCGTATTTTTGTAGACTCGAATGGTCGCGGCCCCACCCCGGGTGCTCGCCCCAGACGACTCTTCCCTCACCCCCCCGGTGAGAATTGACGGCCCCGAGTCCCTCGGTCGCCGATATTCGACCCGGGTATCCTCTCCCGCACCGAGGACGCTAGCCCCAGGAATCCTGGTCGCTGTTGATCGTTAGCCCCAAGTCTACTTGGCCGCTGCGATTCACTAGCCCCAGACCGTTCCTGGCCGCTGCAACCTCCCCCTCCTCCTATCCCGAGGACGTTAGCCCCAGGAGGTCCTGGTCGCTGCCAACCGCTGGCCCCAAGAGCACTTGGTCGCTACGGTTTGTTGGCCCCAGACACTTCTTGGCCGCTGCATCCTCTCCTTGCTCCTTCCTATGCCCAATCGATCTGGACGACGGGTTCGTCGACGGCATCAGGCGCGTACCCGGCTGGCCGAGGTAACCCCGGACCCCTTCCCTACCGGTCCGAGCACTGAGGATCTCCACAGTGCAGCGACCGAGGGAGAGGTAACGGAGTTGCCACGTACCCCGGGTAAAACTCCAGAGGATAACCGTGAGGTACAGGGAGAACGACCGTCGACAGCGTCGGAATCGGTTTTACCGACACCGGCACTACCGACCGTTTTCGCTGTCCCGTCGGTACCTCGGGAGACGCGTCGGGTGCGTCGTCGGAACCTCATCCCGGTCGAGAACCCCTCCTCCACCGACCTCACCGCCTACTCACAGGCAGCCGCGCACGATCCGCGACGTGTGAAGGTGGATCTGATGGCCCTCTTTGGGCCAGATAATGATCCCCTCCCCGTAAAGCGGGCAAAGTCTCTCGCTCCAACGTAATTGGAGCAAGAGCAACCCATCGGCCCTTCTCAGGGCCACCACCAAACGCAATTCACAGCCACCGACATTGGACCAACGCCGACGTCCACCCCGCCCACGACGAGGAACTCCAATTGCTCGCCCTCGTTCACCAAGCCAACAAACGAGGCGTGTCAAACACACACACACATACATCCGGACATTTTTTCTGAATGTGATTTTTGGATGTTTTGGGACATTCTGAACACGTTTTAATGAACATCTCGAAAAAAAAAAAATTTCACCAAAACCAAGCTTCCCCTATGAGGAAGCAAAAATTAAAATTCATTATTTATGTTGTCTTTCGTTTATCGGATAAGCAAATATTGGGGGTTGCTCTTCTCAATCGGTGAAGGAGAATGTATGCAAAATTCATTCAGCTTCAATTAGAAAAAAAAACACCGTTTGGATGGGATGAAAATTGAGATTCGAAAGTCAATTCATCCACGGGTGTTTTTTTAGCCCTTCAATGCACTGTGTGGACCAAAAAGCAAGGACTGGAACGGGCACAGTCATTGCAAATAAAATTGGAGAGAAAAATCCTGAACCAGGTTTCTCAATGGTCGCGAGAATAACACGGCGTATACGATGCTGGTCGATTAAACTCGCAAGATATTTGATCGATCGATCCTGATCTAGCACGACGATCGCCAGTCCGGACCTTGCGATGCGATAGAAAGCTCGTGATCTTTACCGGACGCCGCGTTACATATACACAGGGTGTCCTATTTGAAAGAAATATGGTCGAATAACTCTTCAGGACTGACAACAAAAAATGGATCAGATGAAAGTTATAGGGTTCGAAGTGGAACACTCAGTGTTGATGAAATCTATGCTCTTACAATTTATGTTTTTATGCTGCAGGCATAACGGCATTTTTACGAAATGGAACCAATATTTTTGAACTACCTGGAGTTGTTTTTTTTTTCGAGACAAATTCAACGACACCCTGTGTTAAGGATTTCTCATCGATTTTCCATGAAAAAATCAATCGTATCGAATCGTAAATTCGGTGTGTCTCACTGCGCGGAACACCCGAATCCCGTCCAATATCACGTAAACCAACATGAGCTAATAATAATAATCCTCATATTAGTTTACGTAATATTGGACGCAATGTGAGTGTTCCACGCACTACGGCACCCAGAATTTCATAATTCAATACGGTAATTTTTTCATGAAAAATCGATGAGAAATCCATAACATGGGGTATCGTTGAATTCATCTCGGAAAAAAAACAACTTTAGGTGGCTCATAAGTATTGTTTTCATTTCTTAAAAATGCCATTATTTTTTCAAATGAGACACCCTGTATATATTATGATGTTGTCAATGGAAGAGGGCGTCACCGGGGGAGGGGGAAGAGAATACTTACAGGGAATTGGGCGCCAGTTACCGATCGGCAGTAGAACCGTTAACAAATATGAAAATAACAACGGATCCGCCACGGCACGGCTAACGGTTGGCGAACACGGGGAGCTTCCAGGGAGTGGGGGGACAACCTTGCTTCCCGCTCTTTCCAGTTGAGTTACCTCGACACTCGGAAAGGAGAAAAGAAGGGAAGAGGAATCAAATGAGGTGAAATTAAAAAAAAACATGATAGTGATTATTAATTACTATATAATTAATTACTCTATACTAATAAGTGGAAAACCACTAGTCTTGCATCTCTAAAAATTCCGCGGGGGGGGGGGAATCTCGTTTGTCGGATGAGGGTGGGTCAGAACGGGAGAGCAGGGATGACGCAAATGTGTTGGTGACTGTACCAGCAGAGCTGCGAGATTGAGGGGAAGCGAAGTATTCGAGGTGCCCTCTCCACACGGTTTTCGGCGCAACAGCGTGTGAGGAGAGGCACCCGGCAAATGGCGCTGTGAAAGCGTTCCAGCCAATCGCGTAACTCTGACGCTCCGCCTCTCTCGCGTACGCGGCGCTCAATTTGAATCGAAGATTTCGCTCATAAAAGCCCGTTGATTCGACAAGTCACGGATTTAAAATTCTAAAATGCACGACTATTACTTTAAAACAATTTTGTTACTTTCATTAGTCAAAATTGTCGTTGTCGAATAGACGGGTCTAAAGAACCTAGAGTTGATGATTAATATATACGAACATACCATTGAAGCCGTTTGGAAATAAACGGTGCATTACGTTTCTGTATTGAAAATGATACTTCTATTAAGGAAATAAACTATAATGCACCATTTATTTCGTCGTATTCAGTCTAACTACCCGGTTGACAACGATCAAAGCAAAATTTTAGGTGTTTCGACGTTTCGCGCGAGCCGACCCAACCGAATGACAATGCCACGATTGAGCGCATCTCGCGTTTCCGCACTCGTAATCAGTAGAAACTCAGCAGACATTGTGAGTGTGCGCCCGCGACCCAGGCACATACTTACAATGCATGCTGGAATTCTCGTGGCCATAGCAATTTCCAATCGCACCGCCATTTCAATATTATCACGTTAATTTATAAAATTATATAACACGTAATTTTTTCATATTTTACTACAATATGAAGTTTTCCAACCATTAATCGATAATTAATCGCCATGACACAATGGAACCCTCGTGAGATCAATCTCGAACTGAACGATTAAATCATACAACATTTATTGAAATAACGATCTAATTATTTGCCAATAATTGTACATAAATCGTATTTTAACAAGTTTAATCCAAATCATATCTTACTGCGCAAACGAAGCCGGTCGCGAAAAGTAAGTCGATCGGCGGATAATCAGGGTGACGCGAATAGCTGCACCTAGCTGCGGCCGCTTATCGGAGCTCAAGACTAAGCCGCCTGGCCCGACGTGGCCTGGGCTGCGTTCTAAATCCCTTCTCGAGTCAACTATACTTAACTCGCGCCGTTCAAAAGCCCCGAGTTGACCCGACTCGCGGCGTTCAGGAACCCTTTCGAGTCGACTCTCGAGTTAACTTTTCCAACCTTTGTCGGCGAGGTAGGTTCGAACACGGTCTTACATACAGGTCTTGAAACTCCTCCAAATTTCTGGTGGTAGGGGTGTTCACCTAATAAAATTTTTATGTTGCTCGAAGCGGCCTCAAGTAGGGCGCTTCGAGCAACATAAAAACTACTATGGTCTTAGTGGCGCCCTACTTCTGGCTGCTTCGAGCAACATAAAAATTTCATTAGCTGAACATCTCTCACCATGGGAGTTTCAAGACCTGTATGTAAGACCGCGGGTTGGAATGACTCGACATGCGCAAAAGACGATTTCTCGTATGATACGGACTTGAGTCGGAGATAAGGCTTGTTCCGAGTAGGAGTTTCAAAAATTTCTCTACCTCGAAGTTTCTTTTTCTTTAGTTCTTGGTGGGTCCTCATCGGTCTAAAGGGCGATACCACCGCCCCAATTTAAATGAATATACCTAGTTTTGGTTGTGTAATTGTATTTGGAGAGCTCGGTTCGCATTAAACTGCGATTCCTATTTTTAACCTTACTTTTGGTGGCATACGGCTTCGGCTGTGGTTATTCCATCGCCCGGCAAGGCATGGCCTCGCACGGGGAGTTCGGCCCCGAGGGGACATCGGAAGAAGTTTCTGCTGAGGATCATGAAATGGACCTCGATATCGCTTCGATTCATTCTCAAATTGCTTCCCTGAATGCTGAAACCTTCCCAGCGAATCCACGAAAACGACAGTTTGAAAAAGCTTCAGGACCTGATTCCGATATTTCTCAGAACAATACACGGTCTCGAGTTGAGACAATCCCAGTAGGTTTAAAGCAGATTCTGACAAAGACTGTAAGTACAAGCTTTCCACCTCCGGCTAAAGGCCCGGTTAAAGTGATCATCGAGAGGGTCGACCCGTCTGAGGACACTCCTCGCATGAATGCAACGAATCTGGGTAAGCTACTCATTTCAATTTTTCGATATGACCAGAGTATAAGAGTGCACAGATCCGGAAAACACCAATGTACCGCCATGCTTAACACTGTGAAAAGGTCAACACGCTTCTGACAATCCCGGATCTTCCAGCTAAAAAAATGCGTGCTATTATTCCCAATACCAGCAGTACTTGTTTGGGCCTCATCAAAGGGGTGCCAGGCAGTATTACTGAGCAGGAGATTATTGAAAACATTGTTTTACATATCCCGGTCGTCGCTGCTCTTAGACAAAACCGTAAAGCTACCATTAATGAGAAATCTGACCTCATCCCAACGGAGTCCATTCGCCTCACATTCGAAGGAAAAGCTCGCCCAGGCCAGGTGTCGCTGTACATGGTTCGTCACAGCGTCAAACCTTGGTGTGCGCCAGTTAAAATTTGCTTTCAGTGCTTCATCCCTGGTCATTTAGCGAACCAATGCAAAAGCCGAGCAAAATGCATCAGATGTGGGAAAAGAAAACATGGTCAATTGGCACCGTGCTGGGCCAATTGTGAAGGAGCACACCTACCCATCGACAGAGCATGTCCGATGTTTCTAAATGAAAAAGCTGTACGCGCCTATGCGGCTGAAAAAATTATATCGTTCACAGAAGATCGTCGGTGTCTCACCGGAGCTTCGATGACTCATTCGCTTAGCTCTAACGTCGCGTTCCCCGCTCTTCCTCAGCGCCCACTCTACCAGCCCCAGCCCATCTATTACCGTACCAGCCTGCCTCAGAGGGAAGTCTATATTCGTACAGCCAGATCGCTGCGACGGCTAAGTCTTCAACTCACACTGGGGCTGTACTAGAACAATCCAACGCTCCCGTTTCTAGCCACGAACAAAATACGAATGGAACATATTACGCTCCCGAAAACAACTCTCCTTCTCGGAACTTCTCCTTCTCTTATGAATCGGAACATCTCGGCAATCGATGTCTCCTTCATCTCCCCAATTCTTCTCCATCTATCCTCGTAGATGGTGGAACCCGATTCCTACTGCTCGGATCATTTTCCAATATCAATCTCTTTGAAAATACCGCGCATATCGACACCCTCTCCTAATCGTGGTCCCTCGTTAAAAAAAAATAGATTGGTCAAAATTCAAGGTCCATCTCGATGCAGCGGCTCCCTCAATCAGAAACCCGGCTCTATTGCCGTAGTACAAGAATATTATTAGTGCTATAAACGAAGCAATTTTGGAATCGTGCCCCGCCTCGCACAAACCTCGTAATAAATCTAAAGCTCATCCAGCGGTTTGGTGGAACAATAGCTGCAGGGAAGCAAATTTAGCTCGTAGAAAAGCTTGGTCATCCTTTCGAAACAACGCCAATGTATAAAATCTAATCAAGGCCAGAAAACTCGACGCGCTCGCGCAAAAAGCCTTCCGCATAGCTAAAAAGAGTCTTGGGTCCACTTTACCGAATCCATAGACTTTCGTACGCCATCCAATCTTGTCTGGTCAAAAATCAAACGTTGCCGACACAGAAACCTTGGAATTCCTGCAACGAGACCTGGTGACTCCGAAGCTATTTGTAAAAGAATAGATTTTATCCCTAAATTTTGTCCACCGTGCTGTTTCTACCCTAACTTTCCGACAGTCTTTGCTTCTAACATAAAATTCTGTTCACCATTCACCACGGCGGAAATCGATCATGCAATCACTCTTTCCAAACGAAAGGAGCTCCTGGACCGGACAAAATTGATAACAACGTTATCCGCAACCTACCACAATCAACCCGTGAAATCTTGTTGAATACGTATAAAAGCATCTTCAAATTAGGACTTTTTTCTGAAGATCGGCATAATTTCGCTATATTCTTTATTCCCAAACCCAATTCAGACAAATTTAGGCCGATTTCTTTAGCGTCGTGCCTCTTGAAGCTTATGGAACGGCTTTTACAGCGCCGCCTCACTCAATGGCTTGAAAAAGGTCTTTACCTCTCACCTCTTTCAGTTTGGATTCCGCAAAAACAGATCTTGTGCTCTCGATCTCTCTATACTCACTTCTAAAATTTAATCTGGTTTCGCAAACAAACAGTTTACGTCTTCTGCCTTCCTGAACATCTCCGGAGCATTCGACAACGTTGACCCTGGCATTCTCGCTCATTGTCTGAGAGACATGGGTCTCCCCCGGTCGTACTGCAAATTTATCTTGAACCTTACTTACTTCTGCTATACATCCTCTATACTAACATATTGGAGTCGATGGTGGATCGCAACAGTCATAGTCTGCCATTCGCGGACGACATCGTCATCTACTCACGATCTTCAAACGTCCGTTCGTCCCTATGCTCACTAGAAGATAGTATAGGCAACATAGTTCCATTTCTCTTGAATAAAGGATTGTCCATTGAACCTACCAAATCAAACCTCGTTCTTTTTTCGCGAAAATCATTCAACCCCCTTGAACTTTCAATCACGATCGATAACACTAGAATTCGAGCTAGTTCGCAAACAAAATTTCTAAGGCTCACCCTCAACTATCGTCTTACATCGAAAGCACATGTAAATAATATTGCCGCCAAGTACAGAAAGCGTTTAAATATAATCAAGTGCCTCCGCTCCACCTGGTGGGGCGCAGATCCACCTTCTCTCGTTACTATCTACAGAGCTCTAATCCGCAGCTTAATAGAGTATGGAGCCGTGGTTCTCCCAATTCAAGAAAACTCACTTTTCGCTAAAATCGAAGTTATTCAACGAAGAGATTTACGACTCGCACTAGGGTTCAGAAATTCCACCCCCAATAATGTGGTATTGGCTGAAGCTAAAGAACCACATTTACGCTTCCGCATCCAACTTCTTGCTGATAAATTCATCCTATAAACATTTTCCACTTCGTGGCATCCTCTTTTAGCTTTTCTCCCGTACCTGATTTCTTCTTTACACAGATACGATAACTATTGGAATCTTTACGATCTTCCCTTAGTTAAAGCTTTCCGAAACCTGAAGAAAGTTGAAGAAGATATTGCTCCATTTAACTATCCGCCAATCTAGCGCCCTATCTGACTTTCGCCGAATCTGATATCGACCAAATCAAAAAGAGCCAAATGCAGAGTTTCTCAGGATGTACAATCATCTTTCGGAAAACACAGTTTTCTTCTATACCGATGCTTCCAAATCACAAGAAGCTGCCTATGTAGGCTTAGCAATCCACTGCCATGCAAGAGACCTGACGTTACAGCATAAAATTTCCAAATTCTCCTCAGTCTTCACAGCTGAAGCCTTGGCTGTTCGCATTTGCTTGGAATTTATTATGGAAAACGAGATTACAAACTCCATCATTTTCTCCGACTCCCGTAAATGCTTACAAGCCCTGTTAGGCCCGATGAAAAACTCTAACATCTCGCCCGTGGTTCTAGCTATTCGCGAAATCATGTCCTCCCTGCCTGGACAAAACCTATGCATCCAACTCATCTGGGTTCCTAGCTATGTGGGTATCTCCGGCAACGAAACACCTGACACTCCAGCGAAAACAGCTGTAACTTCGGGTTCTCTCCTGGACATATTCCTCCCCGCCTCGGATTTTTTCTCGATCGTTCGTGCTAAATGCAGCTCTTCCACCAACCGAGCTCTCACCCAGGACGGAAAATTCGAAGGTGTTGCTTACTTCAAATCATTTCATAGCTCATCTGATAAACAGGACTTTTCGTAAGAACATGAACGATTCTCCCGTATGTTCATGCGGTTTCGAGTCTGAAGACTTGAAGCACGTTTTCTGGGCTTGTCAACGATTTGACCACCACCGCTCCAGCTTCATCCGCTTCTTAATAACCAATAAAATATTCCTACCCCACAACATCGAATCACTCATCGCCCATCCATCATACCGAATCATTTAATCCATTATGAAATTCATTAATGATTGCAAAATAGTTTTTCAAACACTTTCCCGCTTTCGCCATCTCGTTAAGGCCAAACTATTGTGCAGACTTCACATAATACATAAAAAATATTCAAACTAACCCGTTCAAACGTAATAAGCTTCTGATATTGGCCGTATGGCGAAGGCGCGGCAGTGCGCCAACCAGAACCAATCACAAACAAACTACTTCTACTACTACTGATACGGACTTGACATGCCGCCATATTGTGTCTCGTTGTATATGATGCACGGGAGACCGCCATGTTAACTCTTAATACTTACTCTCGTCGTTCAGGAAATACGCCAACTCGAGAGTTAACCCGACTCGACTCTTACTCTACCCGGGTAGGAATATCAGAACGTAGCTCTGTGGAGAGGGCAGCTGAGCTCCGCCCCTGCAGGACAAATCTGGCAGCTCTGCCAACGTGGCGCATGGCTACCATGGGAGTTAACTACCGTTGCAGCTGGACCTGAATGGAACGCGAGCGCGCACGAATCGGGATGAATTCAGTCCGAACTGCCACGGTAGACAACTCCCACGGTAGCCATGCGCCACGCGCCACGGCGGCGGCGCGGAGTGGGGTCTCGTAAGAGGCTCAGGGTGAGGTATTTTTCGTTACAAAATAAACGTATATTATTTCACTTTGAAAGCTTACACCTGACGCGGGCGGGGTCAGTGGCTGCCAAGGCTCTGGTTTTAACGAATGAATGATAATCTATAAATGTTGGACGCCAACTAATTTTGTCGATAACGAGTGAACTCTTATTAATTTGACGAATAGCAATGATTATAATTTAGCTAGGTAATCTGCACGAGAAGTGGATTCAATTGACTGACCCAGTCTTGAATAGGATACATATATAGTAGGGTGGTAAAAAAAAAAATTTTGATTTTCCAACGGGCCCAACCTGAAATAATTAGCGAAGATAGAAAAAAAATTTCTGACAAAAGATGAGGATTTAGGTTGAGATTTAGATCCAAGGTTGATTTTCGGTTGAGATTTAGATCCCCCTCAATTAATGTTTGTATTTTTTTTCCTTTTGCTTCCTCATAGAGGAAGCTTTGTTTTCGTGAAATTTTTTTTTTTCGAGATGTTCATGAAAACGTGTTCAGTATGTCTCAAAACACCTAAAAAACACATTTAGAAAAAATGTCCGGATGTATGTATGTGTGTGTGTGTGTGTGTGTGTGTGTGTGTGTAGTAATGGTTGACCGCTCACAACTTGAGAACGGCTCGAGATATCAAGCTGAAATTTGTCACACATGTGAAGGGTTCACGGCGCATAGCACAATTTAATTTTTGGAAAAATCTATCAAGTTATTTTGTTTTCACAGCATTTTTCCAAAATTCAAAAAATTATTTTTCGTCTCTAGCTCCCACAATTTTAGAGATATCGAGCTCAAATTCAGTATAATGTTGTACGAGTACAGGGAGATGCTCGATACCGAATTTGGAAAAAATCCACGCATTGCTTTACTTTTAAAGCGTTTTTTAATGTGAAAAAAACGATCTTTACACTCTAACTGGAGCAATTTTTGAGATATCGGACTTAAATTTGGTACGAAGTTGCGCAATTATCCAAAGAGAAACCCGATTGAATTTGGGCGAAATCCATCAAGCCATTCATATTTTATGGCGTTTTGAAATTTTTCCAAAAATCAATGTAACTGCTCTAGCTTCCATAATTTTTGAGATATCTGGCTGGAATTTAGTACGAAGCTGCACTACCATCGAAAGAGGTTTCGTATTAAATTTGAACAAAATCCAACAAGACGTTCAGATTTTATGGCGTTTTGAAATTTTTCCAAAATTCAATGTAAGTGCTCTAGCTTCCATAATTTACTAGATATCCGGCTGAAATTTAGTACGAAGTTGCACTATCATCCAAAGGGATTTCCTATTGAATTTGGATAAAATCTAACAAACAGTTCAGATTTTATGCGAATTATAATTTTTCAAATTTCACATGAATTGCCCCATGGATATTGATTTCGACTTACATCACACTTACAAGGAGCCCTCAACGTCACGAAAGTGAAAAAGGGTGCAAAGTAGAACCTTGCACATTGCTTCCTCATAGTTTTGTACCGTTTTTAAATTATTGAGATGTAAAGTAGAACCTTGCTTATGGCTTCCTTATCTTCTTACACATTTGCCAAAGCTTCCTCTATGAGGAAGCCAAGATTGATCGACACGAAGTTCTACTTTACATCTCAATAATTTAAAAACGGTACAAAACTATGAGGAAGCAATGTGCAAGGTTCTACTTTGCACCCTTTTTTTTAAATTTAAGACAGATTATTTTTGGCAAAATTTTTTTTGTGCCTACAGCTGCCAGGGGATCAACTTATTTCTTAAATAAGTTGCTCTTAGAATTTTAACTCTTCAGTTGAATCTAATAAGGGAGATATACAGGGTGGTAACGTGTGTACCATTTCTACGACCAAAATATGCGTTCCACGAAAAAATGTAATATACAAAAGTTACATGGTTTATAAGGCTCCACTATGTGGTGCATTTATTTTTTTAATAGGTGAGGGCGCTTCAAAGATTTGAAGGTCAACTTTGTTTTTTTAAATGGAACGCTTCATTTTTTATAGCGTAATATGGTAGAGTAGCGAATTCTGAGTAAAAAAGTATAGACCTTGATAAGCCCTAAACCTAATAGCTAACGAGCATAGTGTAGCCTTATAAACCATGTAACTTTTGTATATTACATTTTTTCGTCCCACGCATATTTTGGTCGTAAAAGAGGTACACACGTTACCACCCTGGATAACTCCCCTATTAGATTTAACTGAAGAGTTAAAATTCTAAGAGAAATTTATTTAAGACATAAATTGATCCCCTGGCAGCTGTGAGAACAAAAAAAATGTTTGCTAAAAATAATCTGTGTTAAATAAAAAGAAAGGAAAAAAAATACAAAAGTCAATTGACGGGGATCTAAAACTCAACCTAAAATTCTCATCTTTTGTCAAATTTTTTTTTTTATCCAAGCTAACGATTTTGGGTTGGGCCCGTTGGAAAATAAAAATTTCGTTTTTTTAAAACCCTAATATATAGATAAGGATGTTTTCTCTAAATTCAAACAAACCAACAGCCAAAATATGCGTGATTCAGAAAGCGAAACATTAGTTTATTTTAGAAACACTCATGTTTCAACTATTCCGATTATTTGTCCGTGGTTTTTCTATAAGGGATTGACAATGATTCCATACCACGATCGAAGGACGTTTTAATAATTTTACATTAATTTGACAAGGACAATTTACTTGCGACGCAACTTCTAAACGACGGGCTCTTTCCTATATCTTCACATTGTATCAGGTCACGGGTCGAGATTCGGGATGAAAGTGTTGGTCGATCGATGATCTATGTGCGACCGTACCTCTGATTTCGAGACCAAGTGATGCACCTTTCCCCGTAATATCGACATTTCGGGGATATGGTTGACAATTTACGCATGCGCCCTTCGCTGTCGCTGCATTGAATAACGCTTCGGTACCATACGAAATTATTTCTCAATCTCGCCCTGTAACAATATATATATATATATATATATATATATATATATATATATATATATATATATATATATATGTATTAGACTATGTCAAAAACCGATTTTTTTTTCGCGCCTCCCGAATTCTTAAAAGTTAGTGGTAGGCGTAAAAAAAATCCTCGCGAGGAACACACTCGAAAATGCTTTTTTTTTAAGGTTCGCCAGGGGGGTCCTTTCCCGTTTAAGGGTGACACTGTGTACATTGCCGGAAAAATGGGTGAATTTTTTGAATAATTATCTCAAAAACTATTGATTCGAATGAATTGGAGTAAGTTTTGATCGGAAGTATATTCATTGAAGTATATCGACTAATTTTTGTTTGAATGTATAGTAAATGGGAGTGCTGTTATTCTGGCCGGCGTAAAATAACTTTTCCAAAGTCGGTTCCCACCTTTTTTTAGATGACAGATTGACCGCTTCTATTATATAACTATAAGCTCTTCGTTCTACAAGAGAAATGTATAGATACATTTTAGAGCCAATTGAATACTCTATAACACAGGTCTGCAGTAAAAATAGCCTCCATCCAATAATTCACAATTCACAGCTCCTGGAAGTTCATATTATGTTATCAAAAAATTATCACCTCATCAGTCCTCATCATTAGCTTTAAACACTGGAAAAAATCAGTTTTCACAGTGTTTAAACCAAATAATAAGTTCTGAATAGGTGAAAAATATGTTTTTAATCTCACAAAATGAACTTCCAGGAGCTGTGAATTGTGAATATAGGGGGCTTTCAACGGGTCTCGTAGGTCATTGAAAATCACGTTGATAATACTCTTGGATATATAATTGCACCTTATATGTCCAAATTTCATTATCTATTCTTTCATTGAAATTCGTAGCTGTCAGAAGTGAAATTGCTCAAAATTCGGGAAAAAATCAATATTGCTGAATTGGGAATTTTTAAATGCGCACGTTTTTTAGGATACATATTAAATTATGTACTTCGATTTGAGCAACACTGTATTAAATTCCAAAGTGTTCGAGAGAGGTGCCATATTTTCCACTATTGTGAGGTCCATTATACAGTGTCTAACTTACATCTGCACCTAAAAGGCCCCCCACGTAATGGTCCTCCTCCGCACCATAAACAACGACAGCTGTCCAAACGATCATTGTCACTACGTACCAGGGATTGAATATCATCGTGAAGTTTCACTCTCTATTCAAACTGAATAACGATCAACGAAAAAATGTTGACTATTTTTCCATGTGTCTATAAAATCATCAATGATGTAACGATAATTGAGTGTCGTCGATATACCTGTTATTCGATAGAACGATCACGACTTTTACTTTCCCAAACTCAATCTTCAAAAATATGATGGTTCAGTTTCGACTGCAATATTCTTTATACCGTATTGTAGAATTTTTTCATGCTATTAATACCAAACTTTTCATGCAATTGATGATCATTCGTGACGATAGTAAATAATTACGTCGCATTTTTAACGTCTCATTATATGATAATTGAAAGATAAGGATAGGCACGTCGATAGCTTAATTACCGCTGCCTTGATGTTTTTGAGGTGTTCGCTTCTCTTACGACTTTATTCGCGTCACGAAAAAAAAATAGCCGGGTTTAAAAACTTCGACAACATTAACAACATTTGGTGTCTAAAGATTTAAGCAACATTAGTGTGGCTGTACGTGTGATCAAGTGACCTTGACGGATACTAACCAATGTGCGCCTGAAAATATTAAAAGAAAAATTTTATCGACGTAGTTTTTCTTGATTTTTTTCCCTGAAATTTTTTCATTGAAGAAATTAAACCAAGCAAGCGAAAGAAAAGTATTGGACTCGTCATTAAATATCGAAGTTAAATAATTTGTGTGGAGTTACGGTCGGGATTAATCCTCGTATATCTATACGCACATTTCCATACGTACTGAAACAATGTACCAGTAATGAAAGCATTGATTCGTGAACGTAAGTTGTAATTTTTCTAACCTCCTTGTTTATTATCTTCGAAATATAATTTTAAATCAAATATACATGATCTTTTTAACCCCATGCAGGGGAAGCTCAAACAAGTCACCAGACCGACCGTTGTAGGAGTTCGTTATGCTAACATGAAATGTGCATTGGATTATCATCATCGGATAACCACAGCAAACCGGTGACAAATGGAAGTGACTGTAATTGTTGAACTATACGGTATCGTGCATGTTTGCACGTTCAACGCCACATTCAATACATATAAAAACACATATAATACAAAAATGGTACATAAAAAGATTTTTTATGGAAAAAAAATTGTTATTTGAAAAATTTTTATATGTTAAAAAATTTTATATTCATATAATACAAAAATGGTACATAAAAAGATTTTTTATGGAAAAAAAATTGTTATTTAAAAAATTTTTATATGAACAAAAAGTATATGAAAAAATCGTTAACCTTGTAAATAAAGTTAATATTAAAAATGTAGTTCATCGTGTTATTTCTAATTTTATTACGACGGTGCCGACCGCGATAAGTACCTCCCTCAGCCCTCCTTTTATGGGTTCGCATTATTCGGGTGCTGTTTGTTTATATTTATTTTTTTACAAACTGCCACATAAAATATTTGCGATCAGAAGTAACACTTGGTTGGGGCAAGATGCGACAGTCTTTCACGTCGCGAAGTCTGACCACATTAATGTAAAGATGCTGCAACGTTTGGAATAAAGAACGTATCGTGGTATTTTACGATAGAATTATAATTTCCGATGTTGTTAGAGATGATCGAACTTTACGATTGGCGCAAAACATTGGTAACACGTCTGATTGATCGATATCTCATTTTAATTTGAAAACGCTAATTGACTGATAATTTTTTAAAATTTGAAACGCTTTCTTCTTTGCAAAGAAAAATACAAGTTAGTGGATTTAGCTATGTATTATCATATTGTCCGAAACTATTACATTGTTTTCGTGACCTGAATTAAAACATTGATTATTATACAATTTTTGAATTAAGATGTCTTTATAACGACGTGTTACAACTTGCCCCAGCGCTGTTACTTTTGACCCCGAGGCGGGGTAAAAAAAACATAACACTTTGCATTTTACAAAACAAAGTTCAATAACTTTTTATTTTCGAGTCATTTAAAGTCATAAAAGTAAATAATGATGATTACAATAAATTGAGAATAGCCAGAGGCTAGAACGCTTTTCGACGTTATTCAAACACTCGACGACTCTCGTTTAAACCGAAGAAAAAACAACACGGAACTCATCTGTTAAATCTAGCATCGCATGATTTCTACTTGGAGCATCAATAAACAATAAATAATAATTAATTAGGGATAGCCGGGGGAACTAATCGTGCTATAGGACGGGTCAGACGTATGTTGTGTTGCTCCTCGGTTTTCCTGAAATATTTGTGGTTTGCTCGGGTTGGGCTCGAAAGTCAGAATGAGCAATGTTCAGGGCGGGCAAAATTCCGAACCCGCAATGCTTCGAACGTCAATTATACGAACGGTCGCAGCGCAGAATGAAATTGTTTCGAATTGTCAACATTTCGAATCGCATTGTAGCCTACGTACGATATTCCGAACGCCTACCAGTCACCCCGGTTTTCAACATTTCCCGTCTTTCGAGCTTCCCCACGCGGGAATTATGACGGCATGTATCTATCTGTGATAATTTACGTGTGGGAAAGCTCGAAAGTCAGGAGATGTTAAAAACCACCGCGGTTTTTGTATTTTTTTAAATTATCGCGAATTTGAAAATGAGCGTAAATTATCCCAGTTAGATATAAGCCGTCACTGACTTTTTTATAGGAAATTTAATTCTCGACAACATTGTTCATGTGAATTTTCGGTCTACAAAGCGTTTTTTAACCAGCGTTTTGACGTGATAAGGTAAAAATGCATCGATTTTCTGATCGTTTTATTTTTTTCTGTCTAAACGCTGGATAAACAACGCTATATAGACCAAAAGTTAACATGAACAATGGTGTAGAGAAATACATTTCCTATAAAAAAGTCAGTGACGGCATACATCTAACTTTGATAATTTACGCGTGGGAAAGCTCGAAAGTCGGGAAATGTTGAGAACCGCGGCGACTGGTAGGCTTTCGGAATATTGTACATGGGCGATTCGAAATTTTGACAATTCGAAACAATTTCATTGTGCGCCGCAGCCGTTCGTAAAATTGTCGTTCGAAGCATTGCGCGTTCGGAATTTTGGCCCTTCTGAGCATTGCTCATTCTGAATTTCAAGCCCCACCCAAGGAAACAATTACCGAATTTTTAGAAGCCCGATTTTTACAACTTGGACCAACCGTCAGAAAACAGAAATTTTTTTTTTACATCGCTCAAAATACTTATGTCGCTGTAAAAATTGTAAAAATGCAGATGCGGCAGTCTAACTAAATAACAATTTATGCATTATCGACCACGACGTACCTTATGAACGGCTACTCGTTATATTAATTGGTTAAAATATGAGCCTTCAATGTTTATCTTACCCGCTGGCGATTTAACCCCATCTTACCCTAATCACGATAGTTTCGACTACCTGGCCGAACAATCTCGCGTGCAGCTCGAAATTGTGTAATAAGCACCTCTGTACTGGTCCGTTCTCGCTTATAAGCGCATTTGAGGTAGTAATTGCGCTTATTACCCACGTGGACGACCGACACAAGTTGACTCGAAATACGACGTTAAGTCAGATAATGCCTTCGCTTGACGCCCGAAATTGTCGCGACCGATTAGCATTCGACAGCAGCAACAACATCGATTACCGGCACAAAAGCCAATGGATAAACATTTTGATAACGCGACTTCGGAGTCTCGGCTACAACGAGACTGTAAGCCGTTCGCCTGAACCTTCCGACAAATTTTGGGAGTTGTTATTAATTCGTAGCGTTTTTTTTTTATCAAAAAACAAAATTTTATTTAAAATGAAATTGAAAAGTGATATTTCCCGAGTAAAAATTTCCTCCTTGGCCAGCACTGCGCTACCATTTGGCTCAGCGGCGTGGCAGATATCTGGGTGGTCGCTGCCTCGCGCGTGGCCCCGGTATATGGCTATTGAAGGGCTCAGCGAACGATCCCAAACGGCAGCCAAGTAGTTGGCTTGTAGTTGGAAACTGTATAGCTCAAGCTTGGCCGGTATGTGGCTCTTGCTTGACCCGTACATGGGCTAGATATCGCGATTACGTCATGCAGATTGGCGTATGCATGGCGTGGGTTTGGCGGAATCATAGATGCACTATTTGGGAGCTGTATGGCTCGTCCACACGCTGTCAAATACTGGGCATATCCAACTACGAGCCATCAACTACTTGGCTGCCGTTCGGGATCGTTCGCTGAGCCCTTCAATGGCCATATACCGGGGCCACGCGCGGGGTAGCGACCACCCAGACATTTGCCACGCCGCTGAGCCAAGTGGTAGCGCAGCGCTCATGGCTAAGGAGAATATTCTTACTCGGGTTGTTATACACCGGCCACTGTGTGGAACACTCGAACGTGTGAGCCAAACGATCTCCTCTGGCTTCGCCATGCAGTCGCCAATCACTTTTCGTTTCCACAGGTGAGCCAAGCAATGGCTCTGGCGGTACCATATACCTGCCAAATATGCTATGCGCCCGAAAGTGAGCCAAACAGTATCCTCTGGCTCTGCCATACAAATGCCAAATACCGTGCGCGTCTATCGGTGAACCAAACTGTGCCTTCTGGTTCTGCCAGACCAATGCCAAATACTCTACCGCAACAGGGGTCTGGCTACCGAGCGTTGCCTCATGAGACATCGTGTAGCCAAACGTTAGCGAAGTGCCACCCAAATATCACGGGAGCGTACAACGAGCTGCCAGCGCCCGGCCAAGCAAATTTTTGAAGTGAATACTTCTTAAACGACACAGGATCGGCTCGCCAGCCAGCGCGTTGTAGGACGGGACAAGAGCATGAAGGAATGAAAGAAGAGAGAGAGGGGAAGAGAATGATGCGTGAGCCGTGGGTATGCGAGTGAGAGCGAGCGAGTCGCCCCCCAGCCAGCCGCGTGTAGACCGGACGAGAGAATGAAGGAATCGGAGAAGAGAGAGAATAATACGTGCGCCGTGTGTGTGCGAGTGAGAGCGAGCGAGTCAATGCAGAGAGGGGGCAGGATCGCGTGCCTCGTCATCGGCAGTATACCCGGAGTATACGTGTGTTAGTACGGAGAGACCTCGTGCGAGACAGATAGCGCCATGGGCGCTCGCGGCGGAGCGAGAGAGAACGTGGCCCAAACGTTCGGGATCTGAAGGGGCGGGTAAGGGCTGGAGCGTAAAAAAAACACTTCTGCGATTTTTTTCATAATTAAATAAATAGAAATAATTCATTCAAACCTTTTACCCATCATTACGTATTATTTCGATAACATTCTGTGATTGTTTTATGCGAAAATATCGAAGAACAAGCCGGTGACAAAGCTTTTCCAACAATGTCTTTGGAAAAAAACTATTTGCGGTGTTAATCTCAGCTGAAAATTATCTAAAATCAACGATTATCTAAATTCAGTAGAAGTATCATTAAATCCTCCCCTTTACGGTCTCTGATTTTTTTTCATTCTTACATTTTTGGAGGTCATTTGAAGTCAAAATTTCATGGTCATTTTTCATGAAAAATAGCAGTTTTCACTTTCAATGACCACCAAAACTTTAAAAATGAAAGAATAATAATCAGAGAACGTAGGGGGGAGGAGTTCATGATATTTTGGCTACATTTGAATGGTCTTTGATTTCAGATAATTTTCAGCTGAGATATAGTTAACACTGCAAATCGTTTTTTACCAAAGACGTTCTTGGAAAAGCTTTGTCACCGGCTTGTTTGTCGATATTTACGCATTGAAAGATTACAGGATGTCGTCGAAATAATACTTAATAATGTTCAAAAGGTTTGAGTCATTTGCTCCATCCATATTTATAAGAAAAGATGTTTACGCTCCAGCCCTTACGCCCCCCCCCTTGATAAATAAAAAAATTTTTGGAAAACACAAATATCAACGTGCAGGCTACTTTCGACTTTCTTGCCAATTCATAATTCGATTACTGACTCTTCCTCTCCTCCCCTTCTCGCTCTCTCTTTCTCTCTGGAATCATCGGCAGAAATAATTTATCGCGCCAGCGAAATGCATACAAGTATTCACTTCTATCGTGTGTGATTCCACACACTCAAATTTTTTTTTTTTACACGGGTTATCAAAGTATTGTCCATCGCTAGCCACTACTTGTTCCTATTTTTCGGTCCGAGTCGTAATTTTCACCTTTATTTCAACTTATTCCAACACCACTTTAAGGGTAAAGGACGTTGAAAGTGGAAAGAAGTTAGAAGCAATTCTTATGTGCGTTCCAACTTTTTCTATCCTCAAAACTGCAGTTATTTCCCATTATCCAAGTTTGGGAGGTGAAACGAAGGTGAAATTCCGAACGAAAAAATGTTTACTCTAGATTGAACGGCGAAAACAGTTTGCAATTTGAAACTTTTAAATCGCTTCCTCATAATTTGAGCCAAGCTGCGAGTTGCAATTTGCTTCCTCTGAATCGTAAATAGTGAACGAAAATTCCCTTATGAAGAAGCAATAATGGAGGAGCTATGAGGGAGTATTTATCTTTTGGCTTTCTCGTAAAGGAATCTCCGTTCACTACTGACATTATGTCATGTCATGGATATATACTGATGTGTTAACATGTCTTGCAGCATGTATAATACTACCACGTCCACGTTGAGAGTTTCGGTTCAATAAGAGCAGCTCGTTTATTCTACTGTTTATTGACACCAGACCGTATATAAAAAGCTTGAGTTTTCGAAAATTAGAACGCTTCGTTCAATGTCTACCAATTATCACAACCAGTACCTCTATTTGTCTAAACGTGGGCTTATGCACGTCTATCAATTCATTACGGTCCCTCAAGTATTTTTGTATTTACAGAGGTTGGAACGTAAAAATTTCAAATTGCTCTAAAATGCGATCCGTTTGACCGATACCCGCCAAATTTTATATGCATTTTAGCTCAATTATATTCTATAATCGTAGGAAATTAGGGTATGATTTTCTGAAGTTAACGGTAGCCATGGAGCAACAAAATTGATTTTCCTAAAAACTAAAATATCACAAAAATCTAAACTTATCGATGGATTCGGCTCAAATATAATACTCAATATCTGTAGTCATATCCTACTCGTGAATAACTATTTGTACGAACATCTCGAAATTTGTGGACGCTAGAGTGGTGAACGACATTTTTCGAAAAGTTCAAAACGCTGTCGAATCCGAGCGGATGCGTCAATTGTTCAAAAATTACAGATGACATAAAAATTAAATTATAAAAATCGAAAAAAGAACGACGGCGCACAATGTTTTTGTTGAATGGTCAATAGATATTCAATTTCAATGATTATGTCCGGGCGCGCTGCTTTGAAAACCGCGCCAACGATTGAGACCACGATCTTATATACAGATCTTGAAACTGATCCCACTTTACGGAGTGGAGGAAGGTCGAATACGATAGCATAATTATCGCTCAAGGCTGTTGCTAGTCGGCGCTGCTGTAGGGAAAGGTTCACAGCAGTGTTGGGCAGCCCCGGAATACATTTGTACTTGGAGTACAAAATGAGTACGGAGTACGGGTGTACTCCGTACTTGGAAAGACCGGGAGTACGGAGTACACATGTACTCCGTACTCCGGGAGTCCGGAGTACGAAATACATTTGGACTCCGTACTCCGGGAGTCCGGAGTACGGAATACATTTGGACTCCGTACTCCGGGAGTCTGGAGTACGGAATACATTTGGACTCCGGACTTGACAAGCGTGGGAGTACGGAATACATTTGGACTCCGTACTCCGGACTCCCGGAGTACGGAATACATTCGGACTCCGTACTCCGGACTCCGGACTCCCGGAGTACGGAGTCCAAATGTATTCCGTACTCCGGGAGTTCGAAGTAGGGAGTCCAAATTTATTCCGTACTCCGGGAGTCCGGAGTACGGAGTCCAAATGTATTCCGTACTCCAACGAATGTACGGAGTACAGAGTATATTTTTCCAAAAAAATTAATTTTTTTTTTTTTTTGATTTTTCGATGAAAACATTTTTTTTTATTATTTCTTTTTATTTTTCGATTTTTTTTTTTCCAAATAAGAAATACGGATCAGATGAATGATCAGATGAGTTGACGGTCAGATGAAGGAAATAAAACCTATTTTGTCTAAAAAATATCGCTGTTATTTATTGAATAATAAATTTATACAATAAACAAAGCTGAACAAAGACAAACAAAACGAACAAAAACGACGAACAAAGATAAACAAAAAAAAATGCGAAGCCGCCTGTAATATTTTTTTGTTTTACATTTAATTCGTACATTAAAAAAAAATGTAATATGGAAAATGATAATAACGGAAATTCTCGTTCCTCCTCGTCCTTCCGCTCCGTGTCCTCCGATAAACACGTGAGGAACGAAGGAACAGGGCGAACGAGAATTTCCGTTATTATCATTTTCCATATTACATTTTTTTTTAAATGTACGAATTAAATGTAAAACAAAAAAATATTACAGGCGGCTTCGCATTTTTTTTGTTTATCTTTGTTCGTCGTTTTTGTTCGTTTTGTTTGTCTTTGTTCAGCTTTGTTTATTGTATAAATTTATTATTCAATAAATAACAGCGATATTTTTTAGACAAAATAGGTTTTATTTCATTCATCTGACCGTCAACTCATCTGATCATTCATCTGATCCGTATTTCTTATTTTGGAAAAAAAAAAAATTAATCGAGAAATTAAAAAAAAAAATAATAAAAAAAATGTTTTCATCGAAAAATCAAGAAAAAAAAAAAAAAAAATTTTTTTGGAAAAATATACTCTGTACTCCGTACATTCGTTGGAGTACGGAATACATTTGGACTCCGTACTCCGGACTCCCGGAGTACGGAATACATTTGGACTCCGTACTCCGGACTTCCGGAGTACGGAATACATTTGGACTCCGTACTCCGGACTCCCGGAGTACGGAATACATTTGGACTCCGTACTCCGAACTCCCGGAGTACGGAGTCCAAATGTATTCCGTACTCCCACGCTTGTCAAGTCCGGAGTCCAAATGTATTCCGTACTCCAGACTCCCGGAGTACGGAGTCCAAATGTATTCCGTACTCCCACGCTTGCCAAGTCCGGAGTACATTTGTACTCCGTACTCCCAGTCTTTCCAAGTACGGAGTACACCCGTACTCCGTACTCCTGTACTCCGCGAGTACAAATTTGCCCATCACTGGTTCACAGTATCACACAGTACAACCTCAATCTTTGCGGTATTTTGAACGACGTAAAACCATAACGTGAACCGTAAACCTGAAACGAATTCTGATTGTGATACGTCGATATCATTGCGATATAATATAATTTGAAAAATCTCGTGTACATATATTACAATGACAAAGCTGTGCATTGTGTCCAAGTGTCGGACCGGTTATAAAAGCAAAAAAAAAAAAAAAAAACAAGCTCCGTTTTCCATGTTATGTTCCGGATTGACACGAGTCTCGTCGGACCGGGTCAGCAGAAATGTATTTATATTTTTGGGGATCGTTTGCCAATAAAGAATTAGACTTCAAGTAAGAACAACGCGATTTTAAGTTTATTAAAATTGATAAATGAAATTCAATGGTTTTACAATATTTGACAATATCTTTCCGCACTTATCGTATCGCGAGTTACACGGTCGAATCTTTGTTGCTTTTAACTGTTACTATAATTTTGTCGCGATACCGAAGTCTTCTCCCGGATGACTTCTTAGTTTGATGATTGGTTAAAGACTGACTTTCGGTGGTTGGTTTCTCTCTATTTTCGACTCTCCACCGAAAGCGGTACGCACGCATCAGCGTTCTCTTTTTCAACGCACTCTTGTCGGTTGCGTAATTTATTTCAGCATTTTGGAGTTCATTGGACTCAAAAATGCATTGCGAACTGTTTACTTTGTTTCGAAATGATTTAAATTTGCGACGCTCTTGCGTTTATTTCGAAACGATGGCGAATGTATCGCTGTCGTAATCATGAACCAATTATTTAAGCAATCGTGAATTTACGATGCAATATGTGATGCAATTATAAGACGCTTATGATTGCTCAATTATGCCTTTCAATTATAATTATTACTTATGGGAATAATTATAATTTGTTTTTATCATTTGGAACTTATTTGAAAATTGCGGGGCACAACAAGAGTTTAGAAAGGTCAAAATACCGGACGCACAATATTTCGAATGACAATATTCCAAACGCTTACCAGTCGGCGCGGTTTTCAATAGTTCCCGACTTTCGAGCATTCCCACGCCTGAATTATCAAAGTTCGATATATGCCGACGCTGACTTGTTTTATAGAAAATTCAATCCTCTGCAACATTGTTTATGTGAACTTTTGGTCTATATAGCGTTGTTTAACCAGCGCTTAGACGGGAAGGTAGAATGTATTGATTTTCTTCTTATTTTTACCTTCCCATCTAAACGCTAGATGAACAACGGTATATAGACCAAAATTTAACATAAACAATGTTGTAGAGAATTGAATTTCCTGTAAAAAAAGTTATCGACGGCATACATCTAACTTTGATAATTTACGCGTGAGAAAGCTCGACAGTCGGAAAATGTTGAAAACCGCGCCGACTGGGAGGCGTACGTTCGCTACAATGTCATTCTGAATTTTGACGATACGCTTCAACGTCATTCTACGCCGCGATCGTCCGCAACATTGTCATTCGAAACATTGCGCGTTCGGAATTTTCACCCTTCTCAACTTTGCATGTTCTGAATTTCTGGTCCCACCCGGACGGGCGCGTTACTTAATGAATTCAAGACTGCACGAGAATACCTTGCGTTTAGTTTATTCCGCTAAACTGAAAGTAATCGTATGAAAACGTACTTGAACGATGCTCACAAAATTGAAAGTACTAACGCAAAAGATTTTATTTTAAAAAAATAAAAAAGTCTCGCGAAGATTCGAAAAAACGGCCTTTGTATATTGTCGGTGATCCCCACTAACTTCTGTCTATTTAAGACAGGGTTTAAGCAGGAAAGTTGCTTTCTATATTATTGTTCGAACTAACCGGGACTTACCTGTTTTCGGAATCTTGCCCTTATCTCTAAATTAATAGTGGGGTCCGATAGTCCTACCCTCCTACCTTTCGAAATATGCAGGGGTTTTGCAATGGATGTTTTGATTGCACAGACCAACGAAACAAAAAATGAATCTAAGTAAGAACCGATTCGTATGAATGTTTTCCCGTAGAACACGAATGCGGCTTCCGAAATATCAGATTGGCTCCTGTTTTCGAACCAAACACGTCCAAAAGGCAAAAAAAACGTGTTTTGGCCATCTTTCAAAGACGTGTAGAAAAATTACGCGAACCTTAATAGCAGCTTCTAACTGCGATAAGGTGACAGCTTAGACCTTCTCCATTAGTGAGTAAAGAAAGAAATCAGGTGTCGTGACTATAGAATGCTTAGAAACAGTTTTTTATTTGAGCGCCCACCATTTCCGGCCCCACGGTGCATCCCGGGGTAAGCAAAACATCCATGGATAGATTACGTTCGGACCACAATTTTCATTCGATTCAAACGGGTTATTGCTTCCTCATAGAGGAAGCTTTGTTTTCGTGAAATTTTTTTTTTTCGAGATGTTCATGAAAACGTGTTCAGTATGTCTCAAAACACCTAAAATACACATTTAGAAAAAATGTCCGGATGTATGTGTGTGTGTTGAACGCTCCCAACGTGAGAACGGCTCGAGATATCAAGCTGAAATTTGTCACACATGTAAAGGGTTCACGGCGCATAGCATAATTCAATTTTCGGAAAAATCTATCAAGTGCTTTCGTTTTTACAGCATTTTTTTCAAATTAAAAAAATTATTTTCGGTCTCTAGCTCCCACAATTTTGGAGATATCAAGCTGAAATTCAGTAGAATATTGTTCGAGTACAGGGAGATGCTGGATACCGAACTTGGAAAGAATCTACGCATTGCTTTTGTTTTAAAGCATTTTTTCATGTGAAAAAAACGGTCTTTACACTCTAACTGGGGCAATTTCCGAGATATCGGACTAAAATTTGATACGAAGTTGCGCTATTATTCAAAGAGATACTCTATTGAATTTGGGCGAAATCCATCAAGCCATTCACATTTTATGGCGTATCGAAAATTTTCTAAAAATCAATGTAAGTGCTCTAGCTTCCATAATTTTTTAGATATCTGGCTGAAATTTAGTACGAAGTTGCACTACCATCGAAAGAGATTTCGTATTGAATTTGGACAAAATCCAACAAGACGTTCAGATTTTATGGTGTTCTGAATTTTTTTCAAAAATCAATGTAAGCGCTGTAGTTTTTATAATTTTCTAGATGTCCGGCTGAAATTCAGTACGAAGTTGCACTATCATCGAAAGGGGTTTCGTATTGAATTTGGACAAAATCTAACGAGGAGTTCAGATTTTATGTAAATTAAAATTTTTCAAATTTCACATGAATTGCCCCATGTATATTGATTTCGACTTACATCACACTCACAAGAAGCTCTCAACGTCACAAAAGTGACCAAGGGTGCAAAGTAGAACTTTGCACATTGCTTCCTTATAATTTTGTACCGTTTTTGAATTATTGAGATGTAAAGTAGAACCTTGCTCATGGCTTCCTTATTTAAATTATTAAGATATAAAGTAGAACCTTGATCATGGCTTCATTATCTTTTTACACATTTGTCAAAGCTTCCTCTATGCGGAAGCCAAAATTGATCGACACATGGTTCCGCATAGAGGAAGCTTTGGCAAATGTGTAAAAAGATAATGAAGCCATGAGCAAGGTTCTACTTTACATCTTAAGAATTTAAATAAGGAAACCATGAGCAACGTTTTACTTTACATCTCAATCATTTAAAAACGGTACAAAATTATGAGGAAGCAATGTGCAAGGTTCTACTTTGCACCCTTGTTTTTCTTACTTTCAAGGACTACAGGTTTTTTTGAATGGTCAGGTCCATCCCCAAATGCCTACGATCAGTGGAGCCAATATTCAAAAATATTTTTCAATAGCAGACCACTTTCACGTTAAACGTTATTGACGAAGCTGCTGGTTAATCGAAACGTTCATTAGTGTCGTGGGAAAATCGACGAAATTCGTGCAGTATAAAAGATTGCAACGTGCAGAGTAATTACAATGATTAGATACAATTGTTTCTTCATTTGTTACCGCACGTCACCATCCGAGCGTATTCTTGAGAGCACGGTTAGAGTCATTCGGGGTAACTGTACGCACTTAGGGCTTCCAAGCTCTGTTAAAAAATGGTTATGAAAGATATTGGAATCAACTTCGAATATTGAGGTAAGGATTTTATTCAACTATGAATTGGCGCTAAAACAGATAAAGTATTCCTTCACAATTTGTTATAAATTAACAATAACTTAATAAAGTCAGATTGGGTTCACTTGCCCCGTATTCCGGGCAAGTGTACGCATCGATGAGGAGTAAGTGTACGCGTGCGGTATTGAAGACTGAGTCACCTAAAAAATTGGAAAATTAATTTTTTCTTTCGTGACACGGCCAATCCAAATTGAAAATCGATTTTCCCCTTATAAAGTACCTATACTTAGCTATGATTTTAAATTTTTCCATGGCCATATGAGTTATGTAAATGCTGTGAGATTTTTCACAAAATTTTTCACTTGTCGTGGCTTTTGGACCATGCGTCTCAATGGATTTTCAATTCTGACGTCTCATTTTCTTTGTGACAGACCTCATTCTCAGATGAGTGTGGGATTTTTTTTTATCTGCTCTCTGGAAATTGTGGCGACCTATAATGTGAAAAAAATAGTACATTATGACACTAATACGAAAAAAAAATTTCTGACGAGTCTGAGTTTGCAGAACGAGCCGAAGGCTTTCTACACTCATAGTGAATGTGATATAGGGATGGTCATAGACACGTTTTTTGGGTTGGTTTCTTTCGAAGACTGGACCTAATCTGATATTTCTGAAATCGGATTCGTATTGTTCGAGAAAACCTATAAGAATCGGCTCTCATTTATCATCACCTTTTTTTGTTGGCCTGTGTATTTCAAGACAATTCTATGCTATATGTGCGTAATTCATATTTTGAACATTGGCGCGCAACAAAGCAAGTCGTGAGGGCACAAGTCGACAGCCAATACTGGCACCGGAGTTCCGGTATTGGATGCGCCGACGAAAGCTCTTGCAGAGCTGCCAGATACCGTGGCGGGGAAAATTCCCACACGCCACCACTGCCACCACCACGCCGCTTGCGACAAGAAACGCTCGGCGCTTGAGGAGAGGAAATTCGCTATGCGCGTGCAGTCGAGCTGTCGAGCAGCTGAAGAAGGCCGAGAGGAGCCGAAGGAGGCCGAAAGAGGCCTTGCCGCCGACGTAGGACGCGGTGGGGAAAAAATCTTGCATGGGTTCCCCACGCGTGAGAAACCTGAAACAGTTCCCTACACGTCCAGCAGCTTCGCTGTATCGATGTATCATATTGAATAATTGAAATGAATTTTCATCCAATTCGAACGATGTTTTTTTCTAATTAAGGCTCATGAAATTCTGCATACATCATCTATCACCGATTGGAAAAGGGAATCCTCAATATTCGTTTATCCAACAGACAAGAGAAAAAAAATAATGAATTATAATTTTTTCTTTTTTGTCTCTGTTATTGATAAATATTTTAGATAGTAGCGTCGCTGATCTTAGGCATATTGAGATGGACCTGACTATTTAAAAAAACGCGATTGTCGTCAAAAGTAAAAAAAAAGTTTTTTTCTCATATTATTTATTGGATAAATAAATATTAGGATTTTCCCGTCACAGTCGGTGATGGAGAATGTATGCAGAGTTCAATTATTTTTAATAAGAGCGAAATTTCCATCGAGTCAATTAAAAATTCAGGTCGGAAAGTTAACTCATCCACGGGTGTTTTTCGATCAAAAAGCGAGGAAATGGTGCGTGCTCGAATAAAAAACTGTTTCCGAGCATTTTATGGTAACGGCACCTAATTTCTTGCTTTACAGACTAATGAAGCAAGGTTTAAGCTTTCATTTCATCGCATTTAAAAGGTTTTTATCAACTCGTGATATTTTTCTACACTCATAGTGAATGTGGTATAGTGATGATCATAAACACGTTTTTTGGGTTTGTTTCTTTCAAAAACTGGACCTAAATCGATATTTCTGTAGTCGGATTCGTATTCTTCGAGGAAACCTATAAGAATCGGCTCTCATTTATCATCACCTTATTTTGTTGGCCTGTGTATTTCAAGACAATTCTATGCTATACGCGCGTAATTCATATTTTGAACATTGGCGCGCAACAAAGCAAGCCGTGAGGGCACAAGTCGACAGCCAATACCGGCACCGGAGTTCCGGTATTGGATGCGTCGGCGAAAGCTCTTGGCAGCAAGGGAGCCGAGCCGCCTAAATGGGACGCTGTGGGAATCGGGTCGTGGAGGGGGCATCGGAGTTCCCCACGCGTGGGGAAAATCCCACGAATCTGGCGGCGCTGCTGTCACTCCCCTGGTCTCACAGCGACGGCCGTATCAGACATGAGTAGAGAGTGCATTTCGTTGCACCATGACGTAACTCTGCTTGTACCGGGTGGCACGGGGGACTCTCGAGAACCCTCGATCTGTTGCTGCGGTACGACAGAGATGAGTTGGGAGATGTATTTTGGAGTGCTCGCGATATCGCGAACACGGAAAAGGCCTCCAAAATACATCTCCCAACTCATCTGTGGTTACGATGGCTCTTTATTCTTCTACAGCGATATTTAAGCGGATAGTGTTTCCTAATGTATGTTACACGCCAAAAGACGTGCACACCTAGAGCTCTAATTGACAATAATGATTCGACGATGCTAATTAATTTACGACCATCGAGTAGACTTGATAAATTATGAATTTATAAATCTTTGTATCGTCTCTATCTATTATTTATTATAATTATTTTTTTAAATATAAGCATTATCAAGTCGGCGATGTAGATGGAGAATAAAATTAGACGCTGCAATATAAACCTGTGCAAAAAACGAAGGTTATCCCATTCGAATGATACTGATGTGTGAATTTTTCGATGATAAATATCGGCTCATTGTTAAGGCCATCAAAAAAGGTAGGGGGCAGCCACGGGCTCTTTCACAAAATCGATCTTTTGATTATTTTCGATGGAAAATCAATATTTGTATCAACCACATCTGGGGATAGAAGGGTTTCGACCCGGTGATTCGGGGCGTCTCGCCCCATATACATGGGTGAAAACGCCCATTATCGGACAGCTTTGGGCATTGACATCTGGTATTTTTATGAATTTTACGCACATTGAAGTGCCATGTTTGCCAATTACTTCCCATTTTTTCTCTTTCGTTACATTATTTTGGCAGTTACGTAAGACCGTGCTACTCGTATAAAGAAATATTATTGGATATGATTGGGAACGATTAAAGGAAATTTTCAATCGTTCCCAACTGTGTTTCTTAATTGTGTCCTGAATGATTCAGAACCATTGAGCCGTCTATCGTTCCCGACCGTTCTTAATGAGAACGTATGATTTGAAGGTTATGTGTGTCGTAGCAACACGCTGATTGCGCGGGAATTATTTGAAAACGTCTATCGAATTTTTCAGCACAATTTCATTTTTTTTAATGTTGCTCAAATTTTAAAAAATGTTAGAAATTTTAATATCAAGTAACACAAGAACAACTGATCCTTTATTATTTTTTTTTATTGAACAGAAATTATTGTTTGAGAATCATTGATGCTTATTATTGTTCCTCATCACCCGAAGTGCTGGGAATAGAGGAATGATCGAGACGAATCATGTTCAGCCTCTCGCTATCGTCAAGATCTATCAGATTGATTATATTAATAGGATCGCCAAAGATCTGTAGAATGTTTCAGGGAATATGGGGGAATATCTTACTTCGGAAAAATAAATTGTTTTTACACGGATGTTTATCGATGAAAAACAAGAGATAAAACTTTTCTTTATTTAACAAAAGCAACTCGAAATACATATGACTCGGGCTTATACTGTTTTTTTATTAGCAAGTGAGCTTGGCGCGACAATCGCCTTCTACTGTTGCGCCCCTCGCGCCACTCGATCGCACCGACTTTTCTCCGTTGCTACAGCGCACGCAGGCGCGGGAGATTCGAGTACGAAAACTCTCATTCATTCAACACACTCACCGTTTGAGCACTCGTTATCGACAACATTTCACGTAGCAAGTTAAACTGTACTCTTGGTAACGATTTCGTAAATATATCTGCTCTTTGGTATTTCGTGGGAATATATTTCACCTCGATATCACGACTCGCGACTCTTTCACGAACGTAATGGAACTTGACATCTATATGTTTAGTACGCTTGTGAAATTCTGAGTTTTTCGCAAGTCTTATTGCGCTTTGGTTATCGACCCAAATCACAGTTGGTTTATCACAGTGCGAACCGATTTCTTTTAGTAACTTTCGTAACCAGACGGCTTCTCGTGCAGCAGCCGTAGCAGCCACATATTCCGATTCCGTGGTGCTCAGCGTTACGATTTTCTGTCGTTGGCTTGACCACGAAATCACTCCGTTCGCGAACATAAACGCATATCCGATGGTTGACCGACGCGTTTCTATATCACCTGCAAAATCGGCGTCGCAATAACCGATAAGCTCCGACTCTTTTTCTCCACTTTAGTAGAATAGAGAGATATTCCGTGATCTTTTGTTCCGACCAAATAGGCGAAAATACGTTTTACAGCCGACCAATGCGCGCGATTATGTTTATTCAAGTACTTCGATACTGAGTTAACCGCGAATGCAATGTCGGGACGCGACACAACCGCCAAGAACATTAACGACCCTATCGCTTCGCGATACGGTACACTCTCGCATTCATCTTCGTCTTCCGCTGAATGCACTGCAACGTTTGGATCAGCAGGCACAGATAGAGATTTCGCACTCCACATACCAAATTTCCTGAGGATTTTTTCAGCGTACTCGGATTGATGAATGAACATCGTTTTCTCGATACGATTTCGTTCTATCTGCAAGCCTACAAATCGCGACACATCACCTGTCGTTATTCTGAATGCACTTCTCAAACAACTTATCACCGCATTCAGCACTCCACTCGACTCTGAAGCCACTAGGCCATCATCAACGAACAACGCTAGGAAAACATTCACGCCATCGACACTCCCTTTAAATATACACTGATCCGCATCACCTTGAGCAAAGTTAAACTTTCTCAAAAAATTTGTGAATTTTCGATTCCAGCACCTAGGTGACTGTTTCAGGCCATAGAGCGACTTGTTTAGTTTACACACACGATTTTTATTTACATCCGAACTTTCTTCGATATCCAGACCCTCTGGAACTTTCATAAAAATTTCTTCCTCCAGCTCACCGTATAGGAGAGCCGTGCACACGTCAAATTAAATCAGCTCGTAGTCTTCTTGTGTTGTTTTCGCCAGGAACGCTCGAAGCGAATCGTAACGAATGACAGGCGCGAACGTTTCGTTATAATCGACGCCTTGTCGCTGTAGAAAACCTCGTGCGCATGGACGTGCCTTATAACGACACTCACCCGTTGATGACCCCTGAACGACCTTGAAGACCCATTTCGAATCTATTAGCTTGTCGTCCGGTTTCTTGTTGACCACCGTCCAGGTTTCGTTATTTTCGTGAGCTAGCAGCTCTTGATTAATAGCCTCCGACCATTTTGACCGATCAGGTCCACTCACCGCCTCCTGAAACGTTGCCGGTGTCTCGTACTCCTCTACGCAATCGATCTCGTAAAGATACCTTGCCGGTCGCAGAATTAGCCGTCGATCTCTGAGTTGTCGTTCAGTCGATTCTTCTCGTTGCTCGTTCAGCACTTCGATTCTTTCTTCCTGCTGGCGTGGGACCACGTCGTCCTGTCCTTGCTCTCTCTGTACCTTTTCTTCGTCCGATCCGTCCAAAATCTCAGCTTCTACGTTCTCTTGAACTATTTTTAATCTCGCTTCTTCGGGGTGACTTGCACTCGTACTCTCGACAGATCCAGTTTCGTTAAAAACGACATCACGAGACACAACAATCGTTTTCTTTTCAGGGTCATACAGACGATAGTTTGACGACTCATCCTGATACCCCACCAGTATCAATTTCTTTGCTTTGTCGTCGAGTTTCTTTCGGAACTGTTTGGGAACATGAGCATACGCCGTTGATCCGAAAACTCTCACGTGACCCAGCTCCGGTTTTCTCCCGGTCCACTCTTCGTATGCTGTCTCGATCCCTTTTCTGGTCGAGTGCGTCGTTCTGTTGAGCACATACACAGCTGTACTCACCGCTTCAGCCCACAATGTCTTTGGAAGGTCTTTCGCGTGAATCATCGTTCTAGCGCTTTCAAAAATCGTTCGATTCGCCCTCTCCGCCTTCCCGTTTTGTTGTGGTGTATGCGGCGCTGAATCCTCCATGTTTATTCCTCGTGCTTCAAGATACGCTTCCATTTTTTTATTTTTATACTCGCCTCCGTTGTCCGATCTCACTGTCTTTATCCTCGACCCGAATTTGTTTTCGACCAGCCGATCGTAACTCTTGAATTTTTCAAACACTTCGTCTTTGTATTTCAGAAAATAAACATGACAAAAACTCGAGGCTTCATCGATGAACGTTATAAAGTAACTCGCACCACCTTGAGATTTTACCTGAATCGGTCCACACACATCAGTGTGCACGCACTCCCCCCGCTGCATTTCTCGCGAACTTGATTTTTCTTTAAACGGTTTTCGATGTGCCTTTCCCAGCTGACACGGCTCACAGAAAAAAATTTCAGTGTTTTTCTTTACCTTCACACCGGTCACCAGTTCGTTTTTAACCATGTCCTCGAGTGCACGAGCTCCAACATGTCCTAAACGTTCGTGCCACATTTTTAAATCGACCGACGACACGTTGATTTCCATCGTTTCTTTTGGTGACACTACACGGACAAGCATTCGATAAATCGAGTTGCCTTGATTGACACCGGTCATGACTACTTCGTCTTCCAATGACACTGTCACGTGTTCGTCGTCCAGACCGATAAAACAGCCTTTCTTAGCAAACGCACCCATAGACAGCAAATTTTTCTTTATTTCAGGAACATAAAGCACATTTTCGATTCGAATGAGATTCCAACGGCCGTCAACAAACGCTTCGAGGTTGATATTTCCCTCCCCTTTTATCTCGCATTCAACGTCGTTGCCAAGCACCACAGTGCCATTGACGTCCATGCGGAGAGTCTCGAACCACTCACGCCGATGAGAAATATGACGAGAAGCCCCACTGTCGCCAATCCAGGCGTCTGCTTTATCAACCTCGAGAATTTGCTTCACTTGCGCCACCGAGATACCGACACGCTTTCGCGGCGTCATCGATCCGCTCTCTTTGACCGCGGCCACAAGCACATAACTCTGCGAACCACTACCGTCTTTATCACCACCCCGTTGTTTCTTTTGCGGACAATCGCGCGCGTAATGTCCTTTTTCATGACATTTGAAGCATTTTATTTCTTTCAGGTCTTTTTGTTTTTTTTGTTTCAAATTCACCATTTTTTTCTTCGCACCACTATTTTTTACGACAGCTAACACTTCGATCGTGTCACCGTTCGACCCGTGTCTCACTTCCTCGCGCACAAGACGTTCCATCAGATTTTCGATGGTCTGTCTCTCTTCGTCGACATTATCCCATGCCGTTTGAAAACTACTGAACCTCGGTGGCAACCCGGAAAGAATTTTTGCCATTACGGTTGCGTCAGACATTGCTTCACCGACGTCCTTTAGCTGCAGAGCCATATTTTTGATTTTCGACACGTGTTGCACCACCGTATCACCCGAATCCATTCTATACGCGTGAAACTTATTTAAAAGCAGCAACTTGCTCGATGCCGATTTTTGCTCGTATTGCCTGCACAGCGCGTCCCACATTTCTTTTGCGGTTTCACAAGTGATCAAAGATATTAGTTGCGATCTCTCGAGAGTCGTTGAAATCAGTACTCTCGCCTTCGCATCTTTTTCTTCCCACGTGTTCGTTACCGTCTCCGTAGCGTCACTCGCCAACACATCCGTGCCGTCCACGACGTTGTGTACACGCGCTGCCCTGAACAAAGCCACCATTCCAAATTTCCACGTCAGAAAATTCGTTCCGTCCAATTTTTCGATATGTCTCACCGAAATATCGTCCGACATTTTAAAGCTGTCTCGACTACACACGCTATTTTCGATACAACCGTACGACCCGGTTTTCGACCTCGAAAAACTGCCACGTGCCACGCGGTACGATCTAACCTTTTATTGACGAACAACTCAACGAATTAATCACTTTGACTTTCCTTCCCCCTCACAACTACTGGGCCCATATATAACCTGTAGAATTTTTCAGGGAATATGGGGGAATATCGTACTTCGGAAAAATAAATTGTTTTTACACGGATGTTTATCGATGGAAAACAAGAGATAAAACTTTTCTTTATTTAACAAAAGCAACTCGAAATACATATGGCTCGGGCTTATACTGTTTTTTTATTAACAAGTGAGCTTGGCGCGACAATCGCCTTCTACTGTTGCGCCCCTCGCGCCACTCGATCGTACGGGTGGGGCTCGAAGTTTAGAATGAGCAATGTTCAGAAAGGCCAAAATTTCGAACGCGCGATGCTTCGAACGACAATGTTGCGAATGGTCGCGGCGTAGAATGAAATTGTTTCGAATGGTCAAAATTTCGAATCGCATTGTAGCCTTCCGAACGCCTACCTTTCGAGCTCTCTCACGCGTAAATTATGAAAGTTAGAGATATGCCGTCGCGGACTTTTTTATAGGAAATTTATTTCTCTACAATATTGTTTATGTGAACTTTTTGTCTATATAGCGTTGTTTATCCAGCGTTTGGACAGAAACAAACAAAACAATAAGAAAATCGATGCATTTTTACCTTCCCGTCAAAACGCTGGTTAAAGAACGCTATATAGACCAAAAGTTCACATAAACAATGTTGTAGAGAATTGAATTCCCTATAAAAAAGTCAGTGACGGCATATATCTATCTGTGATAATTTACGTGTGGGAAAGCTCGACAGCCAGGAAATGTTGAAAACCGCAGCGGTTTTCGATTTTTAAAAATTATCGTTAATTTAAAAATGAGCGTAAATAATCACAGTTAGATGTATGCCGTCACTCACTTTTTTATAGAAAATTCAATACTCTACAACATTGTTTATGTGAACTTTCTGTCTATATAGCGTTGTTTAACCAGCGTTTTGACGGGAAGGTAAAAATGCATCGATTTTCTTATCGTTTTGTTTGTTTCTGTCCAAACGCTGGATAAACAACGCTATATAGACAAAAAGTTCACATAAACAATGCTGTAGAGAAATAAATTTCCTATAAACAAGTCCGCGACGGCATATCTCTAACTTTGATAATTTACGCGTGAGAAAGCTCGAAAGGTAGGCGTTCGGAAGGCTACTAATCCGATTCGAAATTTTGACCATTCGAAACAATTTCATTCTACGCCGCGACCATTCGTAACATTGTCGTTCGAGGCATCGCGCGTTCGAAATTTTGGCCTTTCTGAACATTGCTCATTCTGAACTTCGAGCCCCACCCGATCGTACTGACTTTTCTCCGTTGCTACAGCGCACGCAGGCGCGGGAGATTCGAGTACGAAAACTCTCATTCATTCAACAAGATCTTTAACCGGTCTTCAGTTGTTAATATTTCATGCCCAGGATTCGTCGGAGATCCGTGGATCTCGGCCTCTTCCTCATCGGGTGTCAGTCGTTCCGCCGAGGTTGATGGCATTGGATCCACGATGACTTCTGGCTGGCGCAGTCCAATGACTTTCAACTCTGAACAAATGAATTAGTGATTATTATAAAGTACTTGAGAAATCAATTATGGAAGCAATGAAGCCTTCACGAAATGGAGTGTAAATTTCTGAGTTCACTCGTTAATTTAACGAGTAACCCAGGAATAACAATTATTTTTAGAGACGCAACTTCATGTTGTGATGGTCTTTGAATGAAAGTGAGCCTAAATTAGTTGATATATTACTTTTTTTGTTGGCATTATGCATTTGTGCAATTTTGTTTGAAATATGCATCCTCACATCCCTCACTCCTTCATCTACAACCTCTTCTGAGTGATTGCACAATTCTAGCCAGTATCTTGTAATCTCTGAACAAATTCACAATAGTACATACGTTTTGTGAAAAATTCAGAGATCCAAACTGTTCAAACAGTGACAACTCCAGATAGTTCATAAACCAGTTTGCAGAGGTCTTCATCAAATGCCTATTCACGTTCCAATAGCAAAAGATGTTTAGTTTTCACCAAAAGCATCTGATCCTGGTTTCAGATACTGATGATTGATGGCATCGTTTTTGATTCTCTATTGTCAAAATTGAAACGACTGTTTTCTTGGAAACTAGTATTTGAACGAACTGAAGTTGTCAGTTTGCAAGCTGTTTTAATCCCTTGGAAAGTTGTTAAAATTTCGGTCCCGGGAAAACAAATTACATGAAACGAATTTCTTCAGAAGTGAATAATATTAAATATGAAATGTATTGGAATATATATGATGATTACCTATGATAGCCCCCACTCTTGTTGGATCCAGTTTTTTAGGAGTTCTTAGTGGACCTTTACTCCTTTTACTTTTACTCCTGTTACTATTTAGTCCAGTTACTGTAGAGTTCATCAATTGCTCTACAGTAAAAAGCATATCGCACAATACTTTAAAAAAAGAGAAGTGGAGTTTCTGTTGCATGCATTATCAAATTTGTCTTTGGATAACCAAACCCCACGGCCCAGATGAACCTGTAATGAATAAAAATTAGATGGGATAATGATTGAATGCTCTACATTGCAATAAAAAAAGAAATGCTTGATGAAGGGACTACACAATCTCTTCAGAAGTCCGGGGTGGTTTTTTCTCATTGAAAAATATAAAGATACATCTTGGAATGTTATCGATTGAGTGTTTTTTTGGTATTTTTCACGAGACAGCCTTCATAACTCATTTTAAATGTGATTTGATTCAAATGTGATATTGTTTCATCGAGAAAAAAGGTGTCGTTCAATCGAAAAAAGGTCGATACGGCACACAAAAATTATAACAAATTGAATCGAATTTCGTCAAAGGTTGAACGAGTCAAAGTTTTGCTCTGGACGGACGGCAACCTTCCCAACTCTCTTTTCACCTTATAGTTTGACGAAAGAACCTTCGCTGACATGAGGTTGTAAGGGAGTTAGGCGGGATGCGGACTGTCGCGCTCCCCGCACGCTTGCGTGTGGGCTTGCGTACGATTGGTTTTCGTAACTCACTAATAAAAATTAGTTGAATGTTACCGCGATTTCAGAAATTATTTCTGAAATTAATGTTTTCGTGGTTGGATAATGACGATCTCGTTATTCATCGGTGTACACGCGTGAGGCGTGCTTTTGACTCTAGTCGTCGTTGTGATTATTTCGGCGACTGTTGATTTCCGTGCGACGTGGTGTGTAAGCCCCGTTGGGCATTTTTGGTCAGTATCTGCGTGACCATTGACACGACAACAGCTCTATGTAACCGTTCATCAACACCGTTCAATAAACGAGCTTCCACCTGTTAAACTATTTTCTTGTTATTTATTCCAACCGCAATCCACAGAAACTTCGCACGTGACGATCCAACAAAAAAAAGAATTCATATGTTCAAGCCGCGAAGTCGCGAACATTTTTGGTCCTTCGAGCCGGATTATTCGGAAAAAATTGTGCAACGAGTGAATACTTGAATGTGATTGACTAGTGGAACAGTGAACCATGGAATAATATAGCAGAGAACTCGAGAACGAAGAAACATTAGTGATATTTAGATTAAACATAAATCGCAAGTATCTACGCATTAACCAAGCTCATAACGGAGCAAGCAATATCGAGTTCTTACGTAAAGCTTGGTGTCACTGTCTCGGTCTTACGCCTCTCAATGCCGTCGGACGCTCTCGCTCAAGCAGATAACACCGATTGTCGTCACGACGGTGTGAATTTTGTTTAGTCCCTCACGACCACGTGTTTGGTTTAGAGGTCTCTCTCGCTCTCTCGTTCGCATAACAGGCGAATGGAGGAAGCACCGTTGACTCGAGGCCCGCGAGCTGTTCGGAATACTCGGACTCTGGTCACAATACATCCTCTCGCGAATTATATATCCTCTCGCGAATCATAAGTGTGACTCTCTCGAAGCGTCGCACGATCACACAGATCACACGAGTGTTTTCCCCTACTTTTGCGACAAGCAGCACGGGCTCAGTGCATCCACGTGCTCCAAAATTGGGCGAGCATAAAATGATCAAGAATTCAAATTTGTACTCTTAAAATCAACCACAGCAGATAATCGATAATTAATAACTAATCAATTAAATAAATCGCAAGTGGCATTACAAACATTCCACACACTCGTCACGCAGACTCGCGCTATCAACGTGTCGTGCGGTTGAATATTCAATCATAATATTCGACGACAAAGTGTAGTAAACCACCTTATAAATTGAACTATTAGATCGTTCAATATCGCGACAGACTCGCGCTATCAACGAGTCCGCATAAACATTGCGACAATCATAGTTCCTCAGTAAACTATCGAGGTGGTTCAAAATCAATCGCTCACGATTTCTCGGTCAAGGACAAGTGTGTGTACAGGTGTTCCCGGCGTCTCGCTTCGCTTAAACGACGACCATCTCGATGCTTAATCCTGTGTCCGTGAAGCTCGCACTCGGAACCCAATACCAGTAACGGAATTTATACGTATTACCACTGTTGTAACAACGTATACAATTGAGACCAGGTCTCGATCGTTGAACGTAGTACCCACGCTGTCGGGATCACGCGTTCGTTTTTTTTTGTTTTTTTTGACTCGCATACCATTGCGATAATTCAATCCACGGTACCCACGCAGTCGGGACCGTGCGAAACTCACCATGAGTAATCTCGAGCAGTTACTCTATGAGCAAACGACCACTGTCGCAACAATGACACGTCTGCTCATTAACCTCAAAAAAGTTGGACGAGCAAACTTCACGGTGCCCATGCTCCAATCCAGACTTCATCGTTTAGATCAAGCCTGGGACCAATGCAAGACAATCGATTTGAAGATTTATAACGCCTCCACCGAAGAACAGCGGAAGGAATTGCCCTATTTCATAAACGAAGAACTTCTTGCAGCGGAACAAATCTATTGGGAAGTAAACGATTTTATATCACAAGCGACAGTCGTGCAAACGAATCAAAATGCAACGCAATCTTTCGTAGGTGGTGATGGTACCTTCCATGCATTTAATCATAATACTGTAACCCCGTTACCGCGCATACCGATGCCAACATTTACGGGGTCTTATACTGATTGGATGTCCTTTCGCGACTTGTTCGAATCACTCATCATAAAAAATGAATCTATTTCAGATGTACAACGACTTCATTATTTAAAAATAAGCGTGCAAGGCGAAGCAAGCTCACTTTTAAAAAATATTACGTTAACGGATGCAAATTTTCAAGTAGCATGGAGTGCGCTTCAGGCGCGATATGACCGATCGCGGCACATAGTCGATGCTCAACTAACGAAACTATTCGATATTCCGGCGGTTACAACAGAAACTGCACGAGATCTAAAGCGACTACGAGATTTAACACGCAAAACTGTCAGCGCGCTCGAAAATCTTACTCGACCGGTAAATCAATGGGATGACATACTTGCATTTATTACCATTCGAAAACTCGACTCGGTTTCACGTCGCGAATGGGAAATGAAGATAGGAGACAAGATCGAATATCCCACCTATCAGGAAATACATGATTTTCTCGAATATAGAATCCGTGCTCTCGAGTCGATCACTCCGTTGTCCGCGAATAAGTCGAATAAGATATCAATGTTCGGAAAGGGGAACAGCGTCAAAGCCCACGCATGTACGTCATCGGGTTGTTATGCTTGCGGTGCAGAGCATTCTCTATATAAATGCGAACAATTTAGATCGAAATCCATAGAGCAGCGTCAGAGGATCGCTCGCGAAAACCATTTATGTACCAATTGCTTATCTGCGTCACATAAAGCTCAGCAATGCCCGAGCAAATACACGTGCCATCACTGTAAGCAAAAACACCATACGTTATTACATAATCCGGACCATCAAAAAAGGGGTAATGGTGAGTTAACGAAATGGGCTATCTCTTCTGAAGCCACTTCACAAAAATCCAAACACGTGGCGCCACCAACGCCGCAACAAGCGACCACAAGTCAGCATGTAGTTGCGGAAATCAAAACTCTACACGCGTTAGAGCCTCGTATAGCACCCGCTTCGGTGATGCTCGCCACTGCCTGGGTTATTGTAGCGTCGTCCAGTGGACGTAGAGTTAGGGTCCGAGCACTGCTGGACCAAGGGTCTCAAGCCACGTTCGTAACCGAATCAATTGCTCAAGCGTTAAGATCCCCTCGTCAGAAAATATGCTCCTCTGTGTCAGGAATCGGAGGCACTGATGCCGGCATTGGCCGTTCTGCAGTTAATTTAACACTAACACCATGCGTTAATAATGACACTCAAGTCCATTATAGGGCAATTGTCTTTCAAAAATTAACGTCTTACATACCTCAGCGAACCAAATGTTCAGCGTCGTGGAAACATCTCGAGGGTCTTGAATTGGCTGATCCTGACCCACGCAGCAGCGAACCGATTATGTTAATTATAGGGGCCGACGTTTACGCAAATATAATTCGCGAGGGACTCAAACGAGGACCACCAGGTTCACCGATCGCGCAACAAACAATGTTTGGATGGATCCTCTCTGGTCCGACTACAAACCACGACTCGAATTCCAATGTCATAACTCTAACCGCTCAGATTAATGCCGACGAGTCAGTCCTATCACGAGAACTCAGAAAAATCTGGGAACTTGAAGAAGTCCCGACCTCAGTTCCCTACTCCGAAGAGGAACTGGCATGTGAAGCGCACTTTGTAGCAACACATCGACGGCTGCCAGAGGGACGCTACTGCGTCCGGCTACCATTTAAGGGATCGACTCCGATCAATATAGGATCGTCTAACCATACTGCTGAAAATTGGCTCGCAAAACTCGAGAAAAAATTTATACGCGAGCCAGGCCTGCTCTCTCCATACTACGCGTTCATGACAGACTATATTGCACTGCGACATATGATTCCAACGGAATGTAATGCCCCTGAGTCCGTTCCGGCCGTCTATTTACCCCATCACCCAGTATTTAAAGATAGTAGTACGACACGGCTCAGAGTCGTATTTAACGCGTCTAGCAAAACCTCGAACGGGACCTCGCTAAATGACCATTTAATGATCGGGCCTAAACTCCAGGCAGATCTGCCAGCGACAATATTGCGCTGGCGTCAATTCAAGTTTGCGTTCACAGCCGATATAACCAAAATGTATCGACAAATCTTGGTTCACCCGGAAGATACCAGGTATCAACAGATACTTTGGCGATTAACGCCTACTCATCCGGTAAAACCGTACCTCCTAGCAACAGTTACATACGGAACCGCGTCGGCACCATATCTCGCCATGCGCGTTCTAAAGCAGCTAGCTGATGACGAAGAATCGAATTTTCCTGCTGCCGCAAAGGTCATCCGAGAAAGTTTCTATGTAGATGACGTTTTATTCGGGGCTCACGAGGCAACTTCCGCGACTTCGTTACGTCACCAACTCGACCAGTTATTATCCCGTGGTGGATTTAAGCTTCGAAAATGGATGGCGAGTCACGAACATCTTCTCGTAGATATTGCTGCATCCGATCGAGAGCCAACAGAGATTCGATCATTTGACGCAACAGAATCGATTAAGGTGCTCGGTATCGGATGGGTACCGGGAACAGATTCGTTTTGCTTTAATGCATCGATGCCCGAACGCACGAAGTACACGAAACGCTTAGTACTTTCAATCACCGCAAAGTTGTTCGATCCGTTAGGGTGGTTAACTCCAGTTTTAATAACTGCCAAAATATTGCTGCAAGAGCTATGGATCGCATCACTCGATTGGGACGACGAACTCCCTATAGACCTCTCTCAGAAATGGGACGATTACTGCACTCGAATCCCCGAATTACACGCAGTGTCAATTCCCCGATGGAATCATCTAACGAGTAACGAAACTGCATGCGAAATCCATGGATTCGCAGATGCATCGACGCGCGCGTATGCAGCCGTAGTGTACTTGCGCGTACTGAGTGCTAATGCGCAATATAGCATTAGTTTATTGGCTGCTAAATCTGAGGTAGCACCAATAAAAACAATAAGTGTGCCGCGGTTAGAGCTATGTGCTGCGGCGCTACTCGCAAAACTTATTCAATTCATTCAACAAACAATGCAGCTACAAGCATGCACTGTCTATGCGTGGACTGACTCGACAGTCGTCCTGGCATGGCTCAGACAACACCCCTCGATGTGGCCGACGTTCGTTGCAAATCGCGTCGCCACGATTCATCATCGACTCCCGAACGTATTATGGAACCACGTTCCAAGTGCTGAAAATCCAGCAGACTGCGCATCACGCGGTCTAACGGCAACTGAACTTTGTGAGCACTCGCTATGGTGGCAAGGCCCATCGTGGCTAAAAGCCGAGAAAAATGTCTGGCCTCGCACCTCTGTCCTTCCCGATCGAAGTTCACTCGTTAACGCTGCGAACTTAATGCCAGTCGTTAAAGCTACTACATTATTGCAATCGCACGTCACTTTGATGCCACAGTCTAAATGGGACCTACATTACGACGTCTCATCTTGGCCCAAACTCGTTCGCATTACGGCGTACTGCCTTCGCTTCATTGCTCAATGTCGACGACGCAGTATTGCTACCACACTAACACTATCTAGTAACGAAGTTCTCACGGCACAGAGGCATTGGATAAAGGTAGTTCAAACCGAGCTGTTTAAAAATGAAATTAATGCTCTAAAAAAAGGAATACTGCTTCCTCGGAATTCCCCCTTGCGAAATCTAAACCCGTTTCTCGACGAAAATCAGATTCTCCGCGTAGGTGGTCGCCTCGAACGCTCCTCCTTATCGTTCGATGAAAAACATCCAGTGATTCTCTCGAAACATCGCATTAGCACGCTTATCGTCGAAGACGCGCATTTGCGTTGCCTTCATGGAGGTCCGCAACTGACAGTTAGTATTCTCCAGCAGAATTACTGGCTTCTCGGGCACAGAACAATCGTCAGAAACCTAATACATCAATGTATCCCGTGTGTTCGTGAACGAGCACAGATTCCGAAGCAAATTATGGGAAATCTTCCTGCCGCTCGTGTCACACCAGCACGTGCATTTCTCCATTGCGGTTTAGATTACGCCGGTCCTTTTCTTGTACGAACAAGCAAGGGCCGTGGCCATCAGGCACACAAGGCCTATTTAGCGCTTTTTGTGTGCATGTCAACACGAGCCATTCACCTTGAGCTCGTCTCTGACTATTCGACGGCGGCGTTTCTCGCTGCATACCGTCGCTTCATCGCACGCCGTGGTCTTCCATCTGACATGTATAGCGATAACGGTACGACATTTCGAGGAGCAGACTCAGAATTGCAAACATCGTATAAAAAGGCTCTTGACGACACGGATTTTGGCAATCTACTTGCCACTGATCGAGTCTCCTGGCACTTCATACCTCCCGGTGCGCCACACTTTGGGGGCTTATGGGAGGCAGGAGTTAAATGTACGAAACACCATCTACGTCGGGTTCTGGGCGCTCGTACGTTAACGTACGAAGAGTTTAGCACGCTCATCACACAAATTGAAGCGTGTCTCAATTCACGGCCAATCGGTCCTCTCGGTACTGAGCCATGTGAACTTAATGCGCTCACCCCGGGACACTTTTTAATCGGTGCTCCACTGCTCAGCGTACCTGCCCCTTCTCTGCTTCAGTTAAATGAAAACCGCCTTTCCAGATGGCAGCTTGTACAGCAAATGCTCGAGAATTTCTGGAAACGGTGGTCGGCCGAATATTTCCATTCATTACAGATTCGGTCAAAATGGAATAGTCCGCAAGAAAACGTTAAAATCGGGGACCTCGTTCTTATTCGTAACAATAATCTACCCTCCGCTAAGTGGATGCTCGGACGAATTATTGAGTGTCATCCGGGATCCGATTTACGCGTCCGAGTGGTGACAATTCGCACTGCATCCTCGACATTCACACGACCAATAAGTCAGCTTTGTCTTTTGCCCATCCGTGCTGCTGACCCTAAAACCCCTCGTAGTCCTGAATCCTCCGCGGTCCAATGCAGTGATGGGACTGACTCTACGGCTACTGCGTTAGAACCGATTAAAAACACCGCATAAACTACCTCTGTATCCACGATGTTTCACTGTAATACAATAAAAAAAAAAAAATTAAAAAAAAAATCGTTCACCCGCAACTTTGTTAGCTTATGGTTTCACGGCGGGCGGCGTATATAGATGTTATCATCCATAAGACAGGTGTAAGAGATATATAAAAAAAAAAAAAAAACCAAATGCATCACGAATATGCAAAAGTGCTGCGTGCGGAAGCTGTTTGCCAGTAGGTTATAAGTTTCATCGTCAGTACAGCCGAGACGGGCGGAATGTACACGCGTGAGGCGTGCTTTTGACTCTAGTCGTCGTTGTGATTATTTCGGCGACTGTTGATTTCCGTGCGACGTGGTGTGTAAGCCCCGTTGGGCATTTTTGGTCAGTATCTGCGTGACCATTGACACGACAACAGCTCTATGTAACCGTTCATCAACACCGTTCAATAAACGAGCTTCCACCTGTTAAACTATTTTCTTGTTATTTATTCCAACCGCAATCCACAGAAACTTCGCACGTGACGATCCAACAAAAAAAAGAATTCATATGTTCAAGCCGCGAAGTCGCGAACAATCGGCCAATAAAGATCACGACCCCTCTACCACAACCCACAGCCTAAGCGGCCGAGCATTTCCGCAACCACGCAGCTTCGTCACTGCACCCAGTTGCATTTTGTCAATCCTTCGCGACCAAAAGGATCGACGGTTATCGTTAGCGTGCGAATCCGTAGGTCCCAGGATTCGCATCGCGGGTTAGTGGAGTCGAGCCAGGTCCCACTCGACTCCCAGTTTAGTCCGGTTCGTCGATACCGGCGATACAAAAATTGACTGGCGCCCACCGGAAGCACGGGTGCAGGGACGAAGATGCGTGGCCGAAGGTGACGTGTTTACGAGATTGGGTAAGTTCTCGTGGGGTATCGATCGTTCTCGTTTTGGCTAAGAAAAAAATACGTCACAACACATATCGTCTCTCTTAAACAGTAAGGTTCAAAATCTGAACCCTATACCAGGCTCTCGTGGTGCGTGGATAGGGAAAAGACCACTGTACGGTTGAGATTTAACCTTACTGTAGAGTTGTGAGAAAAAGATCATCATTTCAAATTTATGTGATTGTCACTCTTCCTTATAAATCCGGAGGGAGGATATTCCGACATTTTAGCGCCTCCGTTATGAGCAGACAGTTTTGCTGTAAAAACCCGAGTAAAAATGATTATATATGAACATATATAATTGTATACAATTGTATTATATACAATTGTATACAAAAATTGGCCCGATAGAATTTTATATTTTTGTATATAAACGTATACAATTGTATATGATCAATTATAATATCTCAATACAAATATATCACTTTGTAAGTAGATGCATCTACTTACAAAGTGATATTTGTATTAAGATATTTGTCGAATCTGTGTAACTTAGCGCATTGGAAAAATTTCCAATAAAAAGATGCACTAACTGGAATTCATTAATTTGTTCATGTGATTTTAATATCTACCATATTATGTACAGATTTACCCCAGTAAAAATGATTGCATATAATTTGACACAATCATATAAAAATGATATACAATCATATATATTTATATATAGGTTCATATAATTGTATAGTAATTGATCATGTACAATTGTATACAAATATCGGCTCGATATAATTTTATATATTTGTATATAAACGTATACAATTGTAATGTACTTAAGTACATTTATGACACGTACACTACTACGAAATAAAAATTTCTGAAGAGTGTGAGTTTGCAGCACGAGCAAAAGGCGAGTGACAATCATATAAAAATGATATACAATCATATATATTTATATATAGGTTCATATAATTCTATAGTAATTGATCATGTACAATTGTATACAAATATTTGCTCGATATAATTTCATATATTTGTATATAAACGTATACAATTGTAATGTACTTAAGTACATTTATGACACGTACACTACTACGAAATAAAAATTTCTGAAGAGTGTGAGTTTGCAGCACGAGCAAAAGGCGAGTGATGCAATCACACGAGTCAAGAAAATGTTTTTCGCAGCAGTTTCGTATACATTATATATAATCATATACAAGACTATATTGAATTATATAACTGTATATGATATTATATATAATTATTTAAACTCCCTATGAAAACGGTATCTCCATATATCATTATATATAGAACTATATATAATGATATTAAATCAAATTTGATGGAAGTACATTGATATCGGATCATATATACAAATGTATAGAGTTATATACAATGATTTATAACCCTATATATAAATATATATGATTGTATATCATTTTTATATAATTGTATCTAATTATATACAATCATTTTTACTCGGGAATATGGATGAAATGAATAGAATTGGTTACGAATCTTCGAAATTTTTACATTTGCAAGAAAACTGCAGGAAGAAGTATGATCTTGTAAGAATATTCATACCTTGAAGCTCTTCGACTTGTTTCAATAAACCTTCAGTTAATTCCGTGTTATTCTGTCGTAATTCACGAATTTCAAAATTTGCTTCCTCGGCAACATCGACAAAATTTTTGCTGCTGCAATAGTTTTGTGAGACTACTGACAGTCTCTTCCAATTCCAGGATTCTCTTCTGATAAAGAGAGTTCTGGTAATTCGAATTTGCAATCTAAAAAAATCAACAGCTGATTAAAAAAATGTGATATAATAAAAATGTCATATTTTTATTTTAATAACGTCCAGTTAATTACAACATACATTGAAAAATCTGAAGAAACTTTCTACTCAGCTTAGAAAAATCGTTGTATGAATTCAATAGTAATAGGAACTTTGAGAAATCTGTTTTTTTTACCTCACAACATAAATCCATTTCATCTCTTGATTTCAGCTTGCTTGTAGGAGGGACGAACGGTTTCTGCATAGGATTTATGGTTGTTCTGTTATCTATCTCTTCTACGTCGCAATCGGACATTGTGTCTGGGATCGTTGCTTTCATCGAACTTTGGAGGATTCTTTTCACAGGAGGGGAAGCAATTCCAAATTTCTCATCTGCCACATCAAACTCTCTTCGATCTGACTCATTATTCCATTCGTACTCCATTCGCGTTTTTCTCGAGATCGCTGTGTCAAGTTTCCTCTTATTTTGTGGAGCTTGACCATTTTGTGAAGATTGGAGGATTCGAGATATTGCAGATAGGCTAGTTTTTTTTTCACACGAATTTCAGGAACAGTAGTTTTCACTTTCTTGGGTAGTTTTTCTCCCTTTTTTACTGCTACTGTTTTAGCATTAACAGTCTTCGTGATTGCTACAGGATTATTGATCCCATCATATAAATTATTTTGTTTCCGACGAATTTCACTCATGATTTTAGCAGCTCTGTCTGATTTTTCTTTAGAATTCTGAAAAAAAAAAAAACAGGAATGCAACCAGTTTTTTCGACTTCTCAAGCAAGTTTCTGATTAAGGAACAGTGAAAGTGTGTCGCTGCATTCAAAAGAAGTGATGACTAATTTTATGGATGTGCGTTGAAAATTAATTTATAATAAAACGTCTTGTACATATACTGTTGAAAAGAAAGAATCACGATCTACTGATTCCAGCGATATGTGGATGAGCGGTTCTATGTTATCCAAATGTTCTTGTTTAATATGTTTTTCGTTTATTCATCGATTGACGTTGGACAAGTCAACATGTCTCGTTAAATAAAGTTTTTCCTAATTCATTATATAAATGTATATCATTCTCAAAAGAACTATACTGCGCTAATAGGTTATGGGCCCAGATCTATCGCAATGTTATTGAGGAGTGGAAGAAAACTTGATTAAATACGAAAAGAAGTTTAAGTGCATCGAGGATACAATGGCGTTGTCTGTATCAGTGAGGATTGAATTGTTGACCAAGGATAATTTCGATACATGGAAGATTCGGATGGAGGCGCTACTTACGAAAAACGATGCTTGGACATATGTGAATGGGGAAACTGCGAAATCTGATCTCATTATTGGAAACGTGGAGTCGGTCGCTGCTATAAAAACATGGGAAAACAACGATAGAAAGGCGAAGTCAGATATTATCTTGTCAATTAGTCCTTCGGAACTTGAACAGGTAAAAGGTTTGAATACTTCCAAAGAGGTGTGGGAGAAATTGCAATCGATATATCAATCCAAGGGACCGGCGAGAAAAGCCACGCTCTTGAAACAATTAGCTTTCTATCGGATGGATGATGATGGGAATGAACGGTCGCACGTTCGAAATTTTTTCGATACGATTGATAAGTTGAACGAAATGGAAGTAAACATTAACAAGGATCTACTCGCAGTGATGTTATTGTACAGTCTTCCACCGAGCTTCGGAAATTTTCGTTGTGCTACTGAATCTCGCGATGTGCTACCCGATCCCGAGAATTTACGCGTGAAAATTATTGAAGAATACGATGCACGGAAAAGTGACACGCGGGGTGGTGTATCGAATGCGATTACCGCCAGAAGTGAATATTTCAAGAGGGAAAAGGAAACGAATAATGGAAGCAGTGGAAATGTGTCGAAATACAGGGATTTCAAGTTCAAGTGCTTTCGATGTCAAAAGGTAGGACATAAAGCAGCGAATTGTACTGAAATAATTGAGAAAAAGAATATCGCAAATAATGTTGAAGATGTGTGCTTGTACGTTGATGATGAGAAATCAGTTGAATTCGAAGCGTTCAGCGGAGGCCAAGAATTTCAACGGAAAGGTTGGTGCTTGGATAGCGGCTGTACCACTCATTTATGCAAGAAATCAAAGGATTTTGAAGAAATTGTCAATCCCAACAAAAAGCCCAATGGGTAAAATAATTGAGACAAGTACATTTACGCGAGCGCGCTCCAACAAAAAGGTGTAAGATCAACTGGAAACATTAAACGCATGTATTCGCATCAAGATGATTTTTAAATTTAAAAATTCCAATTTTTTTTAAATCACAGCAGTACTTGGCGAGTTAATATGTTACAGCTACTTTCCAATGATAGAAGATGTAACTTTATTTCGTAAAAATAGACAGACTATAGCTTTACATTATTATTGAATAATTAAATATCTGTCTTGACTTTGAAAAAAAAACTCGCCAAGTACTGCTGTGATTTTTAAAAAATTGGAATTTTTAAATTTAAAAATCATCTTGATGCGAATACATGCGTTCAATGTTTCCAGTTGATCTTACACCTTTTTGTTGGAGCGCGCTCGCGTAAATGTACTTGTCTCAATTATTTTACCCATTGGGCTTTTTGTTGGGATTTAACTACTTTTCGCAAAGAGAATATATAAACTTGATAAAAACGTTTCATCTTACTACAGCCGACAAACGAATGCGTTTTGAATAATTCGTTATCAGTTTCATATATCATACGTGGTTTTTGGTTAATTCTTCAAAAACACCGCGAACTGTCATATTCGATCGTTTTTATTTTGAAGCTCCGTTCTCTATCTGTATCGCTCTCATGTCAGCTGATCTCGACAGGCAGGCTGGCTGGTCCTCAGTGATTGTAACCTGTGAAGACTGCGATGACAGCGATATGTCGGCGAATAGACACGTCTGATCTGACAAGCTATGACTACTGGAAAGTGTGCGACAGCTCTGAAAACGATTTTGGCGAAAAACGTCGGAAGCATGATTTTAATCATGAAAATAATTCGACATCTTCCGCATAACAGCACCTACAGCACTGGTGTCGGTTCCAATCGTAATATAAAAAAATTACGCATGGAACTGCACTTAAACATTTATGAATAGCGCCGTCTGTATATAAAAATATTTTAAAATGGGGTTATAGTTAGCTCGGTTCACAGAATAAGAGAGTGCAGTCGCGTCTCGAGGGATGGCCGGTAAGGTAGGTAACTGAATAGGTCAATGTACTTGTCTCGAGACGCTACCTAGGTCAATGTACTTGTCTCGAGACGCTACCGCGCCTCTTGATGATGAAAAAACCAACCTCTTCGTTGTCAGACATTTTCAGTCAATGACGTTTGTTGATTCACCGAAAACAAATGTAATATGAAGCGAGCGATACACAAAGAACCCGTGTGTCGTTTGTCAATCCGAATCAGCTCGCTTCGTATGTCATTTGTTTTCGGTGAATCAACAAACGCCATTGACTGAAAATGTCTGACAACGGAGAGGTTGGTTTTTTCATCTAATTACATTGAAATTTTTTGTAAAATTAATACTTATTTATTTTTGGGTTACAGAATATCATAGAGCAGCTAATGGAATTGGGTAAGACATAACATTTTTTTATTGATTTTCTAATAATTAATATGACCAGAAAATAATTTCTCATTTTATTTTCAGAAATGAACGGTGAAAATCGTCCGGCTGTCGCGGACCCATAGGGCGGAGCTCAACCAGAAGCGGAGGAGCCGCCAGTTGATCATAATAATGGCAGGGGCATGGACCAATCGACGCGGGGTCGATCCGGAAGGGGTCGAGGTTATGCCCGAGGAAGTAATGGTATGAGAAGAAAATTCTTTCTCTCACTCTCTCCTTCGCTCCTTCGCACTCTCTCACTCTCTCTCTTTCTCTACCCGACACCATGTTCTCTCCCGTATTTTTGTACTGTTTTCGCAACATACAGGGTGGTCATGGCAGCAACGACAGCGCCATAGAGAGAGGCAGCAGGATCAGCGACATTCGGCGATTGTGAAGTTACTGTATAAAATGGCGACAGAAGGACAGAATAATCGCCGATGATTCGATTGGCAGGTTCGACTTCGGTCGAAACAGGCGCGTCGGAATATTATCAATCTGCTCCTGAAATTGGCAAATCCCCGTCGTTAAAGTTAAAATGAATTTTGAAAGAATAATAATAATAAACGACCTTCGATAAATAACTTGTGTTGCTTGCGTTTCTTCTGCGTTCGTTCTTCCCAAAACAGTCCCTCATGAAAACTTCATGGGAGACTGTTTTGGGACCACGTGTTGGCTTTTATGTAGGGAGCCAGGTTACCTATTTTTCACAGCAACCGATAGTGAAAATCAGTATATTTTCAAAGATGCTTCGAATCGAAATAGTTTCCCTTGATAAAGGCCACTTGCTGATCCTGACGCTGCTGCTTATGTTGCTCCAACTTCTAAAGGATCGTAAGTAGGTACATGATTACGAGGCAATGTAATTTGATACATGTTGATATATATAAAGGAATTATACTTACGATGTTATTAATAGTGGTAATTGTAATTAATATCATGAATGAAATCCAGAATGATGCCAAGTTCCTGTAACCTCAAACGGTATCACAGAATTACGATACGATACGAATACTTCGTATTTCAAAAAATGTTTGTAGAAATATATTCATTTCATCGAAAGGATCAAACATCGTTTTTAAAAAAATGTTAAAAACGTTTCATCATACTTGACCCCACAAACAAATACGTTTCGAATAATTCGTTATCAGTTTCATTTCATATATCATCCATGGATTTTGGTTAATTAGTCAAGAACACCGTGATCTATCTGTATCGCTCTCAGCTGATTTCGTCAGGCAGGCCGGCTGGTCCTCAGTGATTGTAACCTGTGATGACTCCGATGACAGCGATATGTCAGCGAATAGACGCGTCTGATCTTACACGCTATAACTACTGAAAAGTGTGCGACAGCTCTGAAAACGATTTTGGCGAAAATCGTCGGAAACCAGATTTTAATCATGAGAATAATTCAATATCTCCTGCATAATAGCACCTACAGCACCGGTGTTGGTCGCAATCGAAATATACAAAAATAACGCATCTAACTGCAATTAAACATTCATGAATAGCGCAATGTATCTATAAAAATATTCTAAAGTGGGGTTACGGTTAGCTCGGTTCACAGAATAGGAGAGTGCAGTCGCGTCTCGTGAGAAGCCGGTAAGGTAGGTAACTGATAGGTAAATGTACTTGTCTCGAGACGCTACCGCGTCTCTTGATACAAAACCTGCAAAATGGAATCTTGCGAGTAGTGCCTCGACGAAAATTATGGCCAAAGGTACTGTATCTATTGAGTCGGAACTGGATGGAAAATCGAAAAATGTTCGAATTCATGACGTATCTCATGTTCCCGATCTCCGAACAAATCTGTTATCTGTTGGAATAATTACAGATCAAGGTTTTGTGGTAATTCTTGATAAATATCAAGCTTCAATTAATGACAAAGAAGGACGCACGATGCTTCAAGCAGATCGAATCGATGGATTATATTTTTTACGAGAACGAAACGATCAGTGTAATTCCACGTTTGAGGTCGATGTTTCAGAATCGAAATTGACAACAATGGAGGAATGGCATCGTAAAATGGGTGATTTAAACATAAAAGATCTTCAGGAATGCCATCGCAAAGGAACCGGCCGGGGAATGGATTCCGACGGGCTACGAGGAAATCTTGAATGTGAAATCTGTATTTCTGGGAGGATGACAAAAACTCCACTTCCCAGGAGAGTTCATAATTCCTCGAAAATATTGAAGATAATTTACTCTGATGTCTGTGGACCGATGAGAGTCGAATCGAACGGAAGGGCAAGATATTTCGTAACTTTCATTGATGATTTCTCGGGCTGGTGTGTTGTTCGTTTCCTGAAAGGAAAAAAACGAGGTTTCTGAAGCATTCAAGAATGTTAAGGCTTTTATGGAAAATCAAACTGGAAGAAAAAAAAAAAAATTAATCCGGTGCTTTGGCTCAGTGGTTAGCGTGCTAGCCAGAACATCGGAAGGTCGTGGGTTCGAGTCCCGGCCCGGACGTACTTTTCGGCGAAAATAATTACATTCTCGCCGAAAGGACGTAGCGGTAGCCGGGAGGCGAACCAATGACCGACCGACGGTATCGACATTCGGTACAGTCGGTAGTGGTTCGGATTCCACTTTAATAAGTGGGTCTAAGGAAAGAGTAGCGCCCTGGTCTGGCAATCCAAAAAGGCTGCTTCGGGACTGTTGTCTCGCTGGTAAACACAATAGGCGCATGGACGAAGTTCCGGCTATAGGACGTACGATCTACGACTATAGCCGTATGCCCGTTGAGGCTACCTGGCGTGCCGCGACGAAGCTCCAGTCTCGAGAGAGTGGATGATGAGAGAGGAGGATGCCCTGAAAACCCTTCGGGGAATCAGTAAAAACACATACACAACTGGAAGAAAAATTAAATATCTTCAGACTGATAACGAAAAAGAATACGTCAATAATGCTTTCGACGAATTTCTTCGAACAAACGGTATCGGACGCCGATTGACGGTTACACACAGACCTGAGCAGAATGGAGTGGCGGAAAGAAGGAATCGGACACTGGTGGAAATGGCGAGGTGTATGCTAATTCAATCCGGTCTATCGTCATCATTCTGGGCAGAGGCCATAAATACGGCAAATTACACACGGAATAGATGTCCGTCACGGAGCAACGATGGCAAAACGGCTTTTGAAAAATGGACTGGTAAAATACCGAATGTTAAATGCTTTCAGCAAATCGGATGTGATGTTTTCACGTTGAATCGAGAACCAAACGAGGGAAAATTTGAATCTCGATCGACAAAAGGTGTTTTTGTCGGTTATTCCGAAGAGAACGCGAGATGTTAAATTTTTGCGATGTTCAAAGCCGTCGTCAAGAGAACATTACGAATAATTTACGGGAGACGAGATTTCGGATCATGATGTTATTGATTTTCCTATCGTTCATCACGTTAACGAAGAACAAGAGGAAGACGAGGAATGGTTCGAAACAGGAGAAAATGAAAATCGAAGCGAGGAAAATAATAGCAATACTGGGAACGAAATAGGGAGCAACGAGAAATGTCAACAAAACAATCGCGATAACGAACATGAAGTAACAGAGTCGGCACACGAGTCAAGAAGAGGACGAGGAAGACCTCAGAAAATTATGACTGGACTCAGGGGAAGACCGAAGCTTGAATATCAGATTGCTCAAGACGTCGGTGAAATTGAAGAGTTCGTAGGTATAGCTGAAATACCCATTCATGACGCTATAACCGGCCTGGATTCTGACGAATGGCTTTGTGCAATGGCAACGGAAATGAAGTCAATTATAAAAAATGACACGTGGGTTTTGGTGAACCGATCGGAAAATCAGAAGATAATTGGCAGCAGAGTTGTTCTAAGAAACAAGCCGACGGACATTGAAGAAGAGGAAAGCCAGAATAGTGGCAAGAGGATTTTTTCAGCGTCCCGGAGTAGATTTCGAAGAAACGTTTGCTCCAGTAGCACGAACTACTTCAATATGTATGATCATATCACTAGCAGCTCAGTATGACATAAAGACCAAACAATTTGATGTGACAACGGCTTATTTGAATGGCGTGCTGGATGAGAATATTTTTATGGAGGTAACTGATGACACCGAAAAAACGTTGTTAAAAATTACCGCACCTGAGCCAAAAACCAGCGAGATTAAGGGAAAGGCTGAGACAATGCTTCAGGAACTTTTGTACGGTTTAGGTCAGGCCGGTCGCCGATGGCATTCCAGATTGTGCGAGGGACTGGCCAAACTGGAAATTCAGAAGTCTGAACACGATCCGTGTGTATACTATTCGGGACGAGGGGAAGATATATTCCTGGTGGTTAGCTGCGTTGATGACATTCTGGCTTTTTCAAAAAATGAAAAGGCAATCGAAAAATTCGAAAACCACTTGGCAAAGGCATTTGAGATAAAAAGACTGGGAAATGTGAAATATTGCCTCGGAATTGAATTTGCACGTACCAAGGACGCCGTTACAATGCCGTTACTCAAGAGGGTTACGTCAATGATATCCTTGAACGTTTTGGTATGGTCGACTCGAAACCGGTTGTTACGCCTCTCGAGCTAGGCACGAAATTGACAAGAAGTGATGAAAAATCTCAGAACGACAAAACAAAAAATGTGCCCTATAGGGAATTAATTGGGGCACTGATGTATTTGGCGGTATGTACGGGGCCGGATATTTCTTACACATTTAGCTACTTGAGTCAATATAACTCCAACTACGATTCGACTCACTGGATGGCCGCAAAACGGGTCTTGAGATATTTGAAAGCAACGAAGAGGATGGATTACGTTACGGAAAATCTTAACAACCCTTGAAGGGATACGTCGATGCGGATTGGGCAAATTGTCTGGACGACAGGAGATCTTACACCGGCTATGTTTTTATATTGGGAGGCTGTTCGATTTCATGGGAAGCGAGAAAACAACGAACTGTGGCTCTTTCATCAACCGAAGCTGAATATATGGCTCTCACGGAAGCGGCGAAAGAAGCAATACATTTGCGACGTTTCCTGATAGAACTTGGTTTTGATGATTTGGGACAGGTCATTCTACTGAGTGACAACAACGGGGCACAAACATTAGCAAAGAATCCGATTTTTCACAATAGGACAAAACATATTGATGTAAAGCATCATTTCGTTCGGGAAATTTTGAAGAACGGAGATCAGCTGAAGATTGATTATGTTTCGACCAACAACATGGCAGCTGACGTCTTTACCAAAGCATTATCAAGAACAAAACTTGAAAAATGCGTCGAGATGTTGGGCTTAAGAAGAATAAAATAATTAAAGAGTTCATCATCCACATCTCGAGGGGAAGTGTTGAAAAGAAAGAATCACAATCGACTGATTCCAGCAATATGTGGATGAGCGTTTCTATGTTATTCAAATGTTCTTGTTTAATAACGGTTTTCGTTTATTTATCGATTGACGTTGGACAAGTCAACATGTCTCGTTAAATAAAGTTGTTCCTAATTCATTATACAAATGTATATCATTCTCAAAAGAACTACACTGCGCTAATAGATACCAAAATTTACTCTGAACGATTCCGACTGTTTGGGCGTTTCTGCTTCAAAAGATGATGCGGCTGATTGGAGGAATTTAGTGTTGATATTTCTAGTACGGCCATTGTTAATTTCCTTTTGCATTTCAGCAATAGTCACTGGAAGTTCCAGAAAAATTGGATATACAACCCTGTTTTTCACTTTTCCTGTCTACGATGAAATTTTTACAAGGCATATCAAAACATCCCTACTGAATTATCACAAAATTTGAAATGAAAGAACATTTGGCGATTGGCAAAAACTTTTTTCTCTTGGCTTTTTATGCGATTCTATTCAAAATCCTGGTGTATGAATCCAAAATGTTCATCGATAAATAAATTTTGTAACTTTTATTTTTATATAAAAAAACGAGCCCGCACATTTTTTATGCTTTTTCCTTTCTTTTTCTGTCTTATCAAGTGGTTTATTCATCAATTTCATCAATTTTTCAACTGTAGAAGGTAGTTTTTTTTCATTCATTCATAGTTTCACAGTACTTATAAAATCAGGTTTTGAACAAAAAAAAAACTTTCCGTGCTTTTTGACATTCGGATAAAGCGGGTGAACAAAGGAATATTCCTTTGTTCACCCGCTGAACAAAGGAATGAACAAAACAAAACAAAAAGCGGGTGAACAAAGGCACATTCTTTTGTTCACCCGCTTTATCCGAACATATGTTTATGTTGCTTCTGCGACGCCACAGATCGCGAGAGCATTTATATATGAGCGATTCCACGTGACTTTAGCCACTCAAAAAAAAATTCTCCACAAATAATTTTAAAAAATTGAGCTATTTTTTTGCAATATATTCACCGAGTGCCGATTTTTAAAAAAATTTTTTGACGGTTTTATCGTTAATTAACGTTTTTTTGTATCTTTCCATTCAAATGGCTGTATCTTTGGCAGGATTTGACGTATTTACATTTGTAAAAAACGAAAATGTGCGTCTTTTAAAGGCCTTCCAGAAAAAATTACTTTAGATTCTATTGAGCAAGTTGCACGTCCGTTTCAGGGCAAAATATGCAAAAATATTTTTTTTCTCAAAAAATGCATTTTTAATTTTTTTTTTTAAATTTCTCTAAATTCTGAATACGAAAACAAAATTTTTGGTATTTTTTTATATCGTGGGACCGGCAATCGGTAATGCGTAATTTTACCGATTTGATTAATAGATTTTTCACAGTTTGATTTTTTCACTTTACGCGATTCAACGAGCATTGATCATCATTAATTTCTCTTTCAAGGAGGCTTCTGAACTCGCGTAAAGTGAGTGGAGCCCATGAAAAAAAAAAAAAAAATCAAACTGAAAAAAATCTATTAATGAAATCGGTAAAATTACGCATTACCGATTGCCGGTCCCACGATAAAAAAAATACCAAAAATTATTTTTTCGTATTCAGAATTTGGGGAAATTTTGAAAAAAAAAATTAAAAATGCATTTTTTGAGAAAAAAAATATTTTTGCATATTTTGCCCTGAAACGGACGTGCAACTTGCTCAATAGAATCTAAAGTAATTTTTTTCTGGAAGGCCTTAAAAAGACGCACATTTTCGTTTCCTACAAATGTAAATACGTCAAACCCTGCCAAAGATACAGCCATTTGAATGGAAAAATACAAAAAAACTTTAATTAACGATAAAACCGTCAAAAAATTTTTAAAAAAATCGGCACTCGGTGAATATATTGCAAAAAAATAGCTCAATTTTTTAAAATTATTTGTGGAAAATTTTTTTTTTGAGTGGCTGAAGTCACGCGGAATCGCTCATATTCTTTTCAACATGTATATATTTGGTCTTCGAAAGACAGAAACGATAATCTTCAAAGTAAATTTTTAACCTCCAATATTTCAGTATGGGTTTTTCATGGTGGTATTTTGTATTCTTCTGAAGTTCAATTTTAAAATTATACAAGTGGAAACAACAAAAATTGTTCAAAATTTTTATCCACTCACTAACAATTTAAAGTGATAAATGTCGTAATTTCACATATAATCATGCACTGTAAAAAGCAATTAATTACAGCGTTCTTACAGGTCAGAAAATTCTAGAAAGTTGAAAAAAATTGTAAGAGGGCGTCGAAGTATTTGTCATGCGATAAATGTTTACAGTTATTTCAATTTTCGTGGCCCTTTTTGTGCGATGAAATTCATATATGTCGAAACAAAATTGATTATCGCCAGGAAAAATTAGAAAATAGTCCGAAAGAAGTTAGGGAACTTTGAAAGCGGAATTTAGTAGCATTCCCGTTATTATAATACATTGCATTAATTTTGATTCTATAAAATTGTTGCTCTGCGTATGAAAAAAGTGTTCCGTTTTAAACTAAATTTGAATTTTATAGGAAAAGTATATCAACATGGAACCTGGTACTTTCAATAATGGGAATGCTGGCAGTGGAGAACGAGGAGGGAATTCTTATCGGAAGTATCTACGACCAAACTATAAACCAAGCATGGTGTCTCTTTAAACAGACAAGAATTGGAGAAAACGAACCGCAGAAAGATTGAGTAATTAAATATGACCAAATATAATACATTATCATCCTATAACAATGTAAATGTACTCGAATGAAAATATATTTTCAACATACAGAATAATAAGTCAGAAACACATTTTGACCATTTTTTACAGCTCAAGAAGAATTTCACGATGTTAGTGCGGATTCAACTGATGAATCACAACCAATGTCAATAGACGGCGACAGTTCTCCAGGAAGGTTGATATCAGAAGATGGAGCAACTTCCCCAGAGAGTTCAATATCGGAACATGATTTGGATTCTCTTGCAAGAAGCAGTGGAAACGAAATCCAAACACACTCTGAGGACAACGAATCTAGTCACGATGATCCTGATGGAAGTTTCGTCAGTGCAGGATTCAGTTTTGAGAGAGCAAGTGCAGGCTTTGAAGATAAAGAACAAAACAACAGTAGTGATAGTTCAGATTTTGGGGATCATAAAAAACAGTATCCTTGGGAGAACAGAATTTTCTCCGATAAATCTGATTTAACTATCAGAGATGTTCTTGCAATGATTAGAGGGATAGCAATAAGATTCGGCCTCACACTAGGAGCTCGCTTAGCATTAGTAAATTATACTAAACTTCTAGCAGGGCCAGAATTCGAGACACTTAATTTGAGTAATTATGTGATTTCTCAAATGATCGATCCCCCTGAGGATAAAATCACATTCTGCTTCTATTGCCCTGACTGTGAAGCAGTACTCGAATCTCGGAATGAAACCAGCTCCCAACCCCGAAGGGTTATGCGATAGATGTGGTCCGAGGTGCAATCTATCCACCAAAAAGAAAGGAAAATATTTCTTGATGGTTGATTTGAAATATCAGATTGAATGTTTATTCAAACATCATGACGTGAAAACGGCATTGTTATCATTCTAGAGGACAGAAGGTCAGAACATCGGTATCAGAAACAATATTCGAGACGTTCAAGATGGACTCCTTTATCAAAAGGTTAATCCTAGAAACTCTAACACGGTTTTGACTTTTTAGCTCTTTCTCGATGGTGCTGCTCTCAGAAGGAGTAGTACCGAAGGTTTTTGGTCGATTTTCTTTTACATCAACGATTTACCAGTCTCAATCAGGTTTAAATATATTATGTTAGGAGGATTAATGTTAACTCATGAAGAACCAAACCCAGCTTTGATAAATGCCTTGCTAGGAAAATTCAATAAACAGGTTGAAGTATTGAGTACTGAAGGAATAAAATAAAAAATTGGAAATATCAGTATCCAATTTACTTTCTGGCCTCTCAGTCTCATTGCTGATTCCGTTGCACAACCTATTTTGCAAAATAGACTACCACATAGTGCTTACGATCCATGCAGTTGGTGTTATCAACATGGATTCTACAGTCAATGTATTAGATTTCCTTTTGATGCAAATTTTGTATACAGATCTCATGAATCTCACTTGCAAGATATTCACGAAACTCTGCTTAGACAGACGGATTTGTTAAATTCGAGGGATTTCAGAGAAACATTTGTCAGAGGAGTTAAAGGCTGGTCAGCTTTGTTAGAGCTCGAATATCTTAATTTCGATGTTGTTTGGAGTTTGCCACTCGAATATATGCACTATATTCTTCTAGGAATACTTTCACAAATGTGGGACGCATGGATTAAAATGAGAATCCTAAATAAGACTGATATAGCAGGTATCAACTACCTTCTGAGTAAAGTGAAACCAATTCTTGAAAATCACAGACTTATGAGAAAATTGTTCGCTAAGGCTAAGTGGAAAGCCTCTAAGTGGAAATCATGGCTCCTTTTTTTCGGGGTCCCTTGTTTGAGAGATTATTTGCCTGCTGATTATTTGGAGCATTTCAGTTTACTAGTGAATAGTACTTCCACTTTGCTCAAAACAACAATTACCAAGAATGAATTACGTCGCTGCGAATGTGATTTGATTAAATTTGTTGGACAGTTCAAAATTTTGTACAGTTTGGAACGAATGACTTTCAATGTTCATACATTGTTACATCTCGTTCAATCAGTTCGCCAGAGCGGTCTTCTTTGGGCTAACTCAGCTTTTCCTTTTGAAAGTCATTTGTTCGTCTTGAAACAGTATGCTACTGGTCCTAAAAATCCAGAGCAGCAGATGGCAAAAAAGCGTTAGCCATTCATGAATATAAATTTGTGGTGGACACAAGTATTTTTCATTCGGAAAGTGCTAAACAATATTGTCAGAGCATTTTTTCGCACAAAGTGTTATCGACATATATCTCGAGAACTCACTGCGGTGTCACATTTTGCGGGAATAGTGAAGCCGTAGAAATTGCTAATCCCGAAAACAACGACAGAATTTTCGGTGAATCATTCAAGAAATGCATTTATAAAGGTTGTGTATATAAAAGTACTGAATACACCCTGTCTCCAACAAGAAATGACACTGTTGTCAAATTGAAATCAGGCCAGGTCAGGCAAATGAAAAACATAATTAAAACTGATGTAACCTGTTATTTATTTACTACACAATTAATTGTGGTTCCAGACGCATTAGTACGACACATGGCGAAAGTTGTAAGACAAGACGATGATGAAACAATTATCCCCATAAATTATGAGGCTGAAAAATTGATTTTTATCGAACTTGACGCATGCTCTTATGTTTGTCATTTACCACAGTCCATTGAGGTTCAATAATCATAACTCATAATTGTATATGTAACGATCACCAAATATAATTCATATTTTTTTAAACAACTATATGCGTATTTTGTGTCTAGAGAATTATACTATGGATATTTATATTGTCAAATTTCAATGATATACTCATGCATTTTGCTGATTTAATATTTATTTGGATCCTTCATTCCGCCAAACAAAAATTAATTGTTTTTCCGTAAATTTTTCCAGAAAGTGAAAAAATGTCATCTTAATCTCATATATCGGAAAATATGAAAATTAGATAATGATATAGTTCGTTACAGATTAAACATTTTTTTGCTTTCAATAATTATACATCAATTTTAATAATTCACAAAATTTTAAATTTTCTAAAATTTTCCAAGTCCAATCTTCGGACTTAGAAAATTTTTCAAATAGATTTGACAGCTATTGGAAATGATTAGGAACGAATGAAGAACGCTTGATTGATAAGAAACATTTGGTAACGATTGGAAAAAGAATGATTGAGAACGATCGAAAATCTCTTGAACGATTAGGAACAATTGCGAACGATTAAAAAAAAATGCCTTAATAGAGAACGATTGGGAACGATTCAGCATTCAATCGTTCCCAACTGTATCTAATAATATTTTTTTATAAGGGTAGTGGAGATTGGGCGACATATTTTATTAGGGCCGCGGTCTTTAAGCGATTAATCAAAAACATTCACGGTGATTCCGAATCAACAGATTTACGGTCAATTCTAAATGTTTTCTGTATTTTTGTATGAATATTCAAATATATTTTTGTTCGTTTCACATGTTTCATATCATGCTTGTCCATGGTACACAATTGCTGCCCACTGAATGAATTGAAGTAATTTTTGCTTCCTCTTAGAGGAAGATTTGTTTACGTGAATTTTTTTTTTCAAGATGTTGATTAAAACGTGTTCAGAATGTCCTGAAACATCTAAAAATCACATTCGGAAAAAATTTCCGGATGTATGTATGTGTATGTGTGCATGGAACATTGGTTGAGCGTTCATAACTTACATTCGGTTCCACAAGAAAAGGTTTTGTTTTTACAGAATTTTAAAAAAATTCAAAAATTTTTTTTTCGGTGTCTAGCAACCACAATTTCAGAGATATCGAGCTCAAATTCAGTATAATGTTGAACGACTACAGGGAGATGCTTGTTACTGAATTTGAAAAAAATCCATAAAGTGCTTTTGTTTTAAGAAATTTTGAATGGTGTAAAAAAACGGTGTGCGCACTCTAGCTGGCGCAATTTTCTAGATATCGAACTAAAATTTGGCACGAAGTTGCACTATTATCAAAAGACGTTTCGGATTGAATTTGGGCAAAATCCATCGAGCCATTCATATTTTATGTCGTTTCGAAAATTTTCAAAAATCAATGTAAGTGCTCCAGATTTCACAATTTTGGAGATACTTCGCTAAAATTTGGTACACACTGACACTACTATGGAAAGATGTATTGACTTATGACAAAATCCATCTAGACTTTTAGATTTCATACGATTTTCAATTTTTTAGATATAACATGGAATTTCCCGTATATTTATTCTCGATATATTTACGAGCGGATTGTATATGAAAACAAGGATGCAAAGTAGAACCTTGCACATTGCTTCCTCATAATCATGTACCGTTTTGCTTCCTCATAAAGGAAGCTTTGTGATGGTCCGAAAATTTTTTTTCGAGATCTTAATGTCAATAGGTTCAAAATGACCTAAAACATCCAGAAATTACATTTGTAGAAAATGTCCGGATGTATGTGTGTGTGTGTGTGTGTGTGTGTGTGTGTGTGTGTGTCTGTGTGTGTGTGTGTGTATGTATGTGTGTGTGTGTGGATCGACCCTCCAAAATTCAAATGTCTATAACTCGAGAACGGCTCAAGCTACAGCGCTCAGATTTTGCACGCATGTGGTGTTATACAATCTCTATGTCCTGTATAATTTTTGCATTAATCGACGCATCCGTTCGAATTTTACAGCGTTTTGAAATTTTCAAAAAATGTCTGTTACCACTGTAGCGTCCGCAAATTTTGAGATATTCGTCTAAATTGTTCTTCAAATATAGAGTTATACCTAAGGATGTATGGTATTGCATTTGAGCCGAATCCGTCGAGAAGTTCTGATTTTATGATATTTTGAATTTTTCAAAAAATGAACTTTGTCGCTTTATTTTTCATTAACTTCAATCAATCGGATTCAAATTCCCTACAACTATGGAATATCATTAAGCTGTGATACATATTCAATTTGGCGAAGATCGGCCAATCGGATCGCATTTTAGAGCAATTGGAAATTTTGAAGTTCTAACCTTTGCAAATTCAAAAATAATTGACGGACCGTGGTGAAATTTATAGACGTTCACCTCTATTCGTAAGCAGAGGAAGCAAATTGCAAGTTTCAACTTGCAGCTTTTTAAAATTATTAAGATGCAAGTAAAATCTTGCTCATGGCTTTCTCATCATTTTACACATTCGCCAAAGATTTCTCTATGAGAAAGCTGAAAATTGATCGACGAATAGTTCCTCATAGAGGAATCTTTGGCAAATGTGTAAAATGATGAGAAAGCCATGAGCAAGGTTCTGCCTTACATCTTAATTTTCCTTAGACTTTATGAAAAAAATAATTTTTCTCATTTAATGGTCGACACATGCAGAGAGTCGTTTATTTGGTGTTTTACTATCTGTCGATATCCATCTTTTTTTTCATTAAACAGTTGAAGCGACTCAGCGTCATAGCGCTATCTCTCTCACTCTTGACGCGAAGCCTCCGACATATTGCATCCGAAATATTTTCTGAAAAATCAATTAATGGATAATTTTTTTTTAAATACATTTTTCGGAAATGATTTTTTTTTGTCAATAGTCAATGTGCTCCTAAACAAATTTTTTATTATGAGGGGATCATTATATTATCTCGATATTTTCGAGGTGGCCCCAGTCAGCTCCAGTAAAAGCAAATAGAAAGTCGTCCACGTGCATCTCTGCGAAACTGAAATCGTCGACGGTCGGGAAGAACACAGTAAAAAGGGGTGTCCAGGGGCGCAGCCCCGGGGGGTTTGGGCGCGGAGCCCCCCCACTGCACAAAAAAGGGATAATATCCATGAATACTAAAAATTATCAACGGTTTAATAAATTTTATTCAAATTTTATCTTGCGAGAAACTAAAACGATAATTCCGTAGGAACAAAAAATGTGCTACTCTTTTCTTCACAACCTGTCCACAATCAACACTACACAGCGCATACCGAGTTCAAGAATTTCTTCTTCTTCTTCACTTTGGTTGCAGCCTCAGGGCTGCCAACCTGGCCACTGGTAGTTCAAGAATTTATTTAAGGCTATAATACTACGCCTCGAAGACGAAGGAAATCGGAAAACAGATAGTCGCCGGCGGGTGACGCTAGATATGGCACTACCGATCACGTTTGTTCCGACTCCCGTTATTAGTACGCAAAAATCGTCGAAAAAAAATCGTTCCCATTGCAACATAGGAATGAGTCACCGACATTTAAGTCCTAGTGAGGTTATGAAATTTACTTATTAAACTCCCGGCTACTGTACTTATTGAACTCCTGACTACTGTACCGACGGTCGACAATCGTTAAAACGCCCAACTTACCTCCCGCAAACAGGCACAAAAACGCAAGGAAAACATGCTCACGTTGTATAAAATAAATGTGAACTCGCGAATCGGGAAGTTACTTATGCGGCCCTTAAAGGGTCACACACAAAATAAACATGAATAGCTGTAGACATTACTAGCCATGAGCACTAGTAACCATGGGCACAACCATGGGTACTACTAACCATGGGCACCAGTGACCATGGGCACTACTAACCATGGACACTACTAACCATGGACACTACTAGTTACATTTTTAGTGACCCGAAACTAGAAAAATATTAAACTCGGTTTCGTCAAATGCGGAGTGTTATGTTTCACCCCGCCTCGGGGTCAAAAGTAACAGTGCTAGGGGAAAGTTGTAACACGTTGTTATAAAGAGATTTAAATCGAAAAAAATTGTATAATAATTAGTGGTCAGGTCACAGAAAACATCTTTTAGTTTCGGACAATACGTTAATACATTGCTAAATCCACTAATTCGTTTTTTCTTGGCAAAGAAGAAAAAAAATTAGAACCTTGCACATTGCTTCCTCATAAATTTGTACCATTTCTGGATTATTGAGATGTAAAGTAGATCATGGCTTCCTCATTATTTTACACATTTGCCAAAGATTCCTCCATGAGGAACCGTGTGTCGATCAATTTTGGCTTCCTCATAGAGGAATCTTTGGCAAATGTGTAAAATGCTAAGGAAGCCATGATCTACTTTACATCTCAATAATTTAAAAACGGTACAAATTTATGAGGAAGCAATGTGCAAGGTTCTACTTTGCACCCATGTTTACTTTTGTGACGTTGAGGGCTCCTTGTGAGTGTGATGTAAGTCGAAATCAATATACATGGGGCAATTCATGTGAAATTTGAAAAATTCTAATTCCCATAAAAGCTGGACGTCTTGTTCGATTTTGTCCAAATTCAATACGAAATCTCTTTCGATGGTAGTGCAACTTCGTACTAAATTTCAGCCAGATATCTCAAAAATTATGGAAGCTAGGGCACTTACATCGATTTTTGGAAAATTTTCAAAACGCCATAAAATATGAATGACTTGGTGGATTTTGCCCAAATTCAATCGGGTATCTCTTCGGATAATAGCGCAACTTCGTACTAAATTTAAGTCCGATATCTCAGAAATTTCGCCAGTTAGAGTGTGAAGACCGTTTTTTTCACATTTAAAAATGCTTTAAAAGAAAAGCAATGCGTGGATTTTTTTTTCCAAATTCGGTATCGAGCATCTCCCCGTACTCGTACAACATTATACTGAATTTGAGCTCGATATCTCTGAAATTGTGGGAGCTAGAGACTGAAAATAATTTTTTGAATTTTTATAAAATGCTGTAAAAACAAAATAACTTGATAGACTTTTCCAAAAATTGAATTGTGCTATCCGCCGTGAACCCTTCACATGTGTGACAAATTCCAGCTCGATATCCTGAGCCGTTCTCAAGTTGTGAGCGTTCAACCAATGTTACACACACACACACACACACACACACACACACACACACACACACACACACACACACACACACACACACACACACACACACACACACACACACACACACACACACACACACACATCCGGACATTTTTTCTAAATGTGTTTTTTGGATTTTGTGAGACATACTGAACACGTTTTCATGAACATCTCGGGAAAAAAAACCTCACGAAAACAAAGCTTCCTCTATGAGGAAGCAAAATGTCGGTCAATCAGTGTCACTAATGTTTCACGCCAATCTTGAAGTTTAATCATGTTTTAAAACATCGAAAATTGTAATTCTATCAGTAAACACCATGATACGTTCTTTCCCTAGCAGGTTCGGACACCGACGACGCACCGTAAAAGCACTGAGTACTTTTCTACCGTTCGAATCACCGAAATTTTGGTCAAAAGCACTGAAAAAGCACCAAAAAAATTTAGCGTCGGAGCCACACCAGTGTCGTGCTTTTTGTACCGGCGGCACCGAAGAAGCACGACACTGCTATGGCTCCAACACAAAATCTTACGGTGCTTTTTTAGTGCTTTTGATCAAAATTTGGTGATTCAAACGTTAGAAAAGCACTCAGTGCTCACCGGTGCTTTTTCGGTGGCCGGCCTTTGTTCTTTCGGTCCTTCTTTTGGTATGCGAACCTGCTAGGGTTATTACAAATTTGACAGCATGTTTATATACCAGTGGTCAGACTTCACAGCGTAAAAGACTGTTATACATTCTGCCCCAAGCAAATGTTACTTCTGATCCCAAATATTTTATTTGGAAGTTAATAAAAAAAAAAAATTAACAAACACGTAGCGGCCAGCGACGTGGAACGTGTGGACTTGTTAAACGAACGTTTTCGAACTTGAACTATGCACGTCACTTCTTTATTTCGAGAGATATCGCATTATTAAAACGTACCCGTGTTACTTCTGGCCCCGATCTCTCCTACGTGTAAGCTCGCAACTGATTCTCGCCAGATTTTTGCACACGTCGAAGATTTTACGCAACGTGCTACACTCACGAGTATTTCATCTCGCTTCACATTCGAAATAAATGTAAAGTTTGGTTTTGAATAGCTTTTCACCATCCGTCAAATCGTATTGCAGTGGCGGCCACCTCGTTCACAGCAGCGTGTATCGATCGCTTCCGCTGGTCGCGGAATTCTTTCCGGCCATAGTCATATAAAACGACAATTGACGAAAGGTCCGTATTTTTCGCAAATAGCCCACTATTGAGGGAACCTATTTACTTGAAAGTTGGGCCTCCCTAATTGTATACCGCCATTACACAACAGTTCTCGAGGAAACCCGAGGGCAAGTATGGAGCATGTATATGACCTCAGAGTTTCGTATAACAATATTGCGAACTATCTACTATCCAACTCGAAGAAAGACTCGGAAGTAACTTTCTAACCTGGGGGTTCAGTATGATTGTTACTCTTGTTTGCGAAAAAAAGTATAGACTGCCATGAAAGATCGATCATTACTAGATTACATACAGAGATACAGCCTGTGAACTTAACTGTAGAGAGGTCTCTCAACATTTTCCATCACTCTCCAAAACTTTGCTGCTTCGTATGAACTCATTTTTATCAACGGAAGATATCATTCGTGTACGTAGCTCAGTTCAAACTACGTCCTTGAAAGTTTATGCAATAACGCTAAGGCGTAAATTATGGTGTGGTGACTTTTCTCATTTAGAGGCACGATTTTTTACGTTATTTACTCCTCAACTCTTTTAGATGCTACCATCCTTGGAGAAAAAGGTCGACGATCAGATTGGTGAAGGAAACTCTTTTCTTCATCATGAACGGTTATACATCTGGAAACGAAGAGTACAATCATTATATCAAACCCATCGCAATAGTTTCGCGAGTGGTATCCATATGGCCAGTGTATGAAGACGACGGTCCCGCTGGAAAGTACTTGCCGGTCTGTCACAGGATCTGTATGCTAGTTTTGAGCGCTATGATGGCAGTTATCGTGACTCTCGACGCCAAAAGACATTTGAATAATTTGGACGAGGCTACCGAGTGCATGCTGATTGCGTCAGCTTTTTATCTGTCATTCGTACGTGAGGTCAACTACACGATACATCGTAACGACTTGCGGATCGTTGTCGATGAAATGAAAAATGACTGGATGGTATCGACCCCGGCTGACAGATTAGTACTGAAGGAAAAGTGTCACTTGTCTTTCATGCTCGCTAAGCAGTTTATTGTGACTGTTGCGGTAGCCCTAATTCTCTTCATGCTCGTTCCAGCCATTGACGTAAGTTCGTGTTAAGTTTTGACAGATTAATTGCCGTCGAGAGAGTGGAGTAGCATTTGATTGAATTCTATATCCACCCTAGCGGATTGGGTGCCTATGAAGTGACTGTAAGAATGCCTATATAGGGCACTTCGGTAGGCATATTGGTTCGAAAAGTGCCGGTGAATGCCGATAAATATGCCCAACGAGAATACCTTTGAAATGCCAGTCAGAATGCCGATTGAAATGCTAGCGAGGATGCCGTGACTCTCTTATGCATCCATGGTTACTTTGACAGGTACATATTGGCTTCAAAAGTTCAGTTCAAGCTTGTCGTGTTTCATGTTGCGTGTAGTGGTCCGCCTGCGCTGTCGAGAGCAAAGTCAAAGATTGTGATTGCGTGATCAAGTCGTCGGTAGTTTTGGATTATTTTTTGGTGGCGGATTTAATTTGAGTTTGAGACATATGTACTGTAACGCATAAAACGAGCGTTACAATCATGCCGCCGAATTTCTGGGCTTTCTCCCCGTCTCCCGCGGCAAAGATCGGACACGTTCGTCAGGGCAACTCAAAATATCCAGAAATGTTATTCATAATTTTTTTTTTACACTTTTTTTATGTAACGGCGACGAAATGACGAGGAGTGCGGAGACAATTGGAGCAGCCACCAATGGACATGCTTCCCGGTCCATTTATTTCCCGTCGAGGACCAATCAGAGAACGAAGAGTCGAAATTGTCAATATTCCCCGAGGACCGAGATTTATTGAGGATGAGCACAACGGCGATCGATATCGATCGATATAGTAATAGTCCCGGGCGTAATTAGATTCGAAATTTGACACTAGGCGGGTGGGGCTCGAAGTTTAGAATGAGCAATGTTCAGAAAGGCCAAAATTTCGAACGCGCGATGCTTCGAACGACAATGTTACGAATGGTCGCGGCGTAGAATGAAATTGTTTCGAATGGTCAAAATTTCGAATCGCATTGTAGCCTTCCGAACGCCTACCTTTCGAGCTTTCTCACGCGTAAATTATCAAAGTTAGAGATATGCCGTCGCGGACTTTTTTATAGGAAATTTATTTCTCTACAACATTGTTTATGTAAACTTTTGGTCTATATAGCGTTGTTTAACCAGCGTTTTGACGGGACGTTAAAAATGCATCGATTTTCTTATCGTTTTGTTTGTTTCTGTCCAAACGCTGGAGTTATTTTGGTCGAATATCGAGGCGCCTGTCGGTGAAGCCCGCGAGAAAAAGCGGCAAGGTCGTGGGGATATCGCTCGCTAATTTATCGTACGTCGTTTTTTTTTGTTTCACCGCGTATCGTGTGGCCAACGTAAGAACGCGTCGGTAAAATCTATTGTACGAATCGTTTTTGTTGAATTTGTGTGTGCGAGCTCGATCGCAACTTTTTCTTGTTTCGCTGCGGCGATTTCAAATTAAGTGCGACGGTTAATTTTTGTGCCCGCGAGCATCGGTCGCGCAACCACCGTACGTTTGCTGTTATTCTGCGTTTCGTTATTTTCGGAATTTATCGGATCGTGTGTGTTTTCGCGTTACCGGAAACTAGGAAAATTTTGTTCCGCGCGAATAACGGAACATAGTAGGGTTTTGGTGTCGAAAGAAAAAAATAACAGTTCGTTTCTTAGTCCCGCGTTCGCGAATTTATATTTTTTTTGTGTCATGTATTTTTTTTTGCGTTTCGTATAGGTAATCGACGCCGTGGACCGAGTAGCGGCGCCCGATTATAGTAGGGCAAATTGTCAAGTGTCGTCCCTTCCCTTACGAAAATTCGCGTTGATTATTATTATTATTTTTTTTGTGTTTTGTATTTGATTTTTTACCACGAAATATATACAACGATTCCGGCTCATTCGTGATTTTAAATACCTGTTGATAATTTTGTCTCGTTTCCGCAAATAATTCTCCCGACAACGCACTTTCCCGAACCGCCCCTCTACCCGTGTGATGGCTGCGGTCTAGCTTGGCAAACCCCTATGCGTTTCTCAATTTAACATCTGAAATTTATTTTTCTTTCCGGTCGGGTCACGCTATAAGCGTGGCTGGCGCCCAGATATTTTTTATTACACTTAAAATTATAGATGCAGAGGTCGGCATCTATAATTTTAAGTGTACAACACAACACCGAATTAAACTTAAAATATTTTATGTCACGCTGTCCGTAAAAGTGCGGTTTTACGCTCACTGCGTTCGCTTCAAACCGCATTTACGGACCTTGTGACATAAAAAATCGTACGACACTCGTACGAAAAACGTTTTCTGGACTCGTGTGATTGCAATACTCGCCTTCGGCTCGTTCTGCAAACTCACACTCGTCAGAAAAAAAATTTTCGTACTAGTGTCATAATATACTATTATGACACGCCGTGCGTAAAATGCGGTTTTACCCACGCTTCGCGTCGGCAAATCCCCATTTACACACGTTGTGACATAAAATTGTATACGATACTCATGCGAAAAACATTTTCTGGACTCGTGTGATTGCAACACTCGCCTTCGGCTCGTGCTGCAAACTCACACTCGTCAGAAAAACTTTTTTCGTACTAGTATCGTAATATACTATTATTATATCTGACCAACGCTACTGTCGTTGATGAGTGAACCGAATGTGAGTGGACGCTGCACAAGGGGCAAGGGCGGCAAAAATTCGATTGTCCGAAAATGCTCATTTCGATTAGCTGATTCATCTAACAGTATATTAGCCGAAGAATCTGGTAACACCAAGGATTTAGGCCGAAACTCAAGCAAAAACCTCTACAAGGAGGCCCTAAGTCAAAATATTGAAAATTGTGTGTGAACTTGATTTAACTTGTCAAGAGTGTTACGTCAATGCGAGGTAAAAAAAAAAAATTTCGTTGCTTTTCTAGGATGCTTATCATTGTAATACAGGGATCAAGTCCTGAAAAAAAAGTTTTAAGCGCGTTACAGAGTAGCACAATGTGAAAATTAGTAGACAGTCATGGAAAGTGGTAGTCCTATACACAAAGTTCTGTCTTCCGCCGGGATGAGGAAAGCTTCTTGTCGCTGAAGACTTGTTAAAGTTTAGATTACGACAACAATCATCCGCCCCTACTTTCAGCTTCGGTTTTAACACAGCTATGACCTATAGGATTCGAGCAGCGAGAATTCCGAATTTATTCAATTGCATTTCATCAGGAATTTTGAAACAGCGATTTTCGTAAGGGCGGAAATAAATGAACGATGGACCCCAGGTTCCAACTAATTATTTGATGTGATTGTTTAAAAATAGTTAGGGGAAAGGGGGTAGCCCCGGCCAGTTTTCTATTTTTATAATTACGCCGCACATTAAGGGTGGGTAATAATCGGAACTGCATAAATATTATGACTAAGATATTTTTTAATAGAATATCGTACCAAAAAAATGATAAATTATCAGAAACTTGACGGAAAAATATTTTTAACTTTAGCTTGAATCCGGCCTTTCCAGAAACGTGGCGGGTAGCTCCGGCCACCGTGATATTAAGCGTTGGAATCGATTTTTGGCGACACAAACGTCGTTGTTTCATGGACTTGACATATTTCTGTAATGTGGTGCGAAGAATCTTGTTTCGTTTTGCGCCAGCTCTCTCACAAGACTTACGTTCACGAACTTCTTTTATTGCTCTTTTTTATGTTTTCTTTGCTACAATTTCCTTGGTTTGTGGTTTTCCCTTTAAACTTTGGCATTTTGACGCCCACCTACGAAAACAAATGACAGGTAATTGCAGTAAACCTCTTGCATGAATTTTCGACAAGAAATATGCCTTTGAATGAATAGCCGGCGCTACCCGCCAAAGCGGTGGCCGGAGCTACCCGATCAAAAGACGCGGTAGCGTCTCGAGACAAGTACATTTACCTACCTTACCGGCCTCCTCTCGAGATGCGACCGCAGTCTTATTTACAGGAAACAGAATCGCTTTGACCCATCTTCGGACGGGTTTTTTGAGATTCAGAGCGTCATTCAGAAATATTCAATTACAGTTAAAAGCGTTATTTTTTTAAATTTCGATTGAGACCAAAACCAATTCTGTAGGTGTTGTTATGCGAAAGATATCGAATTATTTGTATGATTAAATATGATTAAAATCGTGTTTCTGCTTTTTTTCGTCGAAAACGATTTCGAGTGTCGCACACTTTTTAGTAGTCATAGCTTGACAGATCAGACGCGACTATTAGCTTTCATCGCTGTCATTGCAGTCTTCACATTCTCTTATGTTTTTCGAGTATTTCTCACCGGTAGTGGTGACGGTCATTGAGGACCAGCCAGCCCGCCAGACGAGATCAGTTGAGAGCAATACAGATAGAGAACGAGCACGGAAATGAAAACGATTGAATGTGACAGTTTGCAGTGCTGTTGGAGAATTAACCAAAAACTATATATGATGTAAGACAAGATTATAAACATTCGAAACGTATCGTTTGTGTGGTAAAGTGAGATAAAAAGTTTTCAACATGCTTTTTTGATGGGACGACTTTTTATCCAGCGAAATGGAAACGAGCTGGGAGGGAAGTTCGAAGGATACTTGTGTTTGCGTAGACCGCAAAGGTACATTACGGATCGGAAAATGATGTATTTTGGGCAGAGGTTATGGCGAGAGAGATTTTAGAATTTGGGGGACGACTGTATTTTTATAGATCGGTAGGCAAATCAAGAGTAGAGTCATTGGGGCAACTGTACGAACTTTGGGCTTCCAAGCTCTGTCAAACATTGGTAATGAACGATATTGGATTCAACTTGTATTATTTACATACGGTCTTTATTCAGGTATGAATTGGCGCTAAACAGATAAAGTATTCCTTCACAATTTGCTATAAATAAACAATAACTTGATAAAAACAGACTGCGTCCACTTGCCCCGTATTCCGGGTAAGTGTACGCGTCGACGAGGGGAAGTGTACGCGTGCGGTATTAAAGGCTCAACGCGACGCACAGTAAAAGAAACGGTGCTGAACTTACATAAGTCTTAATCTAAGACACAATTGATTGATACCAATTCCACGAGCGGCAACTCTGTTTTGCTCGTTCGATCTGCAATTAGTACTTTAGCAGTAGCAATTTGATGTTCGGTAACAGGGTGATAGATGGAATTCATCCTCATGTATGTGTACGCGTGTTTATATACGCACTGAAACAACATAGCAGTGATTAAAACCAGAATGACACTTGTGAGTTATGAGAGGTATACGCATATAAGGTATTTTCGTGCCTACACTTACCCGCGTACACTTACCCCCACAGATGCCAATTTAAAAAAAATATCACATATCCGACGGTAACGAACCTGACCTCAAACTGATATTTGTAACACTATGTCACAGGAAAACATAAGAAATTACTTAGAATTTATAAGGTGTGATATCTAGGTGTGACAAACTTTTCCGTGATGCGAAAAACGACGGACAAAAACGATGAAAATGGTTTTTTCGAAAAAACTTAGAAACCACGCGGCGCGAGATGCTATGACTTGTCAAAATCATATCGTGACAGTGACGCCACAGTTCCACAAGAACGATGCCCCATCCCCTTACCCCCTTCCGGAGGTATAGGCACTGCGGGCACTTACCCGCTGCGGGCAGTTACCCCGAATGACTCTACGTGTGTTTGGTAGTAGGTCAATAAGTTCTCGGTAGTCGAGCCCGAATCTCGAGTACTACGGAAAGCTAGCGTAAGAATGTGTAAGGGCAGGGTAAGGTATTATAATTTTTTTTTTGCATAAAAAAAAAGTTTTAACTGAATGCCTGATATCTCAAGAATATTGGATCAAAAATTTCAAGTCGATTGGAGAAATATTGACGACGTTATAAGTATTTGAGAGGCCACTTAAACTGGGCCCTGCGACGAGTGCGCAAAACTTCAAAATGTTTCCCTCAAACTTGACATTTTTAAAGTCCGTGTTCACGATAACGCAAAATCTACTCGACCAATCGTATACGATTGGTCGAGTGTCATTTCAATATATTGAAATGTTGCACACTACTCTTTCACATAATTCACCAGGTATTGTCGAGAGCTTTTCTTCATATAATCATTCATTTTACAGCAATAAATTAGCTGATTTTAATAGCGGAAATCGTTTCTTTTTGCTTCTAAGTGCTACGAAAAAATAAAAAAATTTAGAAAAATTTCGTCGTGATTACCTCGAGAAACATCTCCTTTAAAATTTTCACAGACCCTTAAATACATCCTATCATCTTACTGCTCCTCCCTAACGTTCATATTACATTTTTCTAGGGACGCGGGGTTAGTTGCACAATTTTGGAACTAAAAAAAGGATGCGGATAACAAAATTTTCATAAAGACCTAGGTAAAAAAGACAGAGACATTTTTGAAATCGATGAACTTTCTTTCGTGTATTCTGTGCTTAAAAAAATCAAGTTTCGATACAAATTTAGAATGGGATCTTTTTGGCACATAGTTATTTTTTTAAATTTTCATTTTTCGGAACTACAAAAATTCCGACAAACATTTAAAAAAATAATTTTAATTTTTTTCTTAAACCGATATAAAAATCAAATCATTCTTATGAAAAAATCGATATCTTGATTTTTTCGGCTTCAATATCGATTTTTTTCATTTTTACCTGTACAAGTGCAAAAAATATGTACAAATCGATTTTTTTTGTATTTGTACATGTCCAAATGCAAAAAATGTGCAAATAAAAAAAATCGATATTCAAGCTGAAAGAAAAACAAGATATCGGTTTTCTTATAAGAACGATTTATTTTTTATCTGCTTTTTACTGCCATAATGCACGGTATAATTACCATTACAGATTCTCCATACTATTTCGATTTCACCGATACTATTGTTAATGGAATGTTTATTCTCACAGATACTGCTACTAAAATCGAACGAGAGGATTCTCCCTTTCCGTGGCTATATTTTCGAAAAACAAAATTCATCGCCTTACTACGAATGTCTGTACTTATGCACGGCGATCGCAGGTGGATTATGTGGATGTACAATCGCTAGTGCAACGAGTATCAACCTTGTCTTAACAATGCACGGCGCCGCGAAATTCGCAATAGTTCAGAAAAGGTTGGAAGTTATCAAGAGCACGGATCGTGATTGCGATGCAGCGATAATCGATTGCATCAAACGTCACCAAAGTGCTATAGAGTACGAACTTATTGACATACATTTTTTTTCCGTCTATTACAATGTTTGCTAATAAAACCGCTGTTGTACATAGTTTTGCAGATGCTTTGGAACGGATAATCAACGTTTTGGCACTCGGACAGTTCGCCATAAGCAGTGGATTGGTATGCTTTGCCGGCTTCCAAATAACGTCGGTAAGTGACTGCTATTTGACGGGATGGTCGCACACGAGCTTTCCCCAGTTCGCCTAGTTGACTACTGTGGCAGTTGGCCCTGAATTTATCTCGATCCGTGCGCGCGCGCAACGTCATCTCAAGCGTTTTATCTCGACCCGGACGTCGTCTTGGGATGGTGGACGACGCCCATGGACTTTTGGACTTTGCTGCCCATGTCGGATCTCCCACGGGTTTTTTGCTACTGTGGCGATTGCCCATGAGCCCGTCGCCGGAGCAAGGCCACGCCCCCGATCCCGAGCGAGCCCGACGGCGCGAGGGATCACTGCGTCTCAATTTTCGCTGCCTCGTCGGAGCTTGCTGCAGTAAATCGAGAGCGCGCAGTGAGCGCGATTTTCAAAGCAGCGCGCCCGGACATAATTATAGAAGTGAAATATCTATTGAATATATATATATATATATATATTGTAACGGTATTTCTTTGTTATTTAATTATTTATAAGGTCTCGAGCATGCAAAGAAATGTTTTTACACGGGCAATAGGTAAAAGTAGGGTTTATTCATGGATCAAGTGCAAGTACATACAAAATCTTCTCGTTCTTATCACATTCATGCGTTGCGCCGTGGAATTTCGAAGGATCTGCGGGCTCTCTATCGGATATTTTCGCGTACAATTTGCCGTGCTTCGCTCACACGAGCTTTTCGCGCTTACTCTCGCAATAACGTACGCCCGGTAACAATGTCCCGCGGTACCCCGACGGAGCTTGCGCGCGCGTGCTCTCGACGCCGTGCGGTGCCGCCCTCAGGTGCCCCGGCGCTCAATCAATCGATAGCGGTCGATCTCGACGGCTCTCCCCTCCTCGCGGGAGCTTTCGACACGGGTCGCGCGTGGCGCGGGGCGCTTTCGTCGTGATACTGGACGTCGCGGTAACTGCCCGTGGGTGACGAACAGATTCGACAGTCGCCACCAGGGGGGCAAAACTCCAATGGTGCCAGCGAGGTTCGAGTTACGCCGGAGCCGACTAGGCGATGGCGCTGCTGGGCATACTCTGTCGCACTCGCACTGTGTTGCTGTTTCAGTCGCACTCATTTGTTACCGCGACCCGCCCGACAACCGCTGTTTTCGCCGTGTTTTCATCCATTTTACTGGTGTTTCGTTTGGTTATACAAGTGTTTATTATTTGTTATTTTGCAAATTTCTAACACCCATAAGTTTTGAACGAATACGGGACCTAAAGTTTTCATCTATTGTGTCTAGAAAATAAATTATTTTATAGGAATACATAATTAATGTAAGTTCCGTTAATATTTTCGACGATAACATTGAACTAGGTTATGTGACGCCACCGATATCACATTTGTCAATCATACAAATGTGATATCGGCTTTTGTTTTATTGCAATATTCATCAATTTGTGTCACTGAAACAGAAAAGTTATTGTGTTCAATTTCATTCTCAATGATAAATATTAATTGTGTGTTGTAAGTATTACATGTATATTGACTATTCACCGAAAATGAAAAGTTTTCATCGTGTATGTATATATATATATGTGTGTGTAATTGAATATAATAATTATCTATGTAATAAATACATGAATATTGTTTTATTTCCAAAATAAATCAAGTACCCCGTAACATGTCATATTTTATTCTATGCTGAATATCATTACATTTCCAATGAGCCATATACTTATACCATCGAGCTTGATTCGTGACGTCACTGGGCGCTAGTGTGAGACAGAGAGAGATAGAAATAGTGTGCGAATGAGACAGAGTATGCCCAGCAGCGCCATCGCCTAGTCGGCTCCGGCGTAACTCGAACCTCGCTGGCACCATTGGAGTTTTGCCCCCCTGGTCGCCACTATGGCGGGGCTGTGTTGGGTCGGATCCTCGTCGTCCGTGCGCCTAGACCGGAAGTTCGCGTTTTCTCGTATTTTCGCACCCCTTTTGGGTGTTTTTTCGGTCGTTCGGGCTTCTCCGTGTCCCTCCCCGTCGATCTATTGGATTTTTAGAGTTTGTCGGACGTCCAGGACTCCCTAATCATAAAATCTCGTTCCCGTCGGTCTGCGCATGCGCGGCGTTGTTATGACAGCTCGGTGCCGACGTTTCGATGCTTCAACGGTCGGTGGCTGGTGGCTGTCTTCGCGATGCGATACCGAGTTTTGTTGCAATTTATTGTTTCTCCACTCTCGCGTCTCGTGATTGAAAAAATCCTTCCGCGCCCACGGTTTCTTTGTTCGTTCGCTGTAACAGACGAATAAAAGAAATTCGGACTTTGTCCGGCATGCGTGTGACTCCGGTGGATCCCTCTCGGCCCCTCGGCTTCTCGTGTCTCCGTTCGTCTTCTGGATACTCGTGCGCCGTTGCTCGTCGAACCCCAATGCTCTTCTCTTCGTTCCTCCTTGGTTTTTCCTGGTCGGCTGCTGGTTGCTGGCTGCTGGCTGGAGATCCTGGGGCTGTGGACAGAGAAATTCTGATCCCTGGTTCCTCCGGTGGTGGATTTTTATACCCCACCGGGAGCTTCCCTCTCTTTTCCTTTTTCAGCATGACGCCACCAGCACGAGCAGTGATTGGCTCGGGTGGATTGACGACACCACTCTCATCAGTCGTTGGTCCTTTTTTTGTTTTTCCCGCCACCCGCAGGTCTTGTTTCGCCGTTTTGTTCCAGGTGTCGCTGCAGTGACCGAACGATGTCGAAGGACCGCAGTACGGCTGCGCATTAGCGTTGTGTGGGGTGGGGGGTGGGGCTCGGTGTAGTCGCTACCGTTTCAATATATATATATATATATATATATATTAGGGTGGGTCAAAAAAATCGAATATTTTTTTTTACTTCGTTACCCGATAAGTAGGTTTCTAGACACCTTTAGATAATTCACAGCAAATTTGAGCTTTTTATTTAAATGTTAAGATCTTCCGCCACGCAGTTTTTCATTTTTTTTGCAGTATCAGAAGAAAAAATTCATATCGCTCTATCAACTGATATTTTGGAATAGCCCTCCTCCTATACTCGTAGGAAATTGTACGCTCTACAAAAAAGATCTCTTACAATTTCTTCGTAAACCTCACTGTTTTGAAGATATTTACGGTTCAAGTTTCATCATTTTTAGACAAATTCCTGTTTTTCTTCTGAATTTTGGAACTCGTTAACAAAAAATCATTCTGGAAGGCACAATGCTTAGTTTTGTAGAATGTGCGCTGTTCTACAAAAATGGTCTCTCATGAGTATTCGATTGAATTAAGCGTTTCAAAGATATTCATCGTCGAACTTCAATGCACGCCAATTTTAACAGTTTTTGATTAATAATTCGGAAAATTTTAATTTAATTTATGAGTTTTAGGAAAATTCATACAAATTTGAGTTTCGATCGTAAGATTAACTATTATAGAAGTTCTTTGTTCGAAAATTTATTTGAAACTTTTGTTCTGATAATATTTTTATAAATTTTATCTTTAATAATTTAAAATGACGATCGTGATGATATTTTATTTTAAAGCGTGTGTTCAGAACGTATTTCGAAACTTTTTTCTACATAGTATACATAGAATTTTTCGTTCTAGGGGATTTTCGCTTCGAATTCCATTAGAATCTAATTAGAATCTAATGGAATTCAAAGCAAAAATCCTCTAGAACGAAAAATTATATGTTTACTATGTAAAAAAAGGTTTTGAAATACGTTCTGAACACACGCTTGAAAAAAATTAAAATCAAGATCGTTATTTTAAATTATTAGAGATAAAATTTATAAAAATATTATCAGAACAAAAGTTTCAAATAAATTTTCGAGCAAAGAACTTCTATAATAGTTAATCTTACGATCGAAACTCAAATTTGTATAAATTTCCCTGAAACTCATAAATTAAATTGAAATTTTCCGAATTATTAATCAAGAACTGTTAAAAATTGCGTGCATTGAAGTTCAACGATGAATATCTTCGAAACGCTTAATTCAATCGAATATTCATGAGAGACCATTTTTGTAGAGCAGCGCACATTCTCCAAAACTAAGCATTGTGCCTTCCATAATGATTTTTTGTTAACGAGTTACAAAATTCAGAAGAAAAACAGGAATTTGTCTAAAAATGATGAAACTTGAACCGTGAATATCTTCAAAACAGTGAGGTTTACGAAAAAATTGTAAGAGATCTTTTTTGTAGAGCGGACAATTTCCTACGAGTATAGAAGGAGGGCTATTTCAAAATATCAGTTGATAGAGCGATATGAATTTTTTCTTCTGATACTGCAAAAAAAATGAAAAACTGAGTGGCGGAGGATCTTAACATTTAAATAAAAAGCTCAAATTTGCTGTGAATTATCTAAAGGTGTCTAGAAACCTACTTATCGGATAAAGAAGTGAAAAAAAAATAGTCGATTTTTTTGACCCACCCTAATATATATTGTAACGAAAAATGCCTCCCATCAAGGCTATCCCGAAGCCCCCCCGAGCCCTCCCCCCTGGTCCGAAGTCAACCGCCGTTCCGCGCGCCAAATAGCATGTAAGTCGAAATATTACGCGTGGTCCCCTCCCCCCTCCTTTCCCTCGCCCATATCCGATAGTACCACCGAAGTGCGGGGAGCTAACGAAGAAAGTCCAGCGCGACAATTGGAGAGTCGAATCGGGTGATGCCCCCCTCTCCAGCGACAATCACCGCCCGAAAAACTGCGAAAACGAGGAAGACGCCGGCTCCCGCACTTCGGATCAGGTAGCGATAGCGAGTAGACGAACCAATTCCTTCCGCCCCCCCCCCCCCCACCCCCCTCGAGTCTGGCCAACGTGCCACCCGTTTATATTGTGTGAGTTACGAGTTGCGTGTACGAGTTACGAGTTTTGTCGCGAGAGTTTATTTTTTTTGTAATTCTTTTACATTGTGCGAGTTACGAGACGAATTAAGAATTAGGATTGTATCGAGCCCCGGTAGTTTTTACGAGTTATATTGCGTCCCCCGTTTCTTGTGCTTCCCCGTGTTTTCCCCGATATTCCCCCCCCCCCCAATATTTCCCCCGATATTTTCCCAAAGATTTTCCCCGATATTCTTCCCGATAATTTCCCCCATCTTTCCCGACTAGTGCGTGCGAGTTAGCGTTATTCATCCCGTAATCGAGACCCCCCCCCCGTGCGAAATTTTAAGACGTGTAAGACCGTTTATTTTTTATTGATTTGCACTATTAAATATTATCATTTTTTTTGTTACTTCGCCTTATTCGTTCCATACCCCCCCCCCCCTCCTTCCTGTATTTCGAGTGTCGAGGCTACCAGTGTAAGAGCCGGAAGCAGGGTTGTCCCCCCCCCACTCCCTGACAGATCCCCGTGTTCTCCGGCAGTTAGCCGTCCCGAGACGCGTTGATTGGTTTTAATTTCTTTTATATTTTTTTTTATCCTTTTCTTTATATTTAACGGTGTTGCTCCCGTCTGAGTAACTGGCGCCCAACTCCCTGTAAATATTCATCCCCCCCCCCTTTTTCCCCGAAAAACAGCGTGATAAATGGTGCCCGAAGTGGGCCAAAATTTCACTTGATTTACCCCCCCCCCCTTTCCCAGTGGCAACGTCACAAATGGCGCCCAACGTGGGGCCCTGGAAAGCGAGTCTACCTGTAAACTCGTTTTTTTTAATTCGTAAGTGCTCACCTCGACACCAGATTACCCCCCCCCCCCCCGTTTTTTTCCGTTGACATTTTTTTTAATCTCTTTTTTTTGGTTTTGCATTTTTCGTTTTAAGTCCGCCAAATCCCATACCCCCCTTCCCCCCCCCGCCAATCTCCCCGCCCTTCCTCTCTCGTTGACCCCCCCCGAATACTGATTTCTTTTTGCCGACCGAGTAATTTGAGTTTAAAATGTAAAGATTGCGTGAGGTTATTTTTTTTTACGATTATTGTTGTTATTGCGTTTGCCCCCGATTGCGACCGAAGTGATTTTTTTTGTACCCCGTGCGTTGAGAGACACTGATAATTCCCCGTGCTTGGATAGAAAACATTTTTTTGGCAAAAGATGAGAATTTTAGGTTTAGTTTAAGATTCCCCTCAATCAATTTTTCCGTTTTCCCCCTTTTTTTTGCTTCCTCATAGAGGAAGCTTTGTTTTCGTGAAATTTTTTGTTTTCGATATGTTCATGAAAACGTGTTCAGTATGTCTCAAAACACCTAAAAAACACATTGAGAAACAATGTCTGGATGTATGTATGTATGTATGTCTGTGTGTGTGTGTAGTATTGGTTAACCGCTCACAACTTGAAAACGGGTCGAGATATCAGGCTAAAATTTGTCACACATGTAAAGGGTTCACGGCGCATGGCACAATTCAATTTTTGGAAAAATCTATCAAGTTTTTTTTTGTTTTTACAGTATTTTTTAAAAATTCAAAAATTTATTTTTGATCTCTAGCTCCCACAATTTTAGAAATGTCGAGCTCAAATTCAGTATAATGTTGTACGAGTACAGGGAGATGCTCGATACCGAATTTGGAAAAAAATCCACGCATTGCTTTTTCTTTTAAAGCATTTTTGAATGTGGAAATAACGGTCTTTACACTCTAACTGGAGTAATTTTTGAGACATCGGACTTAAATTTGGTGCGAAGTTGCGCAAGTATCCAAAGAAATACCCTATTGAATTTGGGCGAAATCCATCAAGCCATTCATATTTTATAGCGTTTTGAAATTTTTCCAAAAATCAATGTAAGTGCTCTAACTTCCATAATTTCTTAGGTATCTGGCTGGAATTCAGTACGAAGTTGCACTACCATCGAAAGATGTTTCGTATTGAATTTGGATAAAATCCAACAAGACGTTCAGATTTTATAGCGTTTTGAAATTTTTCCAAAATTCAATGTAAGTGCTCTAGCTTCCATAATTTTCTAGATATCTGGCTGAAATTTAGTACGAAGTTGCACTATCATCGGAAGAGATTTTAAAATTCAACAAGACGTTCAGATTTTATGGCGATTTGGAATTTTTCTAAAATTCAATGTAAGTGCTCTAGCTTCCATAATTTTCTAGATATCCGGCTGAAATTTAGTACGAAGATGCACTATCATCGAAAGAGATTCCCTTTTGAATTTGGACAAAATCTAGTGGGTGGGGCTCGAAGTTTAGAATGAGCAATGTTCAGAAAGGCCAAAATTTCGAACGCGCGATGCTTCGAACGACAATGTTACGAATGGTCGCGGCGTAGAATGAAATTGTTTCGAATGGTCAAAATTTCGAATCGCATTGTAGCCTTCCGAACGCCTACCTTTCGAGCTTCCCCACGCGTAAATTATTAAAGTTAGAGATATGCCGTCGCGGACTTTTTTATAGGAAATTTATTTCTCTACAATATTGTTTATGTGAACTTTTTGTCTATATAGCGTTGTTTATCCAGCGTTTGGACAGAAACAAACAAAACGATAAGAAAATCGATGCATTTTTACCTTCCCGTCAAAACGCTGGTTAAACAACGCTATATAGACCAAAAGTTCACATAAACAATGTTGTAGAGAATTGAATTCCCTATAAAAAAGTCAGTGACAGCATATATCTATCTGTGATAATTTACGTGTGGGAAAGCTCGAAAGCCAGGAAATGTTGAAAACCGCAGCGGTTTTCTATTTTTTAAAATTATCGTTAATTCAAAAATTAGCGTAAATTATCACAGTTAGATATATGCCGTCACTGACTTTTTTATAGGAAATTCAATTCTCTACAACATTGTTTATGTGAACTTTTGGTCTATATAGCGTTGTTTAACCAGCGTTTTGACGGGAAGGTAAAAATGCATCGATTTTCTTATCGTTTTGTTTGTTTCTGTCCAAACGCTGGATAAACAACGCTATATAGACAAAAAGTTCACATAAACAATGTTGTAGAGAAATAAATTTCCTATAAAAAAGTCCGCGACGGCATATCTCTAACTTTGATAATTTACGCGTGAGAAAGCTCGAAAGGTAGGCGTTCGGAAGGCTTCAATGCGATTCGAAATTTTGACCATTCGAAACAATTTCATTCTACGCCGCGACCATTCGTAACATTGTCGTTCGAAGCATCGCGCGTTCGAAATTTTGGCCTTTCTGAACATTGCTCATTCTGAACTTCGAGCCCCACCCAATCTAGTCAGGAGTTCAGATTTTATGGGAATTATAATTTTTCAAATTTCACATGAATTGCCCCATGTATATTGATTTCGACTTACATCACATTCACAAGGAGCCTTCAACGTCACAAAAGTAAACAAGGGTGCAAAGTAGAACTTGCACATTGCTTCCTCATAGTTTTGTACCGTTTTTAAATTATTGAGATGTAAAGTAGAACCTTGCTCATGGCTTCCTTATTTAAATTGTTAAGATGTAAAGTAGAACCTTGCTCATGGCTTCATCATCTTCTTACACATTTGCCAAAGCTTCCTCTATGAGGAAGCCAAAATTGATCGACACATGGTTCCTCATAGAGGAAGCTTTGGCAAATGTGTAAAAAGATAATGAAGCCATGAGCAAGGTTCTACTTGACGTCTCAATAATTTAAAAACGGTACAAAACTATGAGGAAGCAATGTGCAAGGTTCTACTTCGCACACTTTTTTAAATTTAAGACAGATTATTTTTAACAAGATTTTTTTTTGTGCCTACAGCTGCCAGGGTATCAACTTATGTCTTAAATAAATTTCTATTAGAATTTTAACTCTTCAGTTGAGTCTAATAAGGGAGTTATACAGAGTGGTAACGTGTGCACCTCAATTACGACCGAAATATGCGTTGCATATTTCGTCAGCATGCAAAAGTTACATGGTTTATAAGGCTACACTATGTAGTGCATTTTTTTCAAAGGTGGAGGCGCTTCGAAGATCTGAAGGTCAACTATGTTTTTTTTAATGGAACGCTCCATTTTTTTATAGCGCAATATGGTAGAATAGCGAATTCTGAGTAAAAAAGTATAGTCCGTTATTAGCCCTAAACCTAATAGCTAACGAGTAATTCCACTTTATTACTTGAACAACCTTATGACAGCTTTCCGCAGGATGGCGCTGTTTACGTGACAGTGAGTGACTATTGGCTTGTCGCAACTAATGTAAGTGTTTGAATTGATATAAAGTGAAGGTTGAATCTTCAATTTGATATTATGTGAAAAAAATGTTCAAGTTATGTCTCGCTTGGGATCGAGGACGTGGCCTCGCTCCGGCGACGGGCTCATGGGCATTTGCCACAGTGGCAAAAAACCTGTGGGAGATCGGACATGGGCAGCAAAGTCCATGGACGTTGTCCACCATCCCCGTCGTCTTTACCGACCGACTTTATTCGGTAGTTACCTCGGCTTCCGAGCGCAGCACTGAGCGCGTCGAATTAGCGAGTCTCGACATTTGGCTCCTAATTCGAGTTTCTACTACGAAATTCACAGCCCCCGTAGCTTGTACGATATTAAAGGCGCCGCGCTCGGAAAGAATCTTGAAAATTCGAGATCTTCTTAATGCCCGATTATATATGTTACATTATAAATTATATAATCACATTTGATATTACATGTAACTCGAAACACATTTCGAATTACATTTTATTTGTGATTTTCTCATTTATTCTAAGCCGAAATAAATTTAAATCTCTCAGAGTAAAAAGAACGTATGGCAGCACATATTATTATCGCACGTTTGAATGAATTATATTGTATTTGATATTATTATATTATAATATATCAATAATGTATGTTATCCTAATTGTTTTTTCAAATCGATTAAACAGATTTTAGGTAAGGTAAGTATAAGGTTCGAAATAATTGACAAAATATATCAAATTACCATGGTTAAATGATTTCCTTTGAAAATTTTACAATATATACATATTACATAGTTCATAACTACATAAACTAATGAAGAAGCAGCTGATATGAATCTGTATTTTCATTTCGTTGAATTTTCTACAATTTGAATGTCGTCTGCGCTGAGTTCATCCTATATACGTATACTCTTTTTGCTGGTCACTCTGTGTTTGTGTTGAAGTGATCGACAATGAGGGAGACGCCGACCTCAAAATAGCTGAAGCCATGAATTACAACGATGGTGCTGAACCCGGTACGTTACAAATATTTCCGGGTATTACTACAACCATTAGAATACTATTTGATTGATATAATTAATGTTGATTTAATTTTTTCAGACGATCGATAAACCGAGATCAGCGTTGACGAATGGCCGCAGCTCGAGCTTCCGCCAGCAGCGTCCTACCGGGTTGTTGAGCTCCCATCGGGTCCTCAACAGTCCGATGGTGTTCTGCTGGCAATGGAGGAAGCCGAGAACTGCCGATATAGTATATACAGGATAAATGCGCAGACGAAATTCAAATTGTAAAAGTTCAACGAAATGAAAATGAAGATTCGTATCATACTTCTTCATTCGTTCATTCAATTATCACCTATGTAATATTTATATTGTGATATGCTAAGAGGAAATAATTTAATCAGGATAATTTAAGATATTCTGTTAATTATTTCGAACCTTACTTACCTTGCGTCCAATGCTTTTAATTAAATTGAAAAAACAATAAGAATGAAGCATATTATTAGTTTAATATAAAATAACGGTATTAAATACAATAATTGAACTACCGTAAAGGATGTTACGGTAGCTCGACGAACTCGATGATTTCGATCATCTCTGTAAGCGAGGAATCAGAGGCCTCGGCTTCCTCCATCGCCAGCAGATCGCCATCGGACTGTTGAGGACCCGATGGGTGCTCAACAGCCCGGTGGGACTCTGCTGGCGGAGGCTCGAGCTGCGGCCATTCGTCAGAGCTGATCTCGCTTTCGCGATCGTCTGAAAAAATTATAACAACATTAATTACATCGATCAAACAGTATTCTAATGGTTGTAGTAATACCCGGAAATCTTTGTAACGTACCGGGTTCAGAACCATCGTCGTAATTTGTCGCTTCAGCTATTTCGACGTCGGCGTCTTCCTCGTCGTCGATCGGCGGTGGTCCGTTGACTATACAAAAAGAAACGAAATAGACACATGCACCACATTTTCACATTTTACGATTTTATTGCATTTCCGAGCGAATTTAATAGCTAAAACATCGTGCAAGTACTTGTAGAACGATGAAAACCAGCCCGGACTCACCAGTTTCGAGCTCTTCATCGTCCTCAATAATTTGGCGGCGACCTGCCCCGACGACTGTCGTCAAAAATTCACTCACAGTGTACCTAACACAAAAAAAAAGATTAAACGTTTTCATGATAAAAAATTCCAACATTGTCCCGTCGAAAAGTTCAAGTAACGTAACTGCTATTTATAGTTGTTCGTCGCTACAAACTTTCCCAAATCGAGCTTGTCTTGGGCATCCGCAATTCAAACATCCTCTCACATCTGCGCGCCCCCCTGGCGACGTCAGCCCGCATTCGCGCTTGCCACTCGTGTCCAGTTGACAGCTTCTACTCGAATAAGGCCCTCCAGTGTCTGTGAATGCATAAGATTTTTAAAATTATAATATTCTCCAAAAATATAACCATCATTTAGACGTGATACGTATAACTTTCTGCGGAAATCGGCAAAACGGCTCGGACTTGACAGAAATTCGAATTTTTTAAGTTTGGAAATTCTGCCGATTCGAGAATATCCAACGTGTCATACTGGATATCATGGATTCATATAAATGAACGGTTAACGTTATTGAGTATTACATTTGGTGGAAACCTAGTTAAGCGTTCGAATTCGAGGAGAATTTGCCATTTCATACACCCACTGATGGATATTTAAATATGAAAACAAGCTGCAAGTTGGAACTTGCAATTTGCTTCCTA